>VZRV01007195.1:63579-472082 GCA_013398115.1 Falcunculus frontatus | reverse complement strand
TATTTTATTTTATATTTTATTTTATTTTATTTTATTATTTTATTTTATATTTCATTTCATTTCATTTCATTTTTTAGTGGATCTTTCTTTGCATCCAAACAAGGAGACATGTAGTCATGTAGACCTTCTGTTATTAGAGCAGAGCAAGGTCCCTGGGCCTCGTCATCAGCCAAGTGATGCATCCACTCACCTCTGACCGAAGAGCACCAGGCTCAGCCCCAGCAGTGCTAACGAAGCTCTGGCCAGGCAGGCGAGACAGAGGCATGTGCCATAAAACCACCTCCACAGGGGTGGGGGCTGCAGCCCTGCAGCCCATGACCCCAATCTGCTTCAAATGGACTTTTTACAGCCTTACATCACTGCAGCCTATCCCACCTGCCTCCTCACTCTCAGCCATGGTAGCCCCTAGGTAGGAAAATAATGAGGCTGATAATCAGTGATTTTTAATACATTTCTTGATCTAAATCACTGTGGCTTCTGTTTTATAAAGTTTCAAACACTTGACTAACGCACAGCATAAATTTTATACATATGAGTACATATATATAGATATATTTATTTATTTTAATCTATACAACAATGGGAATTCTCATCATGCATCTAAATATCTGCTCCATTTTGGAGGCCTCCAAAGCTGTTCAAGTCCATGTTGCTAAGCAGTGTTATATTTTGAAGTGAAGTTCAAGCTTTTAGCAAACAGATGCTGAGGAGCTGTTACTTGAGGAATTTGTCATTCTTTGGCAGCATTTAACATTAAATACTATTTAGTTGCTATAATTAGAAAAGCCCTTCAACAACAGTGGCAACAACAACTGTAATTAATAATAATAATAAGAAGAAGAACAACAACAACAATACAATCCCTTGCTTTTTACTTCTTTATCTTTATGAACTGAGTTTCATGCTGGCATTAAGCAAATGTTATTCAGTGTCATTAAGCAATAGTTTTCTCCCCTGAAAAACTGGGAATGATGAAATACAGAGCAGGTGAGCTGAGTTTACTGGGGAAAGACTCTGACCTTGCTCTTCATATTCTCTAGTTGAAGAAGCCCTTCACTTATCTCAAGTCCCAGTTTCAGATGCAGTGAATGTGTAGCCTTTCCATGTGCACATCCAGGATGTAACACTGCACTTCAAATTGTGGCTTGAGGAATTCTTTTTAGTCTGGAGTAAAGGCAAACTTGGTGAAAGATTTCCGTTCTAAAACAGGTTGACCTCAGAAGTGTATGGGAGGATGAACTGTGCAATTCAGGGTACAGAAATCTCTGATTTATTAAAGCTCTCCAAGGCCTACAGTCCTTAAATAAAAAGGGGATTCAATCAAGACTGCACTTTCTGGGCTAAAAATTGGGAAATTTGTATGTTGATTGCCATCCAGGGCCTATGGATGGCTGTTTATTGCTGTTCAGAGACAAATTCAGCAGGAAATTTGAAGCTGTCCCCTGAAATAAAAGGGTAACCTCCAATTACCCCCAGTGCACAGGAGAGCTGAACTTGTTTTGTTCTATTGTCTCATAGTCACGGTGGATGCATGATAGTTACGTGCAAGTGTAAATGGCACGTACTTCCAATAACACACAAGACAACCTTCCCAAAAATTGCTTTCTTAGTACTTATCTTCCCTCTCTTTCTCATCCTTCTGTGCTCTGTTGGGCTCAGTTATGGAAGTTTCTCTACCGGGGGTGTAAAAACCCACACAAAATGATGGGATGTGTAAGAAACAACTTGTAACTGAAACTACTCACTCTCTTACAGTACACATAATCAAAGAGGGTTGGTACTAACTCCATGGTTAGATGAAATAAGGCCTTTTAAGGAGTTGAATGGAGCTGTTTGTTTTCCCTCTTGTAGCCCTGTTCCTCCAAGGCATGCTGTCATGCTCACCGGACCTGAGTTTTATAGGTTGGACTGGAGTCTTTGACAAAACTGAATTTACTTTAAATGACTGAAATTAGATACTTATAATCCAAAGTAACAGCCTAGGGGCTCTCTTGTGTATTATCCTTCACTCTCAGCCCTCTGCTTTGTAGTGTCAATGGAATAATTTGTTAAGAACGTAGAAATATAAGCAATAATTCTGAAACTGAGAAGGAGCACAGACTAGCCCTTTTTTTCCCAATACTTGTTATCTTCTAACCTAATACAACAGTGCCTCTCCTGTGGGTAGCCCCTTCAGAACATGATTTTGTCAAATTTCTGCTTTGGAAATTATGGTTCAGATAGTATTTTGTTCTTTGCCCTACTTATGCGACAACACCACTTTCTTCTCTCCCAATGAGACAAGATATCCATGGCACGGATGGGCATTCAGATTGGAGAGAAGACAGATTTCTTGCTACTCATGGTGACTACTTGGATGCCCACTTTCCAACCAATTTTCCTAGGAAACGGAGGTATTTATGTGTCTCATCAGTGCTCAACAATCTCATCACATGCCTCATTCTTCCAGATCTCTGGGTTGAATATTTCAAGTGGTTTACATTGGAGAAGTTTTCTTGGCATCAGAGACGGGTTATATTAACTGAGGATGTGGCCCTTTGTAATTTTAATTTGGCAAGGTGAACAGGCTCCAAATCACCCAAAATTTCATTCTGTTGTTTGTAGCGTGCGTATGTCTACAGATGAGGGAGAGTTCATGATGTTTTTCCCTATATACCTGCATGCAGGTTAGAATAAACTAAGCAATAAATGTGTTGGCTTGAACTGATGATATAAAAATTGGTAAGGAAAATCTTTAAATATATGGAAAATATTTGGAATGGCTTTCTAACTGGGCTGTTCTACTACTTACACTTATTTAGAACACTTACTTTGGTGGCAGTGAACACCCTGCAACTGTTTTCCATTGATTGAAGGTATAAAGTCCCACTGAGATGCTCACAAGAAACACCAATGCCGCTGCTGGTCCAACAGAAACCTCTGAACTTTATGCCATGATTGGGTTTTGATGGATTTAGACTACTTAACGATTCTCTGTTATCCTACATTTGAGTGATCCAGCTCTATTTATCTCATTTCCTGATGTACTTCTTCAGGAAGCCCTACCTGAATTTCTCTCTGTATCTCCACACAAGCATTTAAAGAATTTCATGAAGATTATTATTAACAGATGACCCAAGAGTGACTTTCACAATGGGGCGAAGAAATATCCTTATGCTGGTTTACACACAGGCTGTGCTCCAACCTGTAATCCAGGCGATGCACTTCACACCGATAAACAAACGGATTCTACTACAGGATGTAGAAACAAGGAACTGCGCAGTTTGAAAAGGAAGTGCTGCCTTGAAACTTTTTTTTTAGGGTGTTGTTTGACCTGATGGTGTCTTGGCATGTGATCGAGTTGCAGCTTTCCTATCAGTTTTGTAAGAGTAATGATCTTTGACTTATGAAAGAGTGCTTTAGGCATGTAAAAAAGTTGTAAAGGTTTTTCGAGGTGATAGAGCTGAGCCAATCAGGTGTCTCTTTAGTACCTACACCTTCTGCAGTAGGACTCGTAAACTACTTTTGTGAAGGGAAAGACCAACACATTAATTTATTGCCATTACTGCATGGTGGGATTTAGGCATGCCTTGCTGTTAATTGGAGAGTACCACATCAGGGCTCTCATATCACTAGTAGAACAGACCCCTCAGTCACAAAATAGGCCAGTTGAAAGGCCTCTTTCTCTTTGTGCTGGGTCTTGAGGAGCTCTGTAAATTATAAAAACCTGGGGCTGTCAGGCTCATACACTGACACTGAGGTGGGATGGGGCCAGGGGATGGTGGATGTGGCTGGAGAGGTACGCTATCAATATGTTGGAGGGAAGAACAGGGAAAAAGGTAAATCCTGGTGGAATCCATCCTTTGCCACATAATTTCCCTTGTCAGAAAGCAAGCACTGTCTCTGCATCCCGTCACTGCTGAGGCACAGCTGCCTTTCCTCCAGCCTTGCTGCCTCCCAGGGACGGGAGCGAGGGGAGTGTCACACCTGACTCTGCTTCCCACTCCTCATCCCATGCCTTCCTGCACAGCACGTTGCAGCACCATTCACAGCCTCCCCAAAGGTAAGGAGGTACAAACACATGCCTGCTCCAGCTGCAGAAATGGGGCAGCATCTCTTAATGTGCATGGCTGTGTTTTGTGGTAATGGCTGGACATCAAGGGGCTGTGCTCTTTCGCTCTTTGTTTGCCCCGGAAAAGGGCTCTGTAGACTGCTGTGGGAATGCAAGTTTATTTACCTGCCCTTCCTGACATAGCTCAAAAGTTAAGAAACTTCCTTCAAGTCCGGTTTTAAAGCTTACCTATTTGTTAAAACACAGTTCTGTAGGACAAATTTAGCATTTAGGAGCCATCATATGGATCATATGGAAAGCTGGCAAAAAAATTAATTAATAAATGGATTACAGTGACCTATAAATGTCATTGTTTCATCTCAAAGATATATTGGTACTGTAATTTTTATTTAACTCTTTCAAAGAACCACATGTGAGCACCACTGAATGGATGCGGAAATTATTTATACAGCATGTTAAGGGGACATTAAAGCATTTCATAGCATGTGGTAGGGCCTCTCAGTGAGGAGAAAGGCACAGATCAGCTATCCAGCTGTGGTGTACTGCTTTGGCTGTGCCAAAGCCACCAGATGATGTAGCTTTCCTGCCTGCCTGTCTCTAAAGGAAATGTGAGCCTCATTCCCTAGGAAGGGGCTGGATACATGGCCCAAGGTAGGGGATCCTCATCTTTAGGTCCACAGAGGAGAAAAGGCCAGAGGTTTGATTTTTCAGCTTTTTTACTGCCTGTTTTATTCCCTGTCTGTATTTACTACCCCAGGGTTATTTTGCCCCATGTCAGGTGGCATCAGCCTTTGTACAGCTGCTTTGTAGAGGAAATGCAGCATCCCTCAGAGATCAATGACTTCTGGCTGCTGCCAGCTTCAGTGATTGTAGTGGTTAGGAAATGCTTTGTAGCTGTGACTTCTCTGCAAAATAATAATAGTACTAAAAAAAAAAAATTAAAAAGACAAGCATCCATCCTGTATGGGCTCCAGCTCCACAGGGGGGTGGCCAGATCCACTGCCCTCCTGCTGGGCTTCTTCCAGCTTGGGGTACTGGCCCAACAGCTCTGGCTCATGTCTTGGTAGTAAACACTGGCAAAGAATAGGTTATATACTATACACACACACACATATATAAAAATAATATATATAATTTTTATATATATATCTACACACACAAAAATGATATAAAAACTATAGATGCAGATTTGATATGTATGTTAAAAGTACATACACAATATATACAATATATATATGCAAAATAAAAAAAATCCATTTATTTATGGTTATTTAAATATATATATAGGAAAATATACATTTACTTATATAAATACATGAAAAGAAGGCCAAAGCGGATCAGAACCCTGCTGGGATGTAGATGCATATACTCCTCCTGTTACAGAAAATAATGACCATGAACTATGGCAGCAACCCAGAGAAGCCTTCTGGTGACATCATAAACTAGCTGAGCTTTGCCCTCTGGGTTTATGATGATGTCATCAGAACACCTTGACTGAGAGTACCTTTAGCCTCACAAGTCACATGTGGCCATCATTTATTTGATAATCTATATGCTGGGTGACACTGGTAATGGTTTTGTAGGCTGAATCCAGAGCAGTGTGAGTGGTCCAGCCCCACCTCCACCTCCTCTGGAGCCTTGGCAGGGGCTGGAAAGCACAGCCTTTATTTTTGGTACAAACCTGAGCGCGAGTTTGATTAATAGTTTGAGTCAAATGTCTAATTGGCTCAGGAGTTGTTTTTTGGAGGAAAGTAGTGTTTTTTGATGATAATGAAATATTAGTGGCCTGAGTGGTACACACAGAATGGGCAGGTGTGCTCACGGTCCAGTTTCCATCCTGACCCTAAATGCCAACAGACTTAAAACCCAAGTGTATATTCAGGTGCCTAAAAGTTACCTCCCCAAATACAGCAGCAAGGCTATGGAGCCCATAGTGTCTTTTGAAATCTTTACTGTGGCTCTGTTGGACCCTGGGAGACCAATCACAGCGGCCTTTTGGAAAATCATATGTAATGCATATTTCAGCCAGCCCAAGCTGAAGTTAAAATGCATGCTCAGCATAGAGGTGATCTCGACAACAGTCAGTGGAAAAAAACTTGCATAATATTCACCAGTGAGTTTGGGTAACATGTTAAGTAGGATAAAAAAAACTCAAAAAAACCCCAAACAGCAAAAAGACCTCCCAAAAAATCTGGCAGGAGAAAGTTTACATTCAATTTTAAGTGTATTTAATCTTGCAATTTTCTTCCTTTGGATTTACACGCTGGAGAAGATGTCAGTGCAACAACCTGTGAGTATCCTTTGTCTGGCACCTTTGTTTTTAAAATGATGTGGTCTGATTGATTTTTGGCGGAGATTGCAAAAATGATAAACAAGGCTGGGACATATAAAGAGATCTGACTCTCCTGGTGTTAGAAAAACTTGGAGACAGCACAGAGATTTCAAAGCTAAGAAAGTTTTGGGTTATTTACATATTTGAATAGTAAAATTTAAAAATTAAATTTAAAACAAAAAAGTTAAAAAGTAATAATAATAAAAAATAAAGTTGTGTATAGGTCTCTGGGAGTCATAGGTACCTCTCTCAAATTCCTATATATTAGTAGGGTATAAAGAGGTATCGGTTTCCAAAGTAACCATAGCAACATGTTTTCATGAGTTCCCGTTGAGAAGCCAAAAACCTTTGTGAGCAATAAATCAACCAGTTTATATCTCTGAACTTAAATCTTTTATTGGTTACTGATTAACTTAACTGTGCTACCTGACAAATCTTCATAATAAATAAGCCAACCAGCAAGCCCTCAGAAAAATCCGGCTAACTATGTTTAAAGGACTATCCCTGAAACATGCTCTACATTACAATGAATTTGGCAGTCAGCATGTGGTCATGTGCATGTTTCAACATGGATCTAAACCCCAGAAATCACAAGATGTAGAGTTATAAAAAGTGATCCCTCTGCAACTACTTTAAATAAATACATGCCTTGATATTTACCAGCAGTGTTGCTATGGGCAAAATAATTAGTAACTACTAATTAATGTAGTCTTTCTGAAAGAATATAGTGGGAAAATATCTGTTGACTGCCAGTGATGCTCTTGCCTGTGCTAAAGATGATGAGGTAACAGCAGAAAGGTGAATTGTGGGACTTTAGACATTTACTTTGTATGCATGCTAGATTGTGTAAATGGGAATCCTGCATCCTACTAATGTATAAATGTATATATTTCCTAAGGTCAGGTTGCTGCTGGGAGGCTATTCTTTTTTTCTCTGTTTTTTTGTTCAGGGCTTATGTGAGATTTTGGCTTCCACAGTAAGTCTACATTTAAATTAATTAATCTGTTGACAGTTAAATTGTACTAAGTAGCTTCGATATAAAAGATGATTCCCAGATTCTTTTCCATGCAACTTAAAAAAAAAAAAAAAAAAAGAAGAAAGAATCTGAGGAACTTTGTTCTAAACATCTGTCTGGGCAGATGTCAAAATGCAGAGTGTTACTGCATTATACTGTGTGAGTATATGACACTGTGTTATTACTCTTGGCTTAAATATTCACAATGGATTTTATGATCTATTTAAAAGCAACCTTTGATGGGAGTGTAAACTCCTATCTTTTATCATACAATAAGCACCTTCGTGGAACTAGTTCTAGAGTAAATATTGAAAAATAACACAATGTTTTCTACTTCTTATTCACAGCACATGAATATTTATGCAGAGGGAATTACAGGTATGTGTCAGTGGAAAAGATTTGGCAGATTTTCTTTGAAAATGAGTTTTGGTGAATAAACTCCTTTTGAAGTAAGATTGTTTTTTTCTGAGTTGTTCTGGATAGAATCATAAGCTTCAAGCTGTACTTTAGCCAGCTGATTATAATCTAGTACAATAATCTGCATTTCTTCAAAAAATAAGAGAGAGACAGTGTCAAGGACATTACAAATCCAATAGTAATTTAGGGAATTGAGATAGAACGAGACAATGCTTATAACACTAATATTCTAGAAACATGTTTAATTTTTGTTTCCAGATTGCATATATTAACCCATTTTATTAACCTGTCTATTGCCTTGATTCAATAAACCATTCCTATTCAGTAGAGCTCTAAAGCATATGTTTGCCTTTAAACACATGCTTAAATCCCATTGACTTTTTAATGCTTAAAGTTAAGCATGTGCTTAGATGTTTTTGCTTGCCTTTGCAAAGTAAAATTTTAAAACAAAGTATCTTGGGGAAAAAAAAAGAATAAAGCATTAAATTTTTAAAAGCTTAAAATAAGAAAACAACTCCTCAAACTGTTCATTTTCCCCTGTACTCCCCAGAACACTCAAACTATTTTAAACTAAATACCTGAAACAAACAGAAACAATTTTTATGCCTTATTTTGGAGTGTACTTGGACCTGAAGTCATGGAGATTCTCTGCCAAAGACACGAACAATAGAGGGAATATCTCACTGTTTGCTTAATGAGCAATGAATGGGAAGTGTGAAGGTGAAAAGACAGATTCTGGGTTTGAGAGTGACAAGGTGAGACTGCTTCTTTATCACACCTTTCTTTTTTAAAATCCAAACGTCGTTTTCAAAGCAGTAAAAAAAAAAAAAAAATCAGTGGCTGGGAATTGCTCCGTAGCTCGCAGCCAACTGATTTGAGTTTACTCCCATTGCTTGCTTCATGGGAAATGTCAACTTGCTACAGAAAGTTTTAATTGGTTTATGAGTGATATATTCAAGCTGTTTATTTCCTAAAACATCTGTTTTTGTTTTAGTTCCCCAATGTCAAATGGTTGGTGATATCCCAAGGTAGCACACTGTTTCCAAGTCATATTTCCTGGGGTATCTATCAGTAAAAAGGCCCTTAAATTGAGCATAATGAAATTAGTACAAGGTAGTCAAGAAGTCTCCAGAATCAAGATATCAAAACGTCCCTCTGCACATTATTTTCTTTTCCATATTGCTTGTGATTGACTGCTTTTGGGGCTTGGAGGAAGAAAGCCATGAGAGTTATGGCTTATTTCATCTTCTCCCCCATGCCCCCACTTCTTCGATGGCCTTGAGCAAGTCTAATTTGTATTGTTATGGAAATTGGAATTAAGCCAGGGAAAGCACAAGCCTCGTGCTGCACCCGATGGCAAAATCTAGTCATTTTTCTGCTTGGTGGACAGAGAGACTACAATTTGTTTGAAGATCTGTCCACTTCATGTGACAACAGGAGTCCTAACATAAATAGGCTAGTGTGAGAGCTAAAAATGAGCAAAACAGTCATACATGCATGCATGCACCAAAAAAAAAATTCCTCAATTTTCCACCACCCTGTGGCTTGGTCCAGGAAAAGGAAAAGGGAATTTTATGAAGTAGTTATTGTTCCCAATACTTGAATACATGCAGGAGTCTTCTCTTTGGTTTACAAAAGAGAGTGGATTTGCAGTATTTATCACGTAGGTGGCCCAAACCCCAATTTGCTCTATTTTCATTCATTGTTTATTGTGAATTTTTTTTTTTAAGCTTTTGGGGAAAGAAACGTTTGAGAAGTTGTTTTTTCCTTTATTAAAGAAAGCTAATTTGAGGCAGAGGCAGTCCAACTGAAATCAGCCAAAACAAAGCCCACCTCAAGTCTAAATCGAGTGAGTATTACTTATCAAAATAAGCTCAAAAGCAGAAGACGGGGAAAAAAGTTTGCAGATCAACTTTCTTACCAAACTCATTTGCACCCAAATGAATGAAGTTATAAGGATAAAATTCTCAGCAGATTTGCACAGCACAGTAATAGCCTTTATGCTTGGAAATTTATGGGGCATGGACAGTTTATAAGAAACGATGTAGTTCATCAGAGAAGCAGACTGATGGAGCACATGGGAGCATTCTGCGCAGGAAGTTGGGTTTTGGAATAATACTTACTTTGATAGAGTTGTTTTGTTAGCTAAGTAAAACAGTAGGAAGCCAATGGCCACTTAGGCTTCAAACATAAATATATATTTATAAGTCACCCAGCTGCTTAATTGAGATCTCTAGTGTTTTCTTTAAGTATATCTTATCCAAAAAACCAGTAATGCAGAAAATAACAACAGCAACAAAGACCTGCTATATGCTGAAGTTCGTTTAATCAGTCAGTAATACTTAGGGGGAAAAAAGAGCACTATTTTAGAGGCAGATTCATTGAGGTTCCCAGAGGCTCTTCAGCCCAAGTAGTGGCTCAGGTTTGGCTCAAATTGCTCTCTAGCAATTTCTTGCTGAAGAAGCAGCAGGATAGATGCCCTTATTGTACATCTCTCTTCTCTCGGTGGCTTTTCCTCCATCATCAGGGTACAGCGTAACTTGTGCGTGACTCGTGTAACCAAGTACTCACAACCCAGTTTGGAAAGATAAACGCTGGGGCTCCTGCCAGATGCTGGCTGTGTTGGCTGTGGAGGGGGAGGGAAATACATGGGGCTTCAAAATGTTCTCTAAGGGAGGTTACACAGGGGATGGTTCATTAAATTTGAGCAAAGAACTGGAAAATAAGATTTCACACTCCTAGACTTGAACAGCCTTGGTGAATTTGGGATCCCCGGAAAACCCTGAGGAAATTTGGCAAGTTTTAGGGAGCTTCAGGAAATGCTGGAGGCATTTGCAAAGGTGTTTTATTCTTAAAGCACACCTTCAAGGTGAGGTAGAGAGTAGGGCCTCCCACTCCATGCACCCTGGCCAGCTTTCAAAAGCACCTTCTGGCTGTGGGATCCAAGGCAGGTGGATGGTGGGGTCTTGGGTTCGTCTTCAGCAGTCCCACTGTCATAGTTCTTCTTAGATGTCTGTTTAATTGAGAGCAACAGTCTTAATCCATATCTCCTACTTTCCAGGTGAATATCCTAACTTGGAGGATGTTGACTATGTAGAGATGTGGCTCTCAGTCTTTTCTAATGCATCTTTTGTCTCCACACGGGCAGTTTAATATTATTTACGGAGACCCAAAACCAATTCTTTGATCTGTCCTAGATTTGAGCTTGAGGCTTGACCAGAGCCAGTCTTGAAGACTGAGTTTTCCCTCCTTCCCCAAACACAAGTACTCACATCTCTTCCCCAAACAGGAGTACTCACATCCTCTGAAAAAGTCTAGAAAGTTTTAGGGAAGAGGTCTTTGCTCAACCAGGGCTTTAAGGAGAGGCTAAGATTTAAATATTGTTCTTAAAGTGCGTGCAGTTTTGCGTACCACAATATAAAAAAGGTATAAAGCTACTGGAGAGCATCCAAACAAGGGCTACGAAGATGGTGAAGGGTCTGGAGGGGAAGTCACACGAGGAGCAGCTGAAGTAATTTGGTATGTTCAGCCTGGAAAAGAGGAGACTGAGGGGAGACCTCACAGCAATCTCCACCTTCCTCACAAGGTGAAGAGAAGGGGAAGACACTGATTTTTTTTCTTTGGTGATCAGTGACAGGACCCAAGGGAATAGCGAGAATGAGGTTTACGTTGGATATTTGGAAGAGGTTCTTCACCCACAGGGTGGTTGGGCACTAGAACAGGCTCCCCAGGGAAGTGGTCACAGCACCAAGACTAACAGAGTTCAAGGAACGTTTGGACAACACTCCCAGGTATATGGTGGGATTCTTGGGACTATCCTGTGTAGGGCCAGGAATTGGACTTGGATAAATTTTGTAGGTCCCTTCCAAATCAGAATATTCTATGATGCCATAAATACTTCCTATAGTAATTTATTCAAGTGGGATCCCAGAAGTATTAGAAGCCCTGAAATATCAGAGACATGTCCAGTCTGGTCAGCTTTGGGGGGGATCTGTCCCTGTAGCTAGGAGGCATGGCTCCATCCTGCGCATTCACTGCAATGCCTGATGACTGGAAAAATGCTTTCAGCTGATTGTCTTTAATTTCCTCTTCCTACTCCCAACTCTCAAGTATATTTGTGTTCAAACCAGGGTTTGCTCCTTATCATGCTCACAGCCCATTTCCTCCTCCTGTTTTATAGGCAGTGAAGTCTAAATGGTGAATTAGTGACGTCTTCATTATTATGGCAGTAGAGTGAAGTGCCATCCTAATGCTGTTCCCTGTAGTAGTGAGCAGAAGGAGAAGCTAGGATGCAGGAGATAACGATCGTATTCCAGAATAAATGTCTGAAACGACAGACAAAAATTGCTGTGCCACATCAAGGCTTTTCCTGTAGCTTTGTTTCACCGGCTGAAAACATCTTGTAGAACATTTGCTCACTCCAAGACTGCCCTCCTTCCTCAAGGTGCAGCTGAGTTTATGCATAGCTGCATAAACTGGCATGGCTGGAAATAGAAACTGGTGCTTCAGAGAGCTCGGCTTGCTAAGGAGGTGGACTCAGGGCGAGCAGTTCCAGATTTATAAAGAGATCTTCCACCATGGGTCACATCTTCCTTAGGAGGAATGCCATGAGTAAAACTGCCCCAGAGCTTACCAGAGAGTAGGGGCCAAATGCTGCAGGGATTTACTGCTCTTCCTTTCTCATGTGAAGCAGGGAAAATCTTTCAGTATTGGGTTGTTTATTTTGTCTGGTGGCATTTGAACCACAAAGGACAGGGTGAGTGAGATCTTAAATAATGTGGTGTTTGAGGCAGCTCAAAGGTGTTGAAGAGAGCTGTGTGAAATCAGTTTACAGTATTTTAAAATGTGGTTTTGACAAAGCAAAACTGGCAGGTTCATTTCCCATCCCACAAAAACTGTGTTTGAGCTCTGGATTTGTCCAAAACCCGAACCTCTCTGTGAAAGACAAACCTTATTTCTGGAGTGAAACTGGGGAATTTGTCTGTTGTCCTCTTGCTCTGCTCCCATTCTGAACTTCCACAGGCACACTGGTGTATCCCCTGGAAGGAAGCCTGCCTCTGCATGTTTACTCAAAAGGGATGTCCATTCCATGCTTCACCCTCTTGCCAACCTGGGCCTTCCAGTGAGGAACTACAGTAGAGCTCTCTTGTTTCTTGATGCACCACCAAGTAAAAAAAAAATTTCTGTGCCTGAACTCTGGGGCGTTTGCCCTTTGTAAAATGCGGGTCTCACTTTGCTCTGGGACAGATGACACGCATCCTATAAGCCGTTCATCTGAAGGAATGACAAATGCATAAAGCACTCTGGTCCCAAATGGCTTGGTAAGCTGGAGGGGTACTGGTAGCTGGGAATAAGGAAGTATTGCTGAAGCACCTCCCAGGCACGAGCACCATCCCAGGGACAAGCTACAAGTCCCCACATTCACAGCACATACACCCATGCAGAGCTCACTCTCGGGCATGATGTACACAGACATCCACACCTATGTTTCTATTCCTTGGCACTGGGTCACCGGGCAAAGCTGCATCCTGCCTAACTTTATAAATCTAGCCTTTTGCAGTTGTTTGCTCACTTACGATTTGAAGCCTACAGTTCTGACTAGATGCAAGTTTGCTTTTTAATTCAGAGTTAGAAGAACTTGCTTTATTCACTTTTCACTCTCTTACAATTTTTTTTTTTTAATTAGAGGTCTGATTTTAATTAAAATTTTAATATTGTGCACCTTGAACAAAGATTTAGTTTGTACTCAGAAGAAACACAGGCATATAAAGCCAGCAAATATGATAGAGAGAAAACAATTGGTCACTTGTAAGTAGGGAGACCTTTGTGTGGTATAATCTACCCTTTTGCTTTGCAGCCTCAGGGTCTTGTTTCAGGAGTGCTGTTCTCTGCTAGGTGGGACATGCAAAGGTGCTAGTGCAGCTGACAGTCTCCCTCCGCAATCCAGCTCTGGCAGTTGGCCCTCATGATGAATTTCCCAAATATTTTTCCTGTTCCTCAGGAATCAGAGACATGACAGAGGGTCTGGCAGTGGAACAGCTGGCACAGCTCGAAGGTGCCAGAGCTGTTGTGGTGACCATCTGACCCAAGGACGTGTCGCCTGGCTCTCTCAGCTGCTCTCGCAGCCTCCTGCTCTCCTTTCTCCTCATGTGACATGTCCTCTTCAGCATATTCATCCTGCCTTTGGTGTGTCATGGCAACTGGGTCAGATGTTTTATTAGCACTTTTTTTCTTTTACCCTGCAACTGAACCCAGTCTCCTGGGAAATATGGGCTGAGCCCAAAAAACATTCATGTGCCTGCCAAAATGTCATTTTTTTTAACCTGCGGAGGAAGAGAAAACAAGAAAGGCAAGAAGAAGGGTCATCGTGTTCTAGGTATGGCCACATTTTCTGGCTTTCATCACGCTTATAATTTGGATATTTCTCACGTGATAGGAGCTGCTACAGAAGCAGCATTGCAGAAGTCATGGCATGTGGTGCTAGAGGAGACCTTGTGAGGTCACCAGGTCTGTTCTTTACCTACACAGAAGCAGCCATTCCTGGAATAGACCAAAAAACTCAAAAGGACAGAGGGCTGCTTTGCATGATGCTCTTTGGACTCTGTTTCTTTAAATTCAGTCAGACACATACATTGGGGGAAAAAAGCAGAATTTTTTATGTCTTAAAACTCTAGATTAATCTCTTGTATATCATCACCAGGCCCAGTAAAGGAAAAATATCTAACTCTCCTCATCATGGTCTTTCTCTGTTTCATACTTGACACTGCTGCCATGATACCACCCAAGGTCCACCACTGCTTCAGCATTCAAGAAGACCATATTTGCTTTCTGGGTGGCTTTAAGCCATCCTGGCTGATTTTCTTGTGGAACCTGCTGGTTCCTGCATGACTTACTTGACATGTACCAATGCCTTCCCATCCCTGAGCTCCATTCACTGGAGTGGGCCAGAGTTTTGCAGGAGGTATGGGGTACATTTCTGGCTGCTTTTTTTTTTTTTTTGTCTTTGGGATGCGGCAGTCTACAATGCAGTCATTCTACAATGACCTTCTGAGTGTATCCCACAACAGGTGGGCAATATGGCAGACAGTAGCAGAGAAATATCAGGTAAATCAATAAATTCATGGCAGGCAGCATAACTTCCCAACGAAATTGCTAGTAGGCACTCCTGGCCAATCATCTGAGAGAAACTGCAGCCCTCAGGGTGATAGCAGGCAAAATTTTGCTCCTCTGCCAGGAGAGACTATCAAATACCAGGCTGGCACTGACTCATGTTTTTGGCAAGTGGGAGAGCTGCAGGAATCAAAGCTCCTGGAGGTGGTTGACTGCTCCAGCAACAGGGTCACGTGCTGGAGATGGGTGAGGGGGGGGGAGAAAAAGTCACATTTTTTCAGTGAATCTAATTGCACTGAGTGGTGGCTGGAGGGGTCCTGCAGAGCATTTTGTGAGAGTTTACATAGTTCTGGATCCTCTACCACTTAGAATAGAAAAAAGAAAGACAATCTGTTTGATCAGGCCTCTCCCACTCGATATGTGTATTGGATTTTACATTAAAGCTTTTAACAGCTACGTACACATCTGAGCTGGAGCTATTGTTAGCCCATGTGATGGATTAAGATCAAGAATGTTAATGTTATCCAAAGGAACGCTTTCTAATGTATATTGCGATTGTATAAACAGGGTCACCAGAGCTAAATGGGATGTCAATGACCTATGAAGATCATAAAGTAAACAAAAGATCTTAAAATAAGCATGTAACCTGAACATGTCGGGGATTGTTGTATATCAAAGGCATTTGCTTATATAAAGTAAGGGAAAATTACTTACGAGTAATGTTATTTGCCACAAGTCTACCTCTTGCCTGATCTACAAAGGAAACCTACCCAAAGGGACTGGGGTATGTCTCCATCTACCAGGAAGCACGGAGCAGAGCTTACATGCATGATAAACATGCTTAAACCCCAGGGTGTAGCGATAAGCTGTCATTGCTGGTGAACAGCAAGGCTCCTCCAGCCCTCGGTGGAGAGGGAGGGAGGACGACCCCAACAAACACTGCTGCCAGGAGGGTTTCAGAGCCCTAGTGACACAGGGAGACCATGGCAGTCCATGAGACCAGCCAGCTGAGTGGGAATTAGCAGACACCAGATGGTTGAAAACAATGGGAAGAGAGTAGGAGCTTATTTTTTTTACCCTATAAGTCCATTAGCATTTCCCTTCTTGCTCCACATCACTGTGATTGACAAGTAGGGGCTTTTTTGATTTGTTTTTGCTTACTGGGTAGTCCCTAAATTATTGCTGTGGGTGGGATGTGAATCCCTTCTTCTCAATGCCCTAAACGACGTGATTTTTTGTGAAATAACAGGTTTAAAATCAGAGGATTTGCCTGGGGAAGGGTGGTCCTGGGGTCTTACTATCCTGTCCTTAATGCAGCTGGTCATCCCACCAAAATGCAGAGCCTTTCATTTTGGTCATGGATTGGATCCCTGTACAGGCCATTCACTTAAGCCTTGACTTGATGATCCTTGTAGGTCTCTTCAAACTCAGAATCGTCCGTGATTCTGTGATTTGTCCTCGCTGAATTTCATTGTAGCACCTTCAAGTTGCTTCTGCAGTTTTGAGTTCTAATCCTGTCCATAAAGTCCCTCTCAGTCTTGTCCCCTTTACAAATTTAATATATTCTATCCCATTAGAATAGAGCACTAATGGAAATAAATGGCAGGGCTGGGACTGCTCTTGGAGAATGCTTTTGCTGTTGCAACCAGAAGTTGTAGACGGCACCTTTCTGGAAATGACTTTAGGAAATAGTCTTACACTTAACCCAAAATAGTTCTATCGTGATCATGTTTTCTTGATTTGATTATGAGAATGTCGTAACAGTTTACTGAAGTTATATTGCTCTTCTGTACAGGCTGTTATGATATCATAGGAGTATACTCTATTAGTCTGATAATATTTGTTCTTGCAAGAAGTCTGTGTTGGCCAGTGTCTCGGTTTGAGACAAATTAGGAGGAAACACTTGAAATGAATGTATACTCCAATAGAAGGCAGGTTTCAGCAGCCCCTCCCCCGCCAGGTTTGGGAAGAAATTTCTTGGAGGAAAGTGAAAAAAACCAGTTTATTTAACAATCAGGGTGCATGCAGACACGAGAGAATGAATACTGTTAAATAATAAAATCTCTCGCTGTGGAGAAGACCTGGCAGATTCAGAATCCTTTCTGTAGGTGTGGCTCTGCTCTCTCCAGAGCTGGGGTGTGGCATGGGCCCCTCTGGGCTGTGGTGCAGGGCTTCCTGGTGATGGCATTCCAGACGGGAGCAAAGCTGAACAGTTCCAGGCGAAAAGGAAGAAGTCACAGTCCCAGGAAAACTCCTTGCTTCAGCTATCGAACAAGAAGCTAGCTAAAAAGCAAGAGAATGCACCTCTCTTCCCCGCTGCAGAACCGAGAGCTGAGGGGAGAGTGAGTGAGCGAGTTATATGTGTGTTTTGAACACAGGCCACCGAAAGATTTCCACTGCCTTCCCT
The DNA here is from genome assembly GCA_013398115.1 of Falcunculus frontatus. Taxonomy (NCBI): domain Eukaryota; kingdom Metazoa; phylum Chordata; class Aves; order Passeriformes; genus Falcunculus; species Falcunculus frontatus. The sequence goes on along the minus strand of VZRV01007195.1, from coordinate 454,750 downwards.
GCCTCTCTCTCGGATCTGGCTTAAAGGTACAGCCCGATGATAGGGAATACAGTATCATACAGTCACCCCAGGACAGCCAGTTCACATTTCCTTGTTATCTTCTAGGTTGTTTTCAGATGGTGTAGTTGTTCCAGATTTTTTTTTTCTTAGCAGGTTAAATTACTGGTCTAGAGAACACCATCTCTTAAAAAAATTTTAAAAAATAAAATAATAAAAAATAAAGGACCGAGAAACAAACCCCTAAAAGACTTTCCTTTGCCTTCCGTAAGGTCTCAAATTAGCATTTGAGAGATGGACATAACTAGTTCCTTAGTTACCATAAGTGATTTTCACGAAGACCACATGAGCTGGAAGCATCTAACTTATTCAAGCTTTCTGTGAGCTTGTTCTACTATGACTTCAGGCTGGGAATTTACCTATTTGCTTCTGGAATTATTTGTGTGGGGCCCTGAGTTATGGTTGAGCCCAACAAAAAGTGATGCAAAGCAGACTGGAAAACACAGGGAATTAGTCAGAGATTTTTCCTTCCTATGTTACTATTTTGCTGGCTCTGCAGAAATCTTGCTGGGTAGGAGGGCTGCAAGTAAGGCTTTACTTAATCCTTTAATTTCTGTCACTCTCTGCCAGAGACTGTGATATCTAAATGTCGTGCTGGATAGCAGTGTGGATGAGATAGATCTTGGTACCTGTTTAGGGAAGGTGTAAGTCCTCCCCAAATAGCTGGGCACTGTGACCAAAGGAGACGACTGCTCCCAGTTGCTGTCAGTAAACAATCCCTTTGCCTGCAGCCCTGATCCTTTACCATATGTACCCTGTCTTGCAGTCCTGACAGGGACTAAGCTTGCAAATGACACCCTGAGACAGCACAAAGCTGCCTCTTAGGTGTAAGAGACTGTGAAGTTACTCTTCCCTGTGTCTTGTTGCATCTCTTCACATCTAGTAGACCATTTCTATGCCCTTCCTCTTTCCTTCCATCAGGGGTAGGAATCCGGGGTCTTGATGCCTTAAGATGCTCAGGAAGGCCAATATCCAAGTATTTTCCTACCACTTCTGGGGTTTTACTGCCATCTCATCTTCACGGACCAGACCCCCATGTGGCCTATGCCTCAAGTCCCACAACTCTCTCCAGTGGCTAGGAAAGTGTGTCCATGGCAAAGGAGGCCTTAGAACCAGGTTCTCCCCTCTGATGTAAGCGTAAATCTTCTTCCAGCTCTTGGGAGAGAGTTATTGATGTTTAAAGTGGTTGTTTTGGTTGCCAGCTGCCCAGCAGCATCCCTCATTTTTCCCTTTACCTCTGTGGGTTTCTTTGTTTTGGTGTTTGATTTTTAGTTTGTTTCAGAGAAAGTTTGTTTCCATTTACCTTTGGGAATTTCTTTTTTATATGAACTGGAATATCAACGTTTTAGAAAAATGACATAGAGAAACATGGGCTTATTCCTTGTCTACCGGAAAAAGAGAAAAGTTCACAACATTGATAGTCCTTTGCTTTTATATTTCCTATTAGCTATGGGCACATAGTTTTGATTTCTTCCTTAGATATATGCACTAATGTACCACAAAGGAGTCAAAACTGCTCATATACAAAATAATCCTTGCTACTTGAGCAAGCTCTTCTTAGCATGCAGAAATTCAGCTGTTCTCCATCTCAGATATTACAATAGTAATCAGCAATTTAAAACTCTTTCAAGAATTGTTAACCCAAAAGGGTTTGTTTGTTTGTTTACTGGCATTGACTGATGGTTATTATCGACTTTGAATGACATTCAGCATTCATTTTTCAGCTCTGTCTGTTTTCAAATATTTGGGGATGTCCTTGTTAGGATGTTTTCAATGCAATTCTATTCACAGCAATTCCAAAGCACGTGCGCTGTATGTGATCAATTAATCACCGCTTGTAATCAAAATTTTTTCTTCACATGCGGAAACGCAGACAGTAAATATGCCTTAAAATGTCTTTGTTTTGTCAGGAAACGACCTCCCAATGTGCTTTAAAATATGTAAATAGGTTTGTGCTCTGTGATGAAGCATTGCTGTGTGGTTTGCCTAAAGAGACTTGCATGGAAGAGATGTAGTGACTAACATTTTGCATGACTTAATATTAGGGCTGGTGGCTGTGTGCTGTAACTTTGATCCTCTTGGCTTCAGGGAGTCTAACAGTGAATGTGATGGCTACTGTCTTGAGTTCTTAGGACTGGAAATACAGCAGGTGTCCAAAAGGAATTGCAGGTTTACTAAAGGAGGAGACCAAAGAAACTGCTTGGCTGATTAAATTGCTTCATTTGATGATAGAAATTTAACACAATTTTAAAACTGGTGCAAATGACTTTAGAACAGCACTGGTGGAAGTTAAACATCAAGCATCTTCAGATGTTTCTGTCCCTTCAAGGTTGTTACTGCTGTTTTTGCATGACGTCTACGCAGTCATTTCTCTTGAGGAAAACCACTGACCTGGAGTAAACCAGCTTTTAAAACTGGAGGTGAATTTTGGGGTTGAGGTGAAGAGCTGTTTGGGAGAGATTAGATTATTCCCTATCTTTCCATCGTAGGGTTTTTCCTGTTTGTTTGTCTACATTATCTTCCAAAACATCTGGGGCTGGCCTCTGTTGAGACAACAGGATCTGCAGGTTATATCCTGTGTGGTCTTGTCTGTTGAGAAGAAAGGGCATTTGGATAAGTTAAGTAGCTGGGAGTCACAGAAAGGACTGGTCTTGAAGGGAGTTTTCAGCTGAAGATGGATGATCTCTCCTGCTTCACGGACCCGTTCCCCCCGTTACCTGATTTCTTTGACATGCTGGCAGTTGCCTTAGCTGGGCTCTCGCTGCGAGACAGTCAGCACCGCACTCACAGCACTGCAGGAAAAATAAACCCGTTCAGACCAAGCAAAACACTTGGAAAAACATGCAGATGTCTTTTTTTTTTTTTTTTTTGTGAGTTCTGAGTTGTGCTTCCTCTTAGAGCTTTGCATACAAAGACCTTTTTGTGAAGGTTGTCAGCCTTTGCACTAAATTTGGCAATTTTCTTCTGACGCCACTATCGTAGAGGAGGAGAGAAGAAAGGGCTGATGACAGGAGCCCATTAATTAAAATTAGATACTGTTTTAATTTTGTTCACTGTCTTGAAACCATGGCAATAGCAAAATGCCTTGGTCTCTTTTATTTTCCTCTCCACCTGATTAAAACTAGAGAGGTCAGGATCTTCCCTGTGCTGCACCACCATCCAAAGCATTGAAATGGGAGTCTCAAGAGATCTGGTTAGACTTTCTGGGTTGTCCAGGCAGATTGATACCATCTGGAAGTCTGGCTGGGCAGAGGATTTGAAATCTGGACCCTGATACTGGCTTTTTAGTCTTCCATTTTTCTAAAGTAGTTTTTCAGTGGGAGTAAATGACTCTAATTGTATTGAAGGAGCTTGACTAATTCACACCAGCTGAGGGACTGGCCCCTGAGGTCTGGGCTGGCCTGTTCTTTCTGTGTAATTTTGAAAAACCCCCAACTTTTAGGATAACAGTGTAGAAATGGAAGTCCTTGGCTGCTTTGCATTCAGTTTGAGATGGAGCAGCACCTTCTGGGAAGAATGTGTATTTCCGTGGTGGCTCTGGCCAAGAAGATGTTTCCACTTAGCAAAATGGGTATCATTTGCCCTATTCCACCTCCATCCAGGAAAGGGATGATGAGGTGGTGGGTTGAGGCTCCAGCAGCACATATCTGATGGTCCTTGCTGAGATGGGCCAAGTGTGTAGCTACAGAATGAGCAGGAAGCAAGACACATGTGGTGGCTTTAAGACTCCAGGTTGTGAGCTGGGCTGGCAGGGTGCTCTTCACCAATTTGTACAGAATCTGCTTGGTGGGCATAGAACCCCCAGGTTGCGGGTGGTGAGGCTGGGAAGCACCCTGCCTCTCTGATGTCCCAGCATGGTATTGGTGCAGCACACATATTTCATTCCCTCTTGGAAACCTCTTGGAAATGGGCTTCTCTGTTCCAGGGTGCAGTGACGTCCTGGGCTTCCGAGCCTTAAGATTTCCGTGATCCAGCTGAACAAAGTGTAGAAATCTTTGCATAATTTTTGTTTACCTGAATACACAGCACATTGGAGTTTATTTTTAGGGCAACCAGGGGAAAGAACACTGTGGTTCAGGTGTTAATACTGAACTGCATCTTTACTTTGGTCCTTTTTTCCTTATTCTGCTTTAGCTGTAGAATCCTTTAAAGGAGGAGGAAAAAAGAAAATATGCTGCTTGTCATTCTCTCAGATGATACTAAATGACCTTTCTTTGAAAGAAGGATCTAATTCTAGGTAGCAGTACTGAAGCTTTATTGTTAAAGTCAAATCCTGTTTGTTCTTTAGGCCAAAGGAATAAAAATAAAAATATAAACATATGCAAATAGGGAAGCAAGAGAAGAGGGAAAATAAAAATCATGAAAGATAAGAAAACTCAGTTTCTGTTACTTACAGGTTGCTTGCTGCAAAATTAGTGGGTGATATTTTTGCTTGTTGTGGACTGTAAAGGAATCAGACCAAATGCTCAGCACATGTACATCCAGCTCCATTGTACCACTCTACACCTGGGCTGTTGTTCTAGCTTGCCTCCCATCAAGGACTTGTAAGACAGGATTTTTCCATGGCTGAACAAGCTTGACCTTTATTAGGCAGGAGGTTAAGAGAAGAGAAAATGGAAGATAGAAGAGACAGGCCTAGAGTGACTATTAATAAGAATTGAGGTTTACATCTCAGTTGCTGCTGAGGGATTCAATAGAATCTGATAATCTGTATATCCTTATCTGGAGCAGAGCTGCACTGACAGGCATGCTTCTTGTTTTCTTCCCCTCAGGTGGCTGGGTTGGCACATCTTTTAATATCTGCAGGCAATGATATATGGCTGAGTACCAGCAGCAGAGATGGCAGGATGCTCTGCAAAATTGCTTGCCATCCACTGAAGCTTTTGAGTTGTAAAGCACCTCTTGGTAATGCAATCTCCCAAAAGCTTGGAAGCGTTGTTCTAGCCGAGCTGGTCATAAAACAAATATCGGTTCATCCTAGCTGTGGGCTAGTTTGTGATTGTCTTTAAGCCAGCTCGGCCTTGGAGACTACACAATTCTCTGATGGTGATGGTGCTTCTCATCGCTGCCATTTGTATTTGGACCCGGTCCTTGCTCATATACAGGCAACCCCCTCCTTGTGACCACCACCTTGATGTGGCTAAGATGGTTCTCTGACCTCACTGCACATTTCTCAACAACCATGTCGTTTCCTCCATGAAGCCCATCAAGTTGTCATTACTTACTTCAGTTTATTTTTGCAAGTCATTTTTACATAGGATGTGTATGTGCTGAGGTGTCTGTCTGCTGCCTTTCACCTGCTTAGGACATGGAAAGACGTCATTTTGAACTTCAGAACACTCCTTCCTCTACATAAATGTTTTACAAAGCTTGCAAGAGTCTTTTGGGGTTAGGAATGATTTGTTTCATCAATTCAAAATGTTACCTAATACCAATAAATGTTAATAAAGAGCTTGTAGCTGGCATCATATACCAAAGCACTGTGCATTCATTAAAAATCACCTATGCAAGTGAAAGGCCAGCCAAAATAATCTCCTAATCAGTTATAAAAAGTCTACAGTACTTGTCAGGAGTTCAGTGTGGGGCAACAGCATTGAGAGTTGTGGTTTCTGGCTGAGGCACTAAATCTGTTGCACATGGAGACAAGCCAGAGTAAGAAGGTCCTCACTGGGACCCAATCTTTCCCATGTTTGGGATAAAGGAGTGGGGATTTGAATTTGAAAGAACAGTAAGTCTTCAGATAGTTGGTATTTTGGGTTTATCACTGTTATAAAGGGAAGAGCATATGTCAGAGGTCTACTGTTTTGTGGGGACCGATTTGTGAGTGTTTCCCGAAATACCTGTCTCTTTCAGTATGCCAGACATCTCCCTGCATGTCACTCTTTATGTGAGTTCAATGGCATGTGTGATTTGGCATTCATGTGGCTGCAGAAGGGATATTCGGGGTGTTGTGTGTTTTTCCAAAGGCAGTCTTCCCACAGAGGCCAAGGTCTTCCCATGTGAGGTGAATTCTGTCCTTGCCTGTTGAAGTTGCTTCACGGCTCTTGGCTGGTAGTGCAAAGCTTTTGCAGAGAGGAACAAGCCACTCTATCTTCCACCCTCCACCTAAGTTAGTATTAAAACTTAATTTGTTATGTCTGGTGATTTAGGACTTTAAAGACCCCTTTGGCCAACCATCACTCATGAGTAAGTATGTCATCTTTCTGTGCACTTAAATGGAAAAGGAATTGAAGTGTCTCCAAAGAATATACTTTTCACTGGGGCTGGAAAGCTTACATGGTCACTTTTCAGGCAGTTTTTAACAGGAGATTAGATCAGGAAATACCAGAATGTGGCTCCTGAAGTGCATTCTGTAACCAAAGGGGAACATACATTTTTTCCTACATGCCCAATTGCTGTGATGATTTAATAACTGAGTAATCTCTTTCCATCTCGGAGTGATAGATGTTTATGTCCAGCGTGACTACGTTCGTTCTTGTCCTGATGAAGTGCAGAAGTCCATGTGGCATAGCGGGACTGCAAATGCCTTATTGCAGAGAGCGTGCCAGGCAGCAGGGGACAGTGCCTGGTGCTTTAGTGCCTCCAGAGCCAGTGCTCCTTAGGGTCAGCAGCAGCCTTGACCTTTGGAATGTGGTGTTCCATGCTTTGGTTCAGACCCAGAAGGCCATCTATGTCTTGTGGCTCCTTTTTATTGCTTTTTTTTTTCCTGTATGTGTCTTCTTGGGAGCTATGGGCTGGAAGAGTTTGTTTAGCTATCTTGACCTTCCAGCCTGGGGCCCTGTTTGCAAAGACACCATGAGATGTGTGTTGGGAGCCCTATTTTGGTGATGTGCCAGGTTGAACACACCATGTGTCGAGAATGGTTGCACCCATGTGGTACCAGCTTTCACACTGGCTACAGCAAACAGCACAGCTCTGCTATGTCTTGGAGATGCCTGAGTTTGACTCACATTCCCAAGTGTGTGGTCCTGAAACTATGTATTTGAGCAGGCAAATGATGTTGGTTTGGCATTTTTAAGTTGTATGCATGCCTACGCATCAGTTGAGGCAGCCTGAATGTTGAAGCTGTAGCTGCTTTGGCTTTGCCAGTCTATAAATATTCATTGTGCTTCTTGCCTTGGACATATGAGAAAAAAAAGTATTAAAAAAATTATTGTCTTCAGGAGGGAAGTGCAATACTTAGGCATAGGCATTCCCACAAACTAGGATGGGTTGAAGAAGGTTTAGCCCTTGGTTTATGAGACAAAGGTCAAACATGACATGTTCCCAGATGATGGATTGTCAGGATTGCTTTGCCAAACCATGTTACCAAAATTCTAGTTCTTTGTGAATCAGCACTGTATTTATTTAGGTTGTTGTTTAAAAGTGCCAGGACGAAACCTGCTGCCTGTGCTGTTTTGGATGTTGAGTGTAATAAAATATGTGGTTGGTATGACTGGATACCGTCTTTTGTGCAACCGCTCATGATTAGTTTTCATTTTGTTTTATACACTTTCTCAGAAAAAGAGGCTTGCGATATTTGTGTAGGTGTCCGTTAGTGCCTTGTGGAAAAGACACCTTGATCCTGGTTCTGTATTTGATGGTGCGCGGGTGGGATCACTGCTCCAAAGTCAACATTTAAGTCACAGCTGCTGTGAATCCTTAAGATCCCCACGCTAGAGCACACGTGCAAGGAGTTGGGAGAAGTTGTGTTGAGAAAACTCTTCTCTAAACACAGACAGAAATGCTCCCTATTTATTCAGTGGCTTCTGCAATGTGCTGTGGAAGTGGTAGTAGGTCCCTAATGGTACTGCACAAATGGAGGCCCTGGGCCGAATTTAGAATACGCACCCATGTTACTTGGACTCCCCTAAGTTGCTAGGCAGAGAATGTCTACCACCCTCTTAACAGATTCCACATTTCTTGCCTTACTCCTACTCTGGGCTTGGCAGACTGAAGCCAAATCATCACCACTGTCTTTAGGAAAGTTGCCCAAGTTTTCTGCAAGAAAAGTAAGAATGACCCAAGTGACGCTGTTACCTGACCAACACGTGAAAAATCTATCAGCGGGAAAGGAGTGCATAAAGGAGTGGAGTGGAAGAGGTTTTTCCTGTGGCTTGTCACAGGCTTGGTTATGACATGCTCGTGGTGAGGTCTTGCTCCCACCTCACTACTGATGCACGTGTTTTTTTGGCTAATCCTGCAATGTCAGCACACGAATGATTGACGTTCAACTGAGGTATGGTTTCCCATGCTCTGGTAACACTTCAACCAGGTATCTGAGTACTACAGGACTTCTCAATTAAATTGAAATTATTTTGCAAGACCATCCAGAGTAAATACTCTGGACAACAGAACATGGTTGGTAATATGAAACATGTGATTTATTTTTTTTAAGGAACCGATACAGGAAAACGTTTCCACACTGACAAAAACAGAACAAATGTAGGTCAGTGTCTGAAGGAGATGAAAGAAGCCAAGTGTAATGAGAGCCTATTGTTTCATGCTGACATATGCAGGAAGCTTGTGGAGAAAGAACATCAAACTAAAATGTGAGGAAAAAAGAATAGAAGGCATGAAAATCATCATACTCAAGAAAACAAAGAGATCAGAAAGTTAAGGGGCATGCTAAGAAAACTGCACTGGGAGGCTAAATAAATGAGTTTCATATTTCCTCTTCTTCCTTCCCTTCAGTTCCGGGTTTCTCTCTCCCATTTGTCTACTAGGTAGCAGCTCTTCTTCCTTCCAGGAATACTTTGATTTTTTTCCTTCCTCTCCTGCAGATGCCAGGGCCTAGAGAAATCCAGATGGTAAGCAGACCAGCAAAAAAGGGCCTCTTTGCTATTTCACTTCTCATCTTCCTCTCAAGTTAAAAACACATGAAAGATCTATTGAAAAGAACAGACAAGTCTTATTTACTTTTCAATAAGTAAATTTAGTTTACGTATTTAACAGAAGTTAATACACTGTTCAAACAGCTGGAATAAATATGAAGAAGCAATTTAGACTCTAATTCTTTACTTTGTTCACCAGTCTTACACTGATTTTCTCAGACGTCAGAGGCGTTTTTCTGACTTGGGCAATGGGCATAAAGAATTGGCCCTTCATGCTAATTATTTCTGCCACCCATTGTCATCTGGAAACATCTTTCACAGCTCTGGCCAGCCAGCACCTTCCCTAAAATTTCAGAGTGGATCTAGGAGGCTTAGATCTGTTCTCAGCTCTGTGTAGAGAAAAAGTGATTTCTTACCCAACAGGGCTGCACCGGAATGAAACTGCTGCAAGAGGACATAGTTATGCCCTGTGTTTTCACAGATGAGGCACTGGTGTATTTTTTTTTTTTTACCAACTATTTCCTTTTCATATAACTTTTTCCACCTCTTGTAATAGAAAAAATATATTGGTGGGAAACTGTCTATCTGAATCCTGTGACACCCCATAGACTTGAGTCATGTCATCCAGGGCCTTACCCAAGGAGGACTGCTCTGGTCACTATTCAAGTGTTCCCAGGGTTATCCCTTCCCATACCCTCGCTTAAACAGGATGGATACCAAATTTCCACTCTGTCCATATAATGAAGGACTTCTATGGCAGTCTGAGGGATGGTCTGGGTCTGTTCCTGGTGAGCGGAGAATTCATGGCACCATGAAATACATTGTCTGATGAGAAGTGTTACAGCGCCATTGCTACTCCTTAAAACTTCAATTGCTTCTGACAGTAAAATTGTGAGTAGATTTTTTTGTTCTCCTAGCAAAGAACAAAAAAAATCTCCTATCTCTCCTCCTTACAATGTATAGAAATGAAGCCCAGATTTTTGGGTTGTTTTAGGGCACAGGATGATGATGACAGTTTCACTTAGTGATGCATTCGAATTGGTGATTTATGCAGCCCAAGGTTGACTTTAATTTAGCTCATGTTACAGGTAGAGTAATTCAGTCCTTAATGAAGTGTACTTCATATGACATATTGAACATGGGATCTGACAATCAGTGGTTGAAAACCAGCCTAGGTTACATTTTCTTTTGTCATTGAAAGTGGGCTGGCAGTTCATAAACTTAAACTGAGACAAGCAAACCGATCACTCTCTTAAGTGGTGCTGAAGACGAGAGACCTGTGTTAAAACAAACCCTCCTCATTCTTTTAAAGGAAAAGGAGGGAAAAACTTCTGCATGAGCTGTGTTATGCATATGAGAAAATTGACATTCATGTGTGTATGCACACACACTTGTTTAGTTCTCTGCTGTGTGAGTATACAGAAAAAAAGGTTGTTAACAAAAAGATTCATGCCTTGACCTATGCAAAACTTCAGATTGTATAGTAGAGGAGTGAGAGAATTTGATCTACATGCTCCTGAGCAAACAGAGCCAGCTCTGAAGTAGTATAAATTACGCTTACATCAGCTCTTACAGGGGTTCAGGACAAGGCTGTTGGGTAAGCGATAGGCAGAATAGCCTGGCTGGCTTTGGGAGCAGTTGAGGGGGGTGTGAGGGGGCCTTTCTATGCATGCATTTGAAAGGAATCAGGAGAACAGCTCTGAACTGTAAATATGCAAATCTTTTTTACATTTATGTTAAGAGAATTGTCCTTATTTGCCTATGGAGAAGGAAGCAAAATTTTGAATGCATCCAGGAGGCAACACTTAAAAATGAGAAAACCTGTGCTGCAGAAGACTAAGTCACAGCTTTATTGTTTCTTAGTGCAAAAAGTTGACTTAAAGTAACATGGCAAGTATATTTTGTGTGCAAGCCATGTTCAGACATCTGTATCATCCACTCCTTTCCTTCTTCGTTTTACAAAGCTGTAAAAGGATGTTTTCAGTATTTGAATGTGAGAGTGGGGGAAAGAATGGAGGTAAGCAAAGAACGACAGCTTCTGGGCCACTTGAAAATGATATATTTTCCCTTTAAAAAAAAAAGGGTGAGAGCAGAAAGGGCAGATGTTATGTCCCAGAGTGTTTTCCGGGAAAAGGAGGACAAATGAAAGGACAGGAATAAAAAGCTGTAACAAGGGAGAGCTTGTCAGTCTGTGCTACAAGGGAGGAGTGTGGGAAAGATGCTAGTTTGGGTTAAAATAGCACTGCAACTGGACAGCCTGGGTTTTAACTCTGCCTAACATGAAATTATCCCAAACTTCCCCACCAGCTTGGATTTGAGGTGCCAGTACCCTGACCAGTAAACTGCAGGTCCAAGGTCGCCCCGTGTCCTGGGACAGCAAAATCAGGTTTAGGGGCAGAGTTCCTGGGCGGGAGAAATAAGGGTGCTTTCATTTAAAATAGGGAATGTACTGCTCATTTTTGGTGCTTAGCCCAAGGAGCTCATGATTTTATACTTCATTTGTTGGTTTTTTTTTTTTTGGGGGGTGTGCTGAACAGCCTCAGTATTCCTTGCCTAGGAGTGTTCAAAGATAAAGGAATTCCTTGACAAAAGAAACCCCCAAATTAGAAAAAAACAGTGAAGGATTCTCAACTTTGAGGCTTATATAAATTCTTGTTGAATATCCATTTGATCTTAAACCTTAGGATGTATTTAATGCAGTATATTTGATATCTTGATGTTTTCGTAACTCTGCCCTGAAAAGAATAACAGGGGACAGGGAGGAGGGATCCAACCCTAACAATATGAGATTTTATTTTAATATTGGGCATGACATGGATTTAGTTTTCCAGGAAGAAAATGCACTATCATACATCAGTACTAAACTGGAAAATGGCCTAATAGGTAATATTTTAAGTATTTGTACACTACTAACTAAATAGATGATTGATCAAGGGAGGGATGTTTGACTTTTTTGTGGAGGACACAGTAATTAAGTAGAAACCAAATACTTCACAAAAAAAATTAAAACAATCCCAGGAATAGACCACAAAATCCTGGGTTCCAGCTCAGCCCAACACTATACAATTTCACATTTGATTTATTATGTTTTAGCCTGGGAGCTTCAAAAGTGTCTAAAAGTTTGATAGGCAAACCCCAGTGAGATTCTCCTGGCTCCTTTGAAAATGGTAGGAATTTTCTATTTACAGCATCACAAGTGATCAATGGAATTTTTGGGACAGTTCAAGAAATATTAAACAGGCTGAGTTTGCTCTTTATGAATTAGTCTGGTGTTTATTCAGCAGCTCATTTTTCATCGAAGCGCAGTATTAAAATTTCACTTGTTTGTTATAGGGTTGTCAGAATGAAATCTATTTCCAAAAATATACATTTCCATCTTCTCGTACCCTTTCTTCTTGCTGTAGCTAAGGTTATGTCAACACTCCCAATGTAAACCCCCTGATTTCAAGGATTAGTAATGCTGGCATCATCAGCCCAGACTCAAGAATAGCAAAACCATGAAATAACCTCTCTAGGATCGTGTTTTGAAACAATTGTTTTCAGTGTCTTTGCCTTTTGTTTTAAGCATCCTTCTGTATACAAAGTAGTGGCATTCAGCTTCTGTTCCAAAGTTATAGGTAAAAGAAATTGTGTAGGCCCTCATATTTTCATGACACAACATTTGTGTCTCGAAATTAAACTGGATGCCCAACTAAGATTTAAAAATCAGTCCCTGCTCAAGCTCAATAACTTTTTCCATGGTGTTGTTTACCACACATAACCATAGTAACATCACATGGGTCCATGCCAGGGCTCTTGGATGGTGTACTCTTCCCACTTGTTGCCATCTTTTGGATCCTCCTATAATATATACATTTAAAACAAGTATACAGATGTATATTTGCTTAGTCTGCAAATGTTTTGGCATCTCCCACGGAAAAATAAGAGCTAAACCCTGCATGAGGCTTAGGAATGCCAGTGGGGTGCTGTGGAGTTCATCATTCACTCCTCCTTCCCTGTCTGCCTGGTTTCCCATCATCGAATGGGCTGATCTGTGATACTAAGTGGAGATTGGCATTTGCTGTGCCCCCTTTTTGTTACCAGCTAAGTGGCTCAGAGAGAAGGTCTCAAGACACGGCAGAGCTGCTGCAAGGTTCATCTTCAAAATGTGTCACTCGCACATTAGAATGTTTTTTGTGCTCTGGAGAGCTCAAGGTTGGCCTGTCCAGCATTCCCTGGGGTCACCTCCTGTTACAGGTGACCAAATTGGTTCATAAAACAGCTTGGTTTGGTTTACATGCAAACTTGAGTCTCAATTTTCCCACTCAATGATAAAGCACTTCCCTGGTTGACTTCCCTGGTTGCCAGAAGTAACTTATCCTTGGCTGAAGGAGGTCTTCTACAATCAGAGATCCTGGTGTGTCTGTGCTCTGCATGCAGCCAATTACCCAGCTGGATTTTGTGCAAAAATGGATTAAAAGAGGCTGGCATGGTGAAAATTAGATCAATGATTTCTAATGCTTCTGTTGCCCTAATTTTCAAAAGGCTCGGATCATACCATTAGTACAACAAGAGCTGAGGTAAAGAACACCCAGTGCTTGTCCTTGCCTTGACAAAACTTCAGAGCCAGCACAGTAAATTTTCATGGACCTCATTGCTAGATCCAGTTATGGCACTGGCGATTGGGCCACCAGGTCTTTCCTCAACAGCTTTCAGCTGAAGGTGATGGTGCAAACACAAAATAAGAGAATAGACTGGTTAAAAATGTTTCACAAGATGTTTTTAAAGGAAGAAGCGGCTGGTGATAGAGTGGCCACTGGTGACATGAGCAAGGCTTGAACAGAGGAGTAGTACAGAAAAAAATGAAACTTTAGGCCAGAGGATGGCTGAGCCTACTAGACAATCTTGGTCTTGGAAACACCTGATCAGCAATCTTGGGAAATGATGGAAACTGCTGGAAAATGCAGGTGAGGCCTCTTAAAATGCCAAACTTTCCCAGCAGTGTGAAAGCAGGAATGGCTATTTTCGGACAAGATGAGAATGTGTAGTCATATAACTAAAGGCAATGTTTCAGGAAAATAACACCTTGCTGAAAACCTGGAGCCTCAGGTGAAAAAATAATCATAGAAGTTGTAAATCTGGAACCCAGTTAACCTCCTAATCAGAAGAAAGACAAGGAGGACAAAAGCAGCCACCTCTGAGATTTGCTACCAAAGAGCCAAGCAGGACCAGTCTTCATGGTGGTGCTGACCTGCCTCTGTAGCCACTGGACTGAGCCAGTCAGCTTGTACAAATGTGCTTCTGAATGCCAGTTTGAAAACTAGTCTGGCTTTCAAACATTTCTGCTTGCTCTCCTTTCTTTCATTATTATTGTTTTAAGTCAAAGATGTAATTTCTAGACGTTCCTGACTGATGCATACCCAGTGTTTTGCACGCCGTGCCTGGAGTCTCTGTGATTTTTTGCATGACAACAGGATTACATTTATACAATTAATTAACATTTGCTTGACCACTTTTATCCAATTTCTTTCTCTAGCACATAAAAGAGAACCTGACATAAATTTCTCTTTCAAAACAATTGACTTAGCAACTGCTGACCTTCTGTTCTGTCATTCTGAGGATTGATTGGATATTGTTGAATTGTTTCATTCTGCAGTAATTAAACATAAAATTAATTATGCCAGTAACCTATTATTTCTTTGAACCAAGGACTAAGTCATTTGTTTTTGCTTGGTTACTCTGCGAGTTTTGACATCAGACAGCAAAACCTTGCTGTTACAAACAAACTAAACAGTATAAAGGGAGCAATTTAATAACCAAAATAAAATATAAAGACTTCTAATTTCCGTATGGCTGGCCTATTGCATTAGGTTAATATAATTTGATCTATAAATCTTTTAAACCTTATGATTTTGTAATTTAAACATTTCCTGGATGGCTAATCATGCAGGGAAAGAATAATAATAATAAAAAACCCCCCTAACCTAAAACAAAACACGAGCCAAAAATATACCTCAAAAGTAGATTAAAAGATTAGATAGGAGGAGCGTTTGTTGAGCACTTGGTGAGCCCTAGTATGTCTGAATATTTCTGGTGCTTGCTGCTTACACAAGTCTGTCTGCGTTCAGTCTGGTGCTGATGCAGAGTTTCCTTTGTTATGATGAAAGTGTTGTTAGATGTTTACATTGCTGGTATTTGGTGTGGAAAGGAACATCAGAATGACAAGTTGATATTATCAAAATGTATGTGCTCATAGACACCAAAATAGTATTTTGTGGTTTTCATTAGCATGGCGCATATTAATTTAATTAACATGATTGAAAGTTACATCATATCACGAGGCAGATACCGAGCCCAAGCTTATTACTCCCCCATGGGCTGTAAAATACTATGGCTGCCAAAAGGGGTGCATGTTTGTACGTGTGCGTGTTTCTACTTGCAAGTTCACCTGTGTTCTTTGCCTCAGAACTGGTGGGGATGGTGTAAGGATAATCATGCACAAGGCAGAATGTGGGAAAATAGAAATGGGTAACCATCCGGCTCCAGAGGCAGGTGAGCTTTTCCCAGGGTCATGTGCCAAGGTCCCTGTGGGGTATGGTTGTCCTCTTTCAGGGCCACCAGCTGCTTCCCAAGGCTCTGCATCCATCTCCAACACAGCCTGGGAGGTTTTACACTCCGTGTTGGAGCATGGCAAACAAACCTTTGATGTTTGTGATTACCAGCACAAATCCCAGAGGTGGCCTCGAAGGTTGGCTCTTCATATCCCTGATTCCAGTTGCCACCAACAGGGCCACCACCAGTCGGGATCTGCTGCCGTGCAGGAGGAAGGACATCACAGGAAATGCTCCTATGCCTTTGTCTCCCTGCTGTTTTGGGCAGCTGCCTGCTTTGCTTGTACCCAGAGTCAGCTCTGAGGGAGTCCTGTAACATCTCCAGGTCGCTCTGTGTATGCCTGTTTCTTTGTTCCTTTCCTATTTCCTCTCAGAACGATTTTTGCTGGCAGCCAGCTTTTCATGATGCTTGAGTCTCTCTAAAGTAGAGCTAAACTCCTGTGCCGTGACAAGACATACATCAGAGATGTGGGAATCTTGAACACAAATGACTTTTTAATTGTATGACTCCACATAGCCCATTGCTGAAAGATGTGGTGGGCAGGAGAGAGCAATCCTTTACAGACCAAACACAGATACCAATATATGAGCCCTTTGTTCTTGCTCCCCTGCCCTAAGGCAAGCAATACACTCAGGTCTGTGGACATCAAGCCTAATTTGATCACACTTAGCCCAGTGAAACTATATTGACTTCAGTGGAGACACTGCTTTCCACTGATATAAATGAGAGCTAACTAGTTCTTGAGGCCAGTAGCTATTACCACTCGGGTTAAGAGCGGCATGCAGCAATGACGGCTGCCTGTTCGTCATCAGTTGAGAAATGTCTGCTTTGTGGGCATGTCTTTCAAGGCTCATTTGTCACCTTTGTGTGGAGGAATTTTGGCCAATGAGTCGTGTTTCGAGTGTCTTAGCATTTCCGTGGGAATGGTCTGATTAAAGTCCTGCCATTAGCTCATAGTTCAAATGTGCAGTCTCACTGCCTGCAGGAGTCATGTGGAAAAATTTCTGAAGGATTCTGTTTCCTAATAATCTGGGGTTTTTTTCAAGACTTTGACCTGTGCTCACTCCGTGTGAGATCAGTCATCCCCATCCGTACCAAAGGGTCTTCGGTCCTCCCCAGGCTCTGTTGGCTCCCATCCATTCCAGTCCCTGAGCTCCATCTGTGTGGATGCACCTTGCTCCCTGCTTTTTAATCTTAAAGCTTTATTTGTTCAGGATAGCCTGAGAGATGTTGCTACTCTATAACTCCCCATTTGTGATTTTTCTATGGAAAAGCCTGTCCCAGAATCTTTGTCTGCTTGCAAACTCACTGTTATAATTTGATTCCATAAATCAGATTCTCAAGCCTTATCCTTACCAAGAGAACTGCAGGGAACTGTCTAGCATCCTTTCTGGACATAGGTATCAGTTTTTTCAGCTTGCTGTCTCCCACAAGGAGCTGGAAGTCTCTTGAGATTGTTTAAACAATATTTTTTAGAGGTGTGATAGATGAAGAACATTCTGCAGCTCATTCTCCAGTCTCAAGATCCACCTCTTATGCTTAGAAAACCTTTTACATGACAATGCTTTGCAGCATGGGGCTGTGAAGTTCAACCTGTCGTTTTCCTAAATACTATAGCCCAGATAGTGCTGGTTTAGATATACTTCAGCCTCTGGCCTTGACATCTTGAAGGGTATGACCCTGATGATCTCTTCTTCAGCCAGCCAGGAAGGTTGTACATCCTTGTGCCCACCTGCCCTGCACACTCTGTTCCACACCAGTCTGTTCCAGCTGTGCATAAACAGCTCAGCAGTGAGTTATGTCTTCCAGCTGACTATTGCTGATTATAAACCTGGAGTTATTTTTCATGGCCAGACCTTCTGAAGCTGCTCTTGGTGTCTTACTTGATGATGGGGAGGAAGAAAACATGTTAGAAGTTTCCTCATAGGGAGTTAGTTGCTGCTCCTTACGGAGCCCTTATGGCTTTTAGAATAAAAGTCCTGACTCTGGGGCTGACCTGGCCCTGATTAAAGGGGGAAGCAAAGCTTGAACCAAGGCATGCACATTGCTGAGGTCAGAAATGGAGGACAATGAGGTACAAAATAAATTTTAGCAAATATAGATCAAAGTTGGTCCAGGTAATAGTCCATTCAATTCAGTTCACGGACCTCTACAGCTAAATCTCAAAGGAAGTGTTTGAAATCAGCAAGAAGAAAAGGAATAGAATCTACTAAGTGAAAACTACCTCTTGTTTTCTCCATCTTCCTGAGTTTTATATGGCAAACCTCAGTGTATTTGGCAAGTGCCTGAAGGGGGACTTGGCCCATATAATGTGTCCCACAGAAAGAGAGTGGACTGGGACAAAATTGCTGCTGTCCTGCAATTTCTGCCCTTCCCTGGCCAGTGATTTCTGACTACTGCTGGCCAGGCAAATCTTTGCTCTTACCCCTTGGGGCTTTGTTTGTACCACTGACTGAAGCTGGGACAGGGCAAGTAAAACTAACACAGGACAAAAGTGGTAGGAGAGCAGTAGTAATAGTAGGAAGAATGCTTGTAGAGTGAGCAAGTAGTGATTTCTGTGACTTATCTAGCAGAAATTGGGAGTTGACTTTTGTTGTTATTGGATAAATGATTGCAGGAAAATACCGGTTAGGATGACAGCTGAGTTTTATGTCAGAATGATGACTATGCACAGGCATTGAGATCAAATCATCTGGTGTTTAGACTTCTTTATTGTGCCATGTTACAACAACTCAACCCTTTTCAGATCAGGTGTTTTGCTTTCTTGCTTTCTAGACTGAGTTTACTTGCTTGTACTGATGGGAATGTTGTTTCTCCTAGCCTGACCTCTGGACCACTCAGGCAAGCAGGTGCTGCATCCTTCCTCATGGTTCTCATGATGGGAAAGCTCATGTTACATTTTACCACACATGTTTATGGAGATGAGAAATGATGCCAGTTTATTCCCTTCTTGCTTTTTATTTAGTTTCTCACTGGTAGTGAAAACTTCAGGAAAGAGCAACTACTTGGGCAGACCTGCTCCGAGACAAAGCACCTGAGGTTTCCCTCTGACAATTGGTGGCTCCAGGAGAAGTTAGCTCCAAATCAGTGATGTCAATGGTGCTCCACAGTGGACAAAAAGAGACCTCAGTGTTACCATGTGGCGTTGATGTTTTCAGATTAAGACGAGAGGATTAAGGAATTTTACTCAGCAATTTGAGATGCTTTGTTAAGAATGGAAGAGATTTGAGCTGTTTTGTTCTCAAACCACGTGTTAGTGAGAAAGCAAACAGGCACTTAATCCTGACAGACAGCAGAACTTGACATCAGTTTGTCCCTGGAGAGGTGACCAGGAATTCTCCATGCCCAGCTAAAATGGTAATTTCTTCTTTTTTTAGGAGTCTTCCGTGAATCCTAACACTCAGGGCTGCACACGTCCATGTACTGCTCCTAACCACTGTCAGAGTCTTGTGCTCCCAAAAACAGGATAGCATTTAAAACCCCACACGGGAGGTTCCAAAATGGTTACTGAGTAAGGCTAAAATATGTTCTAACTTAAGGTCATGTCTTTAGTCTTAAACAGGACCATGCCAAGAGAAAAAAAAGGAGCTGATAATTTTCCTGTTTGGGACTTTGGTTAGTTTCCTGTAACAATAAAAATATAGCAGTCGACATATAGACAGCTGAGTATATACATGCTTGTATACTGCCCTCTGACACAAATGTTAATGTCTTATATAGATCTTCGAGGTTCTTTTAAACATCTAGTTACATTTTGAGGTCATGTCCTCAGAGGTCATTGATGTAAGCACACTTGTAGAAAGAAACAAACAGCTCATTGAATTTGGTTTCCCGTTTTAACATACATCAGTGAAATTAAATACGAGACGTTAGAATGTCTGGCAACAAACCCATTTTCTGATGTATAAAATTTGACTTTTCCCCTCTGTGTTTATGTCATAGCTAATACACAAAGATAAAGTGCATATACTATGCTCTGCATATTTACTGAACTTTGGCAAGTCACTAAGAGTCAGTACTCAAATCAAATAAGAACCACCCGATTTATAAAACACTCTTCTAAACTAATCTTATTATATTAAAAAGGAGCTCTAGGTTGATACCGAGCCAATCAATAACTCATGCTTCCCACTGTTCAGCAAATATCATCTATCCCTTTCTAATCTTTGTGTTTTGCCACCATTGCAAACCTGTTGTGAAAAGCTGCCCTCATGTATTACTTAAACAAACAGTGTAAACGCACCCAAACAATAATAATCTCTGTACATGTTTATCTTCTCTGCAGGCACTGAGTATCAGAGCATCTTAGTTTTGTAAAGGGATCTACTCCAGGTAATTCAATTGATCTTCCAATTTGTTTATGCTCAATTTGTAGCTGGCATTTGATTTTTTTTTCTTTTGCATTATTCTGCTGTCACCTACTAGCCTATACACACCAATTTGAGGAAAAGGATCACTTATACCGGGAAAGAAAAGTTGGCTGTTTTTCAAATGTCTCTAAAAGATCTCCCATCTTCCTCCCAAAACTGCATTTGTTTGGGAATAGTCCATAGCCTGTACAGGGCTGATTTAAATGCTTTTTGCTCTTCCAAATTTCCAGAGAGCAGTAGAAAAAAAATAGTTAAGTTTAGGAGGCTAGGAGGCTTGGAAGGGGCTAGGAGGCAAAGGAAAACTTGACCTTCCTTTTAAATTATCATGTGAAAATTAAATTGGTAATGTATAAATTCAAGAGTCTTATCATTATCACAATTTATTCCTTGTAAACAGCATGGGAAACCTGGCAGTGGTGTAGCAGGATCTGAATAAGAGAATAGCAATTTACTAATTCCCTTTTAAAGACTAACAGAGTTCCCAAACACAGCTTTGGCACCCTGCTTGATTCAGTTGCTTCATGCTTCTATGAAGCTTTATTGACTATATAAGGATCAAATAAGGGGTAAGCTGAAATCAGAAACACAGTATTCATTCATTTAACTCCACTATAATAGAGTAAATTCAGGGTGACTCAAGGGACACAATGTCTTGTAAAACATATGTACTTAATATAAGGGTCATAAAATTTATTAAATTAAAAGCTAGGTTAAAAATAGGAAGAAAATTTATGCTGCTGTCTAAACCAGCAATAATTTCCCTTTGGCCTTTCCCTTTCCACCTAATATGGGTTCTAGGTTTCGTTGGGTTTTTGTTGGTTTTTTTTTTTTAATAGTCAACTGGTAAAATCTTCAGTGTTCACAAGTGAATGCAAGTCACTCTACCAGGTGAACTGGTATGCTAAATAAAGAAGAGGAGGTGTGGCCAGCTGGAAGGATATATTTCATCAGGGTTGACCGCACATGAAAACCTGCAGGTATCCATTTATTATTTTGGAAGGAAGAGTCAGTTGCTCCAGGCCGGCAGAGCTCAATGGAAAAAAAATCTTTTTTGGCCTTAAGGCTGACAAAACCAAAAGTTTCCCTGTTATCTCTCCACAAAGATGGCCCATTGCTGGTGGGATGTCAGCCAGGAGCCTCTTTCCCGAGTGATTCAATCGCGGGTTGCATGAGAAGACCCTCTTACGTGAATGTTGAAGGGTTACTTGAACAAATGCTCCAGGGACTGTGAGACACCGAGAATCCCCTCCTGTCCTTGACAGATGTGTCAGCAAAACCAAAGTGCTCAGATGAAGTCAATGTAATTATCCTGCAGTCCTGCAGAATGACAGCAGAATTTAGCTCCTTCGATCAAGACAACCATTTTCTATTAAAGATGTTGGGGAGGTGGGGTGGAAATAAAGCATTGTGACCTAAATCCTCCTCTCTAACCTCTAAGAAATCAAAGTGATGCTGGCCATCCTTGACTCATGACACGAGCCAGACCATTCCTAACTGAGAGCTCTGCAATGTTTGTTCAATGGCGTAAGTTGTTAAGGAAGGCCATGAAAAGCCTGTGTGTGATAGAAGGCCACCCTTTTTCCGTGTGTTTTTACACCACAGGATAACACAACCAGCCTCAATTCCCATCCCCTGTGTGCTATGAAGGCTTTTTTTTTTTCCTGCATGCTGTTTAAACACTTCTACGCCCAAATCTGTCACCCATGACCTCATTAAGTTTCATTTAATCACACAGGGATGTCCATCAGGCCTAACCCCATCATTTCCTGAGGAATTTTCCCCTGATTTACTTAATAGCTCTCAAACACTAAGCGGGAGACCTCCGGGTGCTGTTCTCTGTGCACGTTGGGTTACTGGCATTCATACTGTGTTTTAAATAAACACTGTTTTGCAGGCACACTTGTTTTGAAAAATAAACTTCTGGGCAGAAAGAGCTAGTTCACATCAGAGCCAGACTGGTAGCGATGTGGCTTTTCCCAGCAGATGGGAAGCGGTCAGACTTTTGGTTTTGGGGGAGTGGGGGTGGGTAGGGAGGAAGAAGTCACTCTTCCTTAAATAGCACCTAGGATTTCACGTACCCCCACCCCCCCCAGGGAGAGGAAAAGCCTGAAACCGAAGTGGTAGCTCTTTGCAGGGGTACTTTGAGAAGAGGGTGTGGTAACAGCCCTGCAACGTGCCTCCAATGGGCATCTCATTCTCCATCTCCAAAAAAGTGTGACTTTGTCTCTTCCTCACCCCTGTCTTCCGCTGGACACTTGTTGGTCCACACCTTTCTTCCTCTTGCCAAAAGGCTTTTGGAACGCTGGACACTTGTTGGTCCACACCTTTCTTCCTCTTGCCAAAAGGCTTTTGGAACGGTAAAGGCCACTACCCTTATCCTGCCTATCCTGCCAGCTTACTTACCTTTTCCTCTGCCCATGAAAATGTCTCACTTCCGGGATGGGAACCACAAAGAACGAGGGAGGTTTATGTCCTCTTGGGTAAGGGTATTCTGTGTGATTAAAAGTTCTATTTTCTCCCCGAGGATGTTTTTAGGGAGGCAAAAGTAGGAAGATTCTTGTGTGTCCTCTGTTTCTTCTAGGACTCTCGATGAGGTTATCACAAATCATTAGACACTAGGAGTAACAACACCCTT
The DNA here is from genome assembly GCA_013398115.1 of Falcunculus frontatus. Classification (NCBI taxonomy): domain Eukaryota; kingdom Metazoa; phylum Chordata; class Aves; order Passeriformes; genus Falcunculus; species Falcunculus frontatus. The sequence continues at coordinate 432,284 of VZRV01007195.1, read as the reverse complement.
TTGACTGCAAGTCCCACAATGGGCTAACCAAGGGTGGACCCGGGCAGTGGCGGCAGCTTGCTGGGACACCAGTGGGACAGGAAAACACAGGCTTGTTGGACTAACCCTGATCTGGATCTGGCCTACTTGAGGTGGAGTTGCCCAGCCTGGAGGGAAGCCTGAGCAAAGCTGCAAAGTGGTGTTTACGAAATGGTTGTCTGAGAAGTATGAGATGAAGATCCTTCAAGCTCAGTATGATTTTGTGCATATATATATACATCTATAAATATGTGCACGTGTATTTTTTGCCCAGTAGTTTGTGGCCATTTAGGGGAAGGAAAAGTGCAACAGGGGTTAGGAGGTTCTACTTTGAGGACCCCCATAGTGCCCTAGTGTTGTATCCTCTGATCTTCCACAAAAGACCCCAGGCTTGGTAGCACAGTGTGCAGCCAGTGAAATTACTGCAGGTATTTTACAGAGGGAAGTATTTACCCCATGCAGTATCTTACACATTATGTGGCCTTCCTCCGAGAGAGCTCAATTTGATCACCAGCTCTGAGTAGTACCTTGTCCTGACATTTGCAGAAGATGTATTTTAGAGCTGACCTTTCAGTCCTGCTGATAGGATCACAACATGCTCACCGTCATCATGTTTGGGGCTATTTCCTTCTTTTTTGTCTACTACAGAGCTGGGCCACTGTGATGGATAAAAGGGAACCCTTGCCTATCCACCACATTGTTGTCTTCTCCTAAATTATAGAGACAATTTATGAGGTGAATGAGATGAATGACATCCAGTTATTTTCTTTGGTCATTCTCAATAGCCAGCATTGTCTAAAATTGCTACTAAAGTCATGCCCATGCTGCCGTGTGTCGGGAGGAAGTTTGGAGTGGCAGTCCTGGTGAAACTAGGTGGATGGCATGGGTGCCTTTGTGTTTTTCAGATCAGAGGCAGCATGTGAAAATAAGGTGTTCAAACTTCTGAAAAGACAATCCTTTGAGAGCCCTGGGGCCAGGCCACAATGCGAATCCTTTGTCCGTGGGAAGGGTCACCAATTAATTACCAGTTTTATTTAAAAAAAAATTTAAACTGGCAGCCCTTCTGAAATTTAAGCACATTGTTCATGATGTAATTATAGATGAAATATTAGAGAAGTGGACTAATTACACACAATGCACTTGAGCCCAATTAAAATAGCATCTGCAGTGAACGTAGGGGTATTCTCTTTCGCTAATAAGAAATACTTTCTTAACAACAGAAAATAAAATACCTAAATTGGATATGCAGTTGAGATTATAAATATCCTATTAGCATATAAAATGAGGATTAACCTTATTTAATCACTGCTTGCTTGATCATCAAAAGTCATGTTTCACCTCTATAATGTAGCTGTAGCCTCTTTGAAGAAAAAAAAAAGCAGCATATTAATAAATTTAGCTAATTAGGTGCTTTTTCTCATCTGCTCAATGGAGCTGGTGGAGCAAACCGGCTGCCCCTAAGCACTTGGCTCTTTCACATCTTAAAAGTTTAAGCTTATTTTTGGTAGACACCTATTGATGAAGATGCAGGGTTTGTGCAGATTTGTATGTGGGGTTCTGGCCTCTATGGCTTGGTGGGTAATTCATATCACGGAGGACTTTGAGCTGTGAAGCTGTTGGGGAGGAGAAAAAAGATGGGGATAAAGAAAAGGACTTAAATTACAAGTTTTATCCTCTGCAAAATCAAGTTCTGCCTTAAAAATCACCATGTGAGGGCCCATTCTAATTTCAGTCACTCAGGAGGTTGAAGCAACTTGGTTTACCACAGGTCTGTCACCGCCAGTGTCCCTGAGAGCCAGCTGGCGCTCAGAGGAGTCTGTGCTCCCGGCGCGGCGGGGAGAGGTGCTACCCGCCAGCTGGCGACTTGGCTGTGTGAAAGCTGGGCAAGCGGGCTGGAGCAGCAAGTGAAGCAGTCTGACCTCCTATCTCTTCTATAAATATTCAGCCGATCCACTACGCACAAAAGGACACAAGCTCTGAGCAAGAAGAGGACTTTCAATCCGTTGTTTTGGAATATTTTCTGTCCGTGTCCCGTAGGGAATGAGTCCTGCGGTATTACAGCCTGTTATATCTGCGGATCGCTTGGCAGATTTCAGAGCTGGCCTTATTTACAGAGCTGTTCTGCCTCTGGCTCCATCACACCGTCCTGCCGTTGGGTCTGTGCGTGGCGGCAAATAGAAGGAAAGTAATGGTGGGGCGGGAGCAATCCTATGAAATATGGGCATAGTTTGATCTAACTCCGTGCAGCTCTGCTCCCTGGTTGTATACTGTTTCCATTAGTGCCTGTGTGTTTTCCTGGCATGAGGGCCAGTGGCTGATAGGTTGCAGAAGCTGAGTTTTAAATGTGCCTGTTGACATATTCCCAGAGGAAAGGCTTGAGCAATACCATCCTCGCCGGGCTGAAGCAGGGCCCTGCAGCACTGATGGCACGCATTCGGGGGCTGGTAGCTGTAATATGGGCCCAAGGCTCCTTGGCTATAGGTGAATGATACCCCCCTGTGACTTGCCTTATTCCCAGGGACCATTTCAGCTTTGATTTCACTCTGCGTGTTCAGTTTTGATCCAAGTGTGGACCCAAACTCAACCTAAATGAACCCAAGCCTAGTCTCTTAAAATACTTGATACTGCAACGCCTAAAATGAATAAAGTAATTTTCTCAGCAGTAGCAATTGTGAAAAAGAGGATGGAGGCACAGAAAGTCCCATATTTAATTGCAGCTCCTGTTTTGTGATTTGTCTCCACCAAGCTATGCTGAAGCATCAGCTGCCTCTGTCCTGTCCCTAGGCAGAAGTGTGAATTTTCTCCTCGCTTCCACAAATATTAGTCAAGTGCACCAAGGGATGGAGGTTTTATTTATCGTATTCAAGGAGCCACAATTGGATGTTTCACAATAAACTGGGCTCAGCCTGTGATTTACAGTAATGGGGAAGAGCACTCTGCTGGCATGGCCCTGGTGTTGCCAAGTCTTGTGATGGTTGCAATGATTTTTCCTTACTGCCACAGAGCCTGGAGCAAAGTGTTCATAAACGTTTGCGCTTGCTTCTTTTTTTTTTTTTTTCTGTTGGTAGTGGCAATGGAAGGCTTTGTTTTCTTGTATTAAGAGCAGCCTTCCATCCCTTAGGGCAGAACAAAAGAGCTTGGAAGCATGTTCTCAGTGTCCCCACAAAGACTCAAAAGGCAGCATGAATTTTTTTTTATTTTTTTTTAAAGGAACCCCCAATTTGTTTTCCCACGATTGGTTTAAGTCACTCTGGCATGAGTTCATATCCTTTCCTGCCTGATTCATGGAGACTGGAAAAGGGCAGCAGTAACAGAAGCTGCAGCAGCTACCTCCACAGGGCAGGAGGTGGGATGACACTACCAAATTAGGTCTGCAGGGGAGTTTGGAGCTAATGGGGTAGATCTACACCTTTTGGTGCTGCTGTCTTTAAATCCCCTTATTACTTATATTTTTAGGGTTTATATCCATTTTTGTCTAACCCAGTAGAAGAGGGTTAAAGGAACCTGAAGTGTAAATGTAGCTCAAATTATTAAAATCAATCTTGTGGTGGTCCTATTTCAGTTGTTTTCAAAACTCTCACTTCCAGTGACTCCTGGCTGTGGCACAGGCCACCTTCTCATTTGTAGCCTGCCACTTTCCCCCTCCTCTGCTTTTGGTGCTAGAAATCACATTCAACTAAACCCTTCAGAGAAACACAGGAGGCAAATTGAAAGTGACTGGGAATAAAATAGATTTTGCCATGCGGGGGGATTTGAGGTGTTATACTGTAGGGGAGGGCTGCGGGTGAGGTGACTGAATCCAGAAACATATGGAGAATGGAAAGGTCTGTGGGTGATCGTAACATCAAAAACATGAAATGAAGTCAGCTGCCGTGGTAGAAATGCAAGTTCAGGGACTCTGCTGCAAAGAAATGAAGGAAAATACAAGAGGGAATGAGAAACATTTTTCTGGCTTTCATGGCTATTCATATGGCAAGAAACCTCTCTTTGGGCTCTGGTTTTAAATCGTTTGTGTTTTTTTCACTGATGCTATAGCCTTAAATCATGGTAATATTCCTGAGCGTAGAAAAGATAACTTGGGGGACTCTAGTTTCAGTGACAGGAGAATTAAACACCGCTTTCAATGTAGCTGCAGCCAAAATCCTGCCTTTTTTTTCCTCCCATCCTGAGCACTGATTCATTAGGTAAATTCAACATTAACAGCAGCTTCTTGCCTTGTCAGGTGGGCCAAAAAGTTAAACCAAAACGAAGCTGGCAGTTGACTTTTATCCACTTACATCAAATTAGAGGAATTCTCGGCTCTTCATGTGTTCTTATTCCCCGAAAAGAGAGACATTTTGGGGAAGCTAAAGTTCCCGAGTGCCACAAAAATGTTAGATTTGGGTCTGATTCCCTTCAAAGAAATCATTCATCTCTCTTCCCACTTAGCCATCAAGAATGAAGTGGCCCAATTTCCAGAACCACTTGGCAGCCAGCAGCTCCCTTTGAGATTTTTCTCCTGCATGCTCAGATCCTGGAGCAAGAAGAGGTACTGTCCCTTCTGCTCTGTAGAGGGGAAAAATTTTGGCCACTGCATTAAGATGCTAAATTGGGCTTAGAAGTAATTTGCAGGCCTAACTCTGACCACCATGATTGGTTGTCACTTCTCATCATCCCCTCCAGATTTTCAGGGGAGGTTTACATGGCAATTCAGCTTCAGCTTGGAGTTGCTACATTACGGGTGAAGGGTCCCGTTGCAATGCTGGATTGTTTTATGGGGGAAAGAAAAAACCAAGATGCTTCAGTGGGAGGGGGGGAGAAATAGGTCTTTCCAAAGAAGATGAAAGGAGGTAAAAGCAGGGGACTTATTTTCAGCAAGAGGAGAACAGGGCTCATCTCACTGCCTCAGTGCTATAATTCAAGGCTTGTTTTCGAGACCCATCACACAATTTCTCCTGCAACAGGATTGGGGGGGGGGGAGTGCGGGGAGGAGGACTTGGTTAAATTGTAAATGAGTATTTCTTCAAGCTCTCTGAGGAAATATGTTCTTTCCCTGCAGAGCCCATACATTATTTTCATGTAGTTACAGGGCCTCACATTTCCTGGAACTATCAACCAGACCTTAATTCTCCTCACAAGACATCCCTTTAAAATTGCGAAGCTCTCTTAATCAACCTTTGTATCAGCGGCAAATTTGCAGTATGACCTAATTTGAAAGATGTCTTGAAGTGCTGACTCAAAGGGTTGGTGAATAAAGGCCAGTCATTGCCGCTGTGACACTAATGTGATGCAAAACAAAATCGAGTTGCATCAGCTGAACATTAGTTTGCAAAAAATATTAGTGATTGAAGCCACTTGCTGGTCATCTTTTATTTATACTTATGAAATTTATACTTGTTGGGGTCTGAAACGGCTCTAAAACAAACTTCTGGAGGAGAAGCATGAAGAGATTCTTAAATGGTGAAAAATCCCAGTCGGATCTATACATCTAAGCTGCATCATTTGCACTTCATAATCTCCTCTCTTTTATAGAGCAGGAGGCAGACACATTATTTTAGAACTTTTATTAAAATATTTATACAGCAACAGATGAAAATTCTCATCCTAATATGTCTCTTTGCATTTTTCGATTACGTTCCAAGTCTTTATCTTTTTTTTTCCTTCTCTAATTGAAATGCAGACGATACTCCTTCATTCTCCGGATAAGTAACTGTCTCAAAATGACTAGCAGTTACTTTGAGACTCAAAGAAATAAAAAGGAAAGAAGGGATTTGGGCCAGAAAGTTTATGGGGGAAAAAAACCATCCCTCCCAAAGCAAGAAAACCCCATTCCACCATAGTTTTATTTAACATCTCCAAAAAGAAAAAGTGAGTATAAATTACTGAGGGGCTTTTTACTATGATTTTACGGGGGCATTGTTTCAATTCCTTTTTTTTTTCCTTTTTCCCTTTAGCTTCTCTTTTTCATGCTTAAGGAAACTTATTTGAACTAGAAAAACCTGGCCAGAGAGGAGCAGAGTGCATTTCTTTACCATTTTGTCAAATATTGGCTGCTAATTTACTCTCTCAGGAATTACCTAAGAATCAAGGGTCTAGGGATGAACCAACTCAGCAGAACTATTTTTTCCTGCACTTTTTTTTCTATTATTTTACTTTTAAATTGAAATATCAATAATGCAAATCCTCTAATATGTGCTGATAAAACATCTATGACTTACCACTGAAGTGTCTGAAAACCAGATACATACATGCAGAACAAGGGAGACAGGCCATTAATTTAAAATTTAGAGGACCAATAAGTTTTTGATAGCAATGGGTTACTGTGCTAATGATTATTTAACTTGCTTCATGTAGGGTTAAGTATGTATGGCTATGTAAAGTGCAGCGCCTTATTGAAGTGAGACAATTTTGCCTCTGAAATGTTATATTCAAAGCAGGGGGAGGAAAGTAGCCAGATTATAAAAAACAGTTACTATATGATGGCAAATTTCAAACAATTGTGAAGCAGAATCAGCTACAGTTAAAGAAGTAAATTTTGCTCCTGAGGGGAAAAAAGCCCCAACCAACCATACAAAAAAACCAAAATACTTCTGAGTTTCCTCTCTGCTTCTTAGAAGCTATTTTAGTATGGCTGTATTTACTGATGGGTGCAAGAACAGAACAGGGAACATGGCTGGATGTTTTACCTTGCTGGTTGTTCTCCTAATTATTCTCATCCTTTCTCTTGGTTTGCCTTCTTTTTCTGTTTTTTAAAGATTTTATTCTTTTTTCTTATTTTATTTTTTCTTTTATTTATCCTCAAGACTTGTATTACCACAATAATACCTTTGAGCTTGAAGAGACATCTTATTATATATATATTATTCAAGAAAACATTGATCATTCTTTTTCAAGTATAAGGTAATGCCATTTTTAAGTTTAAAAAAAAGGGTAAAAGTAGCGATAAATGTTTGATACACTGTAAATGATTTACAGACTTTTTTTTACTTCAGCATTCTTCAAGTACAGTATGTTTGTGGGTTTTATGTTGTTTATTTTTTCTTTCTAAAGGGATTGCACTTGCTAACCTCCCAATTTTGGGTTGTTTATTCTTTATGTGGCTGACTCCTTAACAGTGCTGCCATTCGTGAGTGTTTTGCGTCCTTCAGCCCTCCTAGGAAGGTGTAGGTAGGAATGCTCTAAATCTTCTAGTTGTTTCCTATGGGGAGAGGATGGCAAAATAATGGCGAATGATCTGAAAGTTAGCTGGAATTCGGAGACAAATACTAAACATAATATATCTATATACCCATATATATAAAAGAGATTTTTTTTCCTAAAAAAGAAGCAAAAAAAAATTCAATGAAAATTTATGACCTTAACATTCCTTCAGGGTCAAGCAATTTATCAAATTCTCTCACTTTCTGGTTTCAATTACACAGCTATTGTGGAAGGAACTTATTTTAGCAGGTTCATTTGCCTCAGTAGGGAATACAGGACTTTGGCCTAATGCTTCACCTTTAGTGCAGGCCATTTGAGCCTTAGAACAAATACCAATCATCACTCTTTGGAAAAAAAAAAAGTAAAAAAAAATCTGCATCGGTATGGCCTATTGGAATGGGGTTTCTGTCAAGGTAAACGGTTGTCGGCAATGACTGTGGTAGAGTGGCGATAAATCCCATTTTATTGCTGAAAAATTCCAGCTTCTCTCCATGCCTGACAGCTCCCCACATTCTCGTACCCATTTGGGCAATTTCTGTACTATGTCCATCTGGTTCTTATTACCTCTCAACCTGCCAGTGTCTGATCCAGAAAAAGTGCAGGTCAAAAACAGGGGAAAGAAACCAAGGTGATGGACAAAACAGAAAGAGAGTGATTGAGAGACCAAGTCACGCTTCCTGTTCCTCCCTCCCTAGCCAAAAAAATATGGGTTCGAGTGGAATAAAAAAAATTAAGGGAGGCTATTAGCTCAATTATGAGGTTGCTGTCAATGTCCCTAAAATACAAAATTAAATAAATATTAATCCATATGCTCCAAGATTTGGTATTGCCACCAAATATTTGCCCAGGTCACTGATGACATCTGCCTAAATAAAACCTTTCTGTAGAAATGGGAAAAGCCAAGACTTAAAATCCTTAAATCTAGGAGTCCTGGTGTGCCCATTTCATCTGCAGATTTTTGCACTGTGCCCTTGGCATTCAGGAGGACGAGACTTGTCTCCAAACATTCATTTGGGGGTTGCAATTTGTTTTAGGAGGGCATCCAAAGTATAATTAAATTGCAATTTGAAAAAAACCACAACCCAAAGTAAAATTTAAGCTAGCTTCTTGATACAAAAATCAAAAGAAAGGAAAATCTTTATTTCCGTGCAAGTTTTTTGCATACTTCTGAACCCAGACCTACTTTAGAAAGTCCTCAAAACCCCCTACAATAAGTAGAGGGAGCTTTTGATAATTTTCAAAAATTTAAAAATCAAACAAATTAGCCCACAACAACCGAACTGTCAATAAGTCAAAACAAAAAACCCATGGGAGCACTTGCTCTCCTCCCAGCTAAAACTATATTGGATAGCACTTGTCAAGGAGCCCCTAGTGCTATCAGGAGACATGCCCTGATTCACTATCAATCTTTCCCTCCAAGGGAGCCTGACAAATTTAATTTTCTGTATTTATTCTACCTGAAACACCTAATTTCCCACCCAAAATGCTGCTTGCTGTACCTTTTTCCTCTGTAGAACATCACTACTCAGGTCTTGTGGCCTCATGTTAGCTTACACAGCCTCTTCCCACACTCCCTGCAGATGCAAGGGAAATTAAACCCAACTTTCTGGAGCTAAAAATTCCTAAAAATCTGACTGAATTCTGAGCAGCAGAAAATTCAATGTGCCCTACCATCTATTCTGTGATCCTTGGGGAGGAGGACTCTTGGGCATCCCACACTGGGTGTCTCATTGATGGTAGGATTTGCTGACGGGTGTAACAGTCTGATGCGGCATCAAAAGGCTGGAGATTGTGGGAGATATTAGGAATTGTGTCCCTGTGGCTTGTACAAACCTGTTGGCTCCCAGAAGCTCAAGATGTGGCTCTAACGGTGAAATAAGACACAGGGGTACAGTTTTCAGAGGAGCTGGAGGAAGATGTTGAACAAGGAGGTAGGACAGAGAATGAGTAGGAAGGAAAAGGTGGGGAGAGTTCAAGATCTTGCTCCAGAATGAGTCACCTAAAGACAAGTGCAAAATGTGACATCCAGATCACCACCTGTCCTTGCAACCTCTCCCTCTGCTGCTGGTGCATCCATTTAAAATAAGAATTTAGAGAAGATTGCTTTGATGGGATGAATCTTCCTCTCTGTTACCTTTTGGTGTCAGTAATGGCACTGAGAAATCTGACCGCCTATGCTTAGGATTTGCTTGCATTTGTCATGGATTATAGAATTAGATTTTTTTTTAAGTATAATTTTCTGCATGACTTTTTCTTTGTTCAGTTGTGGGGGGAACACTATGCAGATTTAGATGCCAAGATGTAAGAGTGTGGTTCGAGACATCTACAAAAACCTTGGCTTGATGAACCACTCAGCCACACTGCTTGATTTGCCTGTGAAGCCACTGAATACAAAAGAGGCTGACATGAGGGAAAGCCCCAACTTCAACAATAAAAATATGTCAGCATGAAAATGGTTAACGGTGAGTATTATAGCTTCAAAAGAGCCCATTGGCTACCCCTAAAGGATGCCCTGCGATTGTTAAACTCATCGGATGCAGCTACCCTTCCTCAGCTAGCCCTTACGTTTGTCTGGCTAACAGTAAAAAAATACTATAATAAATCGGTAACATATGTTGCCAGACAAGAATAAGTGATATAAATAAAGAGTCAAGAGACATAGCCCCTCAAGAACAATGTGTAAAGATTTCAACTTCCAATGTATTAGTTAAGCTAGGAACATTTTAGGAGGAACTTGAAAGTGGTGTACTGTTTGTTTATATCATTCCTTCTCTTTTTTTTTCTCCTCTCTTTTTTCTTCTCTTCAGATTGCATTTTAAATCAAAATGTTCTCCATGACTGACTGCTTTGCAGCACTAGGGTAAGTCCCATTTTTCCACAGCTTAAACAAAAAATATGCCTAAGAAATCTATGCCAGAAAGGCGTTTTGTTGGGTTTTGGTTTAGGAAATAAGCACAATGTTGTCGGGAAGATATCCTCTTTTTTTTTTTTTCTTTTTCTTCTTTTTTTTTTTTAATCCAAATATAGGAAATTGTGCATGTGCAAACACAGCTACTATCAAGAAAGCCAATCCCCTGTAAAGGTGACAAGTCTCCAAACTAGCAATACATTAACAGCTGCAGCATCAAAAAAGAAAATATAAAACCAAATATGCTTTGAGACTTGGCTGGATGTTTTATTTATCTTTTTCTTTTATTGAGACATCCTTTGAAAAATGGCATAAAATAAATAGTTTTACAAAGCAACAATATAATCAATCTCTAAATGAGAAGATAAATCAAGGATTTCATTAACTGCTGGTAGCCAGTTTAAATTGTAGTCTTGTCCATAATGTCTATCTATCTATGTATGTCCAAGTTATATTAAAAACCTTTAAATGGCTTTGTAATATCAGCTACATCTAGCTATTATAATAATTAATGATACTGTTTTATAAATCAATATATGTATTCTTGATAAATTCATATCCAGTTAATGGTGTAATTTAAATAAAAAATTAATGTAATAAAGGACATACTGGAATAGGCAGGAAATCTTTAAAGGTTAAGAGGCAAATTTGTCTAAATTCTTTTCTTTGTACCTATTTTTTGAGAAAGCCTCCATTGAAATGCAGCTGATAGCAGGCTGGCTCTCCGGATCGCGCTCTCGCCATTAGTTTTGTATTAACAGCACCCGGTGAGTTTCTGCAGCCAAAGGAAAAGGGAAAGCCCCTTCAGCAACAGGAATACTTTTCTCCCCGGTTTCTCATCCTGCTGCAAAACTGCAAACAAAAACAAAAACGAAGACAAAAGTAAAAAGAAAGAAAGCAAGCAAAAAATAAAAAACACTCCAGCATTTGGCCAGAAGCAGAAATGGTAAAAATGCTCTTTTTTTACCATTCCCCATTGATTCCATATTTGTATTATTACAAGAATATTTTGCTTATTCTATACGGCATCATTAAAAAAGGTAGAATATGAACATTTTGTTCCAGGCATGAAGTGCATTCAGAGGAGCCTGGAAACCCTGCAGACTGTTCAGTGTAATAAAAAGCTGTTCTTTATCTCTTGTTTTAAATACAGTTAATCCTGTTTATTCAGCAAACACATCTAAGAGCAACTTTGAGGGAAAAAAAAAACCAAAACAGAAAAAGCTGGAAATTGCCTTTTTCTATCTGCTGTGGTGAGAAACCGTGGCTCTGTTCCTTTGCTTTTATTTATAGTCAGTAACCACAAAATGTATCTCTAACAATAACAGGGATTTTAATAGGCAATATTAATTGTTCTTCCCTTAACTTTTGATCTGAAGTGTTTCAAACAAAAGCCCGCTGCCTGTTTATATGCTGAATTTGTTTGAAGAATATCTTTCTGAAATGATGCAAAACACGACACTTTGTCATTCGGACTGACATGGGACAGAAATGTCATTTTAATCCATTGAGTGATTTTTTTTCGGTTTTCTTTGGGGGGCCAGTTTTTTTTCTCAACATTGCTCTGCCTTATTTAGAGCAGCAGTGATCTGCGCAGTTTCTTTTGACACTGATGGGTATTTCAAACCCCTTACGCTGAGGGGAGGGAGAAAAAGGAATTTGCTGCCAGTCACAGCGGCAATGCAGCTCCATAAGCCATCGCTTATTTGCTAAAAGTTTACATTTCAAATGAGCTTGAAATGTAAAGGTGGGCTTTTTGACGCTGGGACTGTGTTTAGGAATGGAGAGAGAAAATAGAGGGAAGATGATTATGCTTGTGTGTTAAAGTCTACCAGGATATTAGTAATATAGCCCTTTAAAATGTATTTTGTTTTTTGATGCAGCTAGTAGAAGGAGATTCACAGCCATATCTGGGATGCTTAATTTAGGCTTTATAGGAAAAACATCAAACAGCAGCTTACAGTAACATGCTGAAATACATAACACATTTTAAATATCTTCAGTTGGAAATGTGTGTTATATTTTTTACCCTCCCCTTCTGGGATCACTAACATGCCTCTCCCCAGACAAAGCAAGGACAAGTTCCATCTTTAAAAATTATCTGCCTTACAGATCACATTCTCCGGCATGTTCCGCACTTTTTATTACCACGGATAACCTCTTAATGCTATCACAATTTTATACTTGTTAAGTGGACATCTTCCCTATATTTAACTGCAAACAAAGCGACTTCATTTTGGGGGGTGGGAGGAAGGAGAAATGCTTTGGGATGATTAGAAACATAAGTTTCTATCTTCTGTCACACCAGCCTATCAATTATTCAAAACCCTACTAAATTTAGATGTCTGTTCCTAAAACATTGTTTGCACTCGTTCCCTGGGAAGATGGAGGCAGCTGATAATTTGGCTAAATTATGCGTTTGAGCCCAGTGGTTACAAATGAAAGAGTTGAATTCGGCAGATTTATTTGCCGCTGATGAAAATTCTTGGTAGCAGGAATTCAGACCTACTCCTTCAAGAAGCAAATCGAGGGGTGAGGTGGTGCCCTATTTATGTGGACCAAACCTCATTGTTACAGCAAATAACACGATGCATCAGTGACTCAGCGGGAGGTTTTACTGATCAATTAGGGACTGGCTACTGGGGGTGAAGGGCCTAAAGCAGCCCCTGAGGTGCTTTGTGCCCCAGGTAGTCATTACCTGAGTGTAAAGACCAATAAAGGGGAAATTACTGCCATTATAGGATCAGCTGTGAAGGATGCGGGGTGGATGACTCCGGATCAGGCAGGGTGTGATGTGCTCACCCCAAACCTGCGCTTTGAGCATCCCTGATGCAGCCTGGCTGCTGTGATGGTGTAAAATATCTCCCTTTTTCAGCAGTGTCGGGTGTGATTGGCAGCAAGTCTCCACCGAGCGTGGGCGTCCTCCCGTGCGCACCAGTCACAGGACGTGAAGGGGGAGTTTTTGTAATTTATTTTATTTTTTTTATAAATAGATAGGCTCTGACAAATAACACCGCCTCTTCGCGAAGCTCCTTTGCCGCAGCAAACAGACCTCTGCTGGGTTTATCAGTGGCAGAACCTCTTTTCCTAAAGGAAATAATATTTTTGGTGAAGATAATTCAGCTGATATTGCAGTAGCTTAGGGGGGCAGAAAGATTCAGATGCTGTAGCAGGAGCAGAGCTGCTTCCAGCAGCCCTGGACATGGGGCAACACTGATTGCTGTGCCGGGTGTGTTTCACAGGGCTGGGCAGGAGAGCAAGAGGAGAGCTGAAAGAAATGCTGCTGACTGTGAAAAATAACAGAATAAATAATCAAATAAAATCAAATCCGTGCAACAGAAACAGCACCCTTTCTCTTGCAATGAGAGTTGGTAATTGCCAAAACACAGACAGCCTTAGGCTAAAAAAAACCAAAACAAAACTCCCAAAAAATCCATAAAGAATTTAATTTATATTTAGAAACCAAAATGTTTCAGGCAAACAGCACACAAATTGCAGAAGCCCTTGTGCCGTTCCCCCCTACCCTGTGCTGACTCTTAAGTTGCACTGCTAAGGAACGTATCCCCATTTTTACAACTCTGGCATAAAGGCAGCCTAGTGGCAACAAGGAGGAAAAAACCCAACCCCCAAAAAAACCCAAAACAAAGGACGTGTGAGGGCTTTCATTTATTTTGATAATCCTCCTCCTGCTCCAGAGCGTTTTGCTGTCTTTGTCAAAGTGAATGACAACAATTTGGCCAACTCTCTCTGAGCTGCACTCAACAGTGACAGGCAAATTATCAGAGGCCCTGCACTCCTTATTATCAGAGGAGAAGTCATCAGGAGGACGTGCGGAGGATCCCTCTCCCCTGTCACTATTTGTCAGTGGGACAAGGGCCACTGCTATGGGTAGCTGACAGGTAATTTCAACAATAACAATTACTCCTATTACTGGTGTCATAAACAATTCGCCCAAGGCATGACAATAGCAAAGCTTTATAATTCAATGCCATATAAATAAATGCCAGCAGGTAACAAGTAATTTAGCTCCAATCAGGCCTTGGCCCTGGCATTAATATTGTTATTGCAAGAAAATGGAAAATTGAAAAAATTCAATATGTTAATGAATTAAGAGGAGTTCAAAGGTTAAGGGAGGGGAGGCATGATCCAGAATGGGAGGAAGGAAGAAAACAAAAACAAAAGATACAAAATCATGCTTTCAGAACCAGCACAAATATTTGTTCATACAACCTTATAACTAGTTTTTGATATAAAACATGGTCTTGCTATGCTGCCTTTCAGGTTAGGGCAAAAGGCATGCAGGAACCTGAACCCCACCCCTTGCCTCTGTCAGCTGCACTGCAAACAACGTGCATGAAAAAATAAACTGAATTTAATGGTTTTATTAAAAACAGAATCATATTTGAAATCTCATGCAAGACATAGATTTAACAAAGATTAAAGGTTTATTTACAACTCCATTGCTTTATTGTCCACTTCTTGCATGCTTTAATCTTTTTTAAACAAGCTCTGTTAAATCATTGATTCTCTATTTATCAAGAAGAAGGATTTTATTGCACTTTTTCTCCCCCCAAATACCCTTCATAGGCCACAACACGCTCAACTCTCTTATGAAAATGATGATCAGCAGCAAACAACCTAAAGACCAATATCTTCAAGTCCAACTTCTTGATCAACCCAATTTGCAATTTTACTATTTGTCCAGCAAGACAATGTGGCATCAGGCTGACAGCAGTAAAAGAATTTGAAAATCTTTAATTAGGAGAGCTGCGGAGCAATTAACGCATGTCAAATTTCACTTCATCAAGTGCCACTCTAATTTTCCCACTAAAAATTAATGGACTTTTTTTTGGTGTGTGTGTGTGCCTGTGTCTGTGTCTCTGTGTGTGTGTGTCCCCTCAAGGCAATGTTGATTCAAATCTGCTCAAGATGCAGCGTTGCACAGCTAAGCATCTTCTTGATTACAACCCGACACACTTCTAACTGCTTTCATTCTCACTGCCACAGATACTTTGTCAACAGTCAAATTACGCCATGCTGATAACAATGCATAATGGTCTTCCTCAAAGGAGGCTCCTGTCATGGAGCAGCCTTTCATAAAAACCCACTGGTTTCTTCTCTGGGAAATAGATCTGCATGAAAGAAATTAAGCTTTTGTGGTTTCAGCCTTGGTTGCACTGTAATTTTTTTTCTTTTCTTGTTTCTTCTTCTTCCCCTCACGCTATAATTTATTTATCTTTGTACTCACCTGGAATTACAGCAGGGAACTGTTTGAAGAGTGATATAGAATGGAAAATATTTATAGTCACTGTTTGTACAGGCTTTGCTTTAACCGCTTTGCTCCAAGACATTTTCAACAGCAATATCCTCCTTCCAATACCATTCATTTCTGTTTTTTTTTTCCTTTTCTTTCTAAAGGTGCCGGGCAGCATCCAGCACTCTTTGCATAAGCACAAGCCCCGCTGACGTCAATGGGAGTTTTTCCGGGGTGAGCTCTGAGCATCTTGGCCCGCTGCTATAAACACGTTGGGACTTTCTCTTTTAATGGATGGTATTTAGATTCTGTGCGGGGCTTGTTTAACAGGCACGTTTGCCAGAGTCCTCAAACATCGTGGGGCACACAAGACAAATTGTCTTTTTGTCAGAGCAGCATGGAGGGCAGGAGAGAAGCACTGAGCTATCACAGGCAGTTTTTACCTTCCACTCCCTGATCCCCACCTCCCTTTTCCTGGGAGATCAATAACAGCAAAAGTCAGAGGGTGTTATGGGGCAGGATTGCCAACAAGTAGAAGTAGAATTAATAAGAATAACGTACTTCAGAGATACTAATTTTTTTGTCTGTAAGTTTCAGAGCTGAAATGTAGTTGTGTGCTCCCTCGGAGAGAAGAAGGGTTAGCACCCACAGCCCTGTCTGTCACTGGGCTTATTGTTGCCAACCACCCCAATGACACGGACAGGGTATATATTCCTTGGTGTGTGCATGTCAGTTTACACTATAAAACAAAGCCAAAACCACACGTTGCCTTTAATCTGAGCCATCTTTCCATCAATATCTTAGTTCTTGTCCCAGATAAATGACTGATGCTGCAGTCCCTGGTAATGTGGACTCTGCTTCTCCCAATAATTTTCTATATCCTCCCCACCTATATTCACCCCTTCCCCTTCAGGTATTAACATTTTGCAATGGACTCTGTCTGGCATACTAAGAAATGTGAAATTCAGGGTATTTGGTTCCTGAATTCTGGATGTTCCCCTCTTTGTGTCCTCTACCCAGGATGGAGAAATGAGTCTTCTTCTAATGACACAGCCCAGTGCACACACGATCCTCAAGCATCCCCAGACCAGTGGCATGGCAGCCACTGGGCCTGCAGGTTAATATGTAACTGCACTTTTTTTTTTCCCATGTCCTTCCCTAAACTTAAAAAGTTCTAGTGCTGCTTTTAAACAAAGCAGAGATTATATACTTTTCCTCAACAACCCCTCCTTTTTTATTAGGGGATGCCCTCCCCCCTCCTCAAAAAAATGCTGCCATAAAAACAATAGGCAAGGCCATAATTTAAAGAGAGAAAAATGTGATTATATAACACATCCTGCAGTAATCAATTTTACCTCCAATATCTGCTTTTGTTTTCAAAATGCTAAATAAACAATACATAATGCATCCCTCATCAGCCAAAACCATGAGGGCTCTGTGCTCAAATAACAGGAAACATATTCAATTTTCCTAACAGAAGACAGTTCATTAAGCTGTGCCACATCAAATAAAACTTTAATTTCTCCAGCATCAGAGTCGCAATGAAAGCAATTGAGGAAGATGAGCCATATGGTACTTCTATCAGCAAACACATATTGCTCATTCCCCCAAAGTTTTCTAATTCTGCTCCCCAGACCTGTGTAATATAGATAATGTGCTCTGAGCGCAGCAACCATGAGCTATCTGGTGTACACTTCTAATACTGTATTTAATGGGAAATAATGAATCATAAAAGCCTGCAGAAGACGGCTTTTGCTAACCTAAATCTCAGCTGTAATTTCATTGTTCTGTGCCTAAGATGCTGTTTGCCCTTTTCAAACAGCAGCAGTTGAACATAATTATGCTGCTACAAACCTGGGCTGCAAAAAGAAAGCCTTCCTAATAGAACCAAGTTTTTATTAACTCTTGAAATCCTGAGCTTGGGGCAACTGCAAGCAGGGAGCTGCCTGTCAGATTTTAGGGTTCATGAAAGCACACATACACGTATATCTTGATTTCCAGTGCGCAGCCCCACAAATTAAATTGATGATTCCCACATCGGGCCAAAAACGCAACAGGAAAAGGCTGTGAAAAATTAGGAAATCTTCTTGACATTGGGAAATCTGACACTTGTCTACTCTAACATCTGTAAGTGCCAAAGAAAAAGGGGGATTTTTTTTCCTTAAAGGTAAGTCTATTTTTCTTCTTCTTGCCAGACATAAAAATTGTGGTTAGAGCCTGGAGTAAAAGGCCCTCTAAACTTTATAGTGTTTACCCTCCATTTATAAATCCATAATGATCTATTTAATGATATCATAAGGTTAAAAGTTAAACAGCACTGTATTTTCTCTGCCTTTTCCTCCTCTGCCTTTTAGAAAGGCAGGTTTGCCTATCTCCGCGAGAGACGATCGGTCAGGGCTGTTTTCTGAAGAAGCCTGTAGGTAAAGAGGCATCCATACGTTCACACAGGAGGATTCATAAAGGCAAGGATGAGAAGATAAAGGTATTATTTTGACATGATGACCCCTGGAAAATGTCTTCGACTCATCCCAAGTAAGCCTCTTTCTTTCCTTCCTCCACCCTCTCCCCCTCCCCTCAAAATACGGGGCTAATTTAAAACATTGTCTAGATATGCTACTTATACATATTGAAAACATATTTTAGTGACTGTGTTTGTTTTGGCAATATATAAACCAACCCCCCCCCCCCAATTAAATTAAAAAGAGCGACTTTTAAAAGTTAGAGATTGCCTTTTAAAAGCTTATTAAAATCAGCATGTTAGATGTCTGTCTTTGAATTAGCTCCGAGGCTTGATTGCTTTCATTAAAGCTGCCTGTTTGGGTGCTGCTTCGTGAATGTTCAAGTCTGGATTTTTTCCCCTCTTCTCCCCCTGGCCCCGAGCTGCTTCTTACTACTTGTCAACTTGGATTTTCCCTCCAAATTTGAAAGCAAAACTTGGATTTTTTTTTAAAGAACCAACAGCCACCCCCACCCCACCTTCCCCCCTGCAAAACATCACGACCAAAATCACCAGCAACCCAAGTCAGAGAGAGACCAACAGGTAAAATATATATTAGAATATATATATTAAAAAATAGCTTAAAAAAAAGACACACCCAAAATACCCACCGTGACCAATCTGACACTCCCAAAAAAAACCCACCCCAAGCCACCAAAAAATTCCAAGCTATCACATTGCTCATAGCCCATGAATGCCTTAAAAACAAATGTTTAAACAGGTTTTCTTTTTTTTTTTGAAGCGGCAGAAAACCTCTGCATGCTCCAATGGGTTACAATAACAATGCTCTATTGCAATGTAAAACAAGCTGGAGGAGAAAAAGGTGCTTTTTGTTACCATTTTATCAAAGCTGTTCATCTTCTAGCTGCAGGCAGCATTTTGCTGGAATTGCAGATATTTCTCTGTCCGGGCTCCTTTGTTTGTGCATCTCATTTGCATATATTTATCTCCAGCTGAGGGTGCTTTCAGCTCATTAAGGCCTCCCCTCGCATTATTTCATAAGCCAGCTGCTAGGAGGGATTTCACCTGTGGTGACTGAGAAAAGAGGGGTGAAAAAACCAAATTCTTCATTAAAAAATAAAGAAAACAAAAAAACCAACAACCAAGGAAATCTTCTGACTCTCTTCCCCTATAAATGGGCACCATTTGTGTTAAACAGCCTCTTGTCATGATAGATGCCTCCTGGGGTCAGGGGGGAAAGTTGATTTGAAGGTCAGCAGTAAAACAACAGACAAACCAGACGCCAAACTGGTTCTTTAGCTGTCGGTGGGAGCAGTGGTACAACCAGGTCTTGAACCTTTTTCAACCTCTAATAAAACAGGGGAAGAATCTGAAGTGGAGAAACCAGGCCCCAGAGGAAAAAAAAAAACAACCCACAAATAATATCAATATCGAGCAGCAACGGGAAACAACGGGGCAGCTCTCAGCATTATGGGCACGCTGCTATTGTTTCAAGAGCTGGGGAATTAATTCCACTTATTTATTTAAGGCGTGTCAACTCGCTGCCTAAACCTGTTTCGGTGTCAAGATGAATAAAACTTTTATGGCTCATAAAATAGAGCCATTCATCTCCATGGTCTTTGTGGTGCCTGGATTGTTGGGGTTTTTTTCCCCTCTCCTCCTGGTAGGCTGAGCTGGGCCAAAATCTCTGTGTCCCATCGCTACCAACCCGCTCACAGGAGCAAAGAAAATTTGGACGGGGGATCTCAAGCTAAACTTCTGGGTTTGATTAGAAATTGTAAATGTTAATTCATCATAGTCATGTGCAAACCCCCCACCTCCTTTTTTTCCCCAGCCTAAAATCTACAATGAATTTACATCATCTATATGGAGCTTTGGACCAACAGGTAATAAAATACAATAAAGCTTGCTTTTTATCAGGACACACACACAAAAAAATCCCATTAATTATGGTTCATGACTACTCTAAACCAAATGTTCAAATAGTAGTTGGAAATGATGCATAAAATCTCAGCATGTTCTGATAGGTTATAGAGTCAGTGGTTTATTGCAATGTAAAACAAGCCACAGGAAGAGAGGGTGGTTTTGTTTACCATTTTCATCAAAGCTGTTCATCATGTTGATATACTTATGCTATATTGTGACCCCTACATACGTTGCATTTCATATTTTTATTTTCCAGGTTGTTGCCACTTTTGCTGCCTTTGCCTCTGAGAAGTCGAGTAATGCTCTGGCCCCTTTGAAATATTTTCTCATCTGCACTGAATTTCTGCCGACAAACCAACTGATAGATACAGACCTAAGAAATATTTATTATCATCGAGTAAGGGGTTTTTTCGACTTAATCTGAGGCAATTAGTACCTGAACAAACACAGACTAAGTAATCTACCTCCTCAAAAAGTAATCAGACTTGAAAAGTGCTGTTTGGCTCTACCCAAGGAAAGCACAACTTGATTAAAATGTTTTGGAGATTCGCTTTCATTTCTTCCCTTCTGCCCTGGAAAACATTTTATAACAGCTCAATAACTTTTAGTTTCTCCCCATGCCAAACCTGGGGCCTCTGTTGGTTGTTGCTGTTCTTTTCCCCCACCTTCCCTAAATGTTTAACCCCACTTCTCATTTTTCTTTGCCTCTAATCTAATCACTGATTCCTTGGCTTGGCCAAATAGTTAAAAATGTTAAGTGCTGCTCACAATTCCTGCTGCCTCCCCCACGTATCTGTCTCTGTTTATGGAACAGGCCTTGGTTTCCTCCTGCTCTTGTTCAGCTGTAGGTCTGCAGGTCAGGAGACTGTAAATACACACAGTGCTGCCCCAACTCATAAATCTGAGCAAAGGGCAGCCTTATATATTCAGATAAGGGATGTAAGGGGAAGGCGGGGNAAGCTTTCAAGGGAACAGTCCCCCTGTTATTGCTTCTCAGTTCCAAGGTCTTAGAATAAATAACATTGTTATTACTCACTTCACCAATTTCCAAGAAGAAATATTGCTGCAGCAAATGCAAGCAGCACTAATATTTGCAAAGTGATAAATGGATTGTTACATACCTTCCCGTCTGTGTGGCCTCCAGCCATCCTCCAGCCGGCTACATCCCTCCTCGGGGTGGGAGGGAGGCTGCCTTTGAACTTAGCAGGGTCCAGACACTTAGTGCCTTGCACCAGAGCTGCAGGGAGAGGGGTGAGAGACTTGGGATGNTGTTTTGGAGATTCGCTTTCATTTCTTCCCTTCTGCCCTGGAAAACATTTTATAACAGCTCAATAACTTTTAGTTTCTCCCCATGCCAAACCTGGGGCCTCTGTTGGTTGTTGCTGTTCTTTTCCCCCACCTTCCCTAAATCTTTAACCCCACTTCTCATTTTTCTTTGCCTCTAATCTAATCACTGATTCCTTGGCTTGGCCAAATAGTTAAAAATGTTAAGTGCTGCTCACAATTCCTGCTGCCTCCCCCACGTATCTGTCTCTGTTTATGGAACAGGCCTTGGTTTCCTCCTGCTCTTGTTCAGCTGTAGGTCTGCAGGTCAGGAGACTGTAAATACACACAGTGCTGCCCCAACTCATAAATCTGAGCAAAGGGCAGCCTTATATATTCAGATAAGGGATGTAAGGGGAAGGCGGGGGGAAAGAAAAAAAAAAATTAAAGAAGAGAACCAGAAGAGTCTGTGGTGAAGGAGGTTCTTTGCTAGACCCCGAACCCAAGGTGCATGGCCTGGTACCTTGTAGGATGCTCCAGCCAGAGATTAATCTGAATTGTTCACCCTTCTTCCCACCCCACCTTGTTTATATATAAATCATTACAAAAAGCATTTTATTACCTTTGGGGCAAAGAAATTAAACACGAGTTTCGATGGCTTTCTCTCCTCCAGATCTTTGTTGGTCTGTTTCCCGTCGTCCCCCCGCCCTCCCACCCCCCCCTTTTATTTCCTGCACCTCTTAAGCTTTCAATGGTACCATCCCCCTGTTTTTTCNGGGAACAGTCCCCCTGTTATTGCTTCTCAGTTCCAAGGTCTTAGAATAAATAACATTGTTATTACTCACTTCACCAATTTCCAAGAAGAAATATTGCTGCAGCAAATGCAAGCAGCACTAATATTTGCAAAGTGATAAATGGATTGTTACATACCTTCCCGTCTGTGTGGCCTCCAGCCATCCTCCAGCCGGCTACATCCCTCCTCGGGGTGGGAGGGAGGCTGCCTTTGAACTTAGCAGGGTCCAGACACTTAGTGCCTTGCACCAGAGCCTGCCCCCAGCCCCTTCCCTTGCTCTGATGGAGAGATAATTTTAAATGGACCATGCCAGAGATGGTACTGGGACTGGGGGAGAGCAGGAGCCATGTACCAGGACCAAGCAGCCAAGTGAAGATGCTTTTGGCACACAATCGGTGTGTGGTGGGTTTTGTTAGCGTTGGGAGCTGCAGGGAGAGGGGTGAGAGACTTGGGATGTTCCCAGGAGACAACTGCTGCTCCACTGCCCTCCCCAGCTCCAGCACACAGCTGCTCTGGTGTGGGTACCACATCCCCCGTGTCACAACGAGAGCCACCCGTTCTTCTCCAGCTTCCAATGATGCAAAAAGTGGACAGAAAAAGGTCTGCAGAGGAGAAAAATTATTTTTCAAGTTCCCCCCACTCTGCCCCCAAAATGTCTCCAGTGCCTGAATGGGAACTGCAGTGGATAACTGAGATACCAGGGATACAGAGGCTCAGTGGGGTGAAAAGTGGAAAGACGTTTCCAAACACCACCTTCCTCACTGCTCATTAAATTTCATTAATTCACATTAAATTCTCAGCAAACTTTCACAACCAAAGCTGAGGTTAGGGAGGTGCTAAGGCAGGGAGCAGTCTCCTGGCCACCCCATCCCAAACCTGGTTGCTCACCACATAGTTTCTGAGCTTAAAAAGAGATTGCAATTGGAAAATTCACATGGAATAAATTAAAACCAATATAATTTTGGATTCCTTTTTTTTCAGCAGAAATTTATATCTACCTCTGAAACATGATTTGGGCTCCTAAATCTTATTAAAAAAAAAATCCCCGAATAAAATTATTCCTGGGCTGCAAGTCATGCTGAAAAAAACTCCACTCTGAATGTGTGTTAATTAGAAACAAAACAACACATTTTCCTTCAGACCCACAAAGAGTAAGTTGCTGACATTTCTTAGATTGATTCTGTTGCATTTCCATGCCGTGTCTCACAGGATAGGGGGCTGGGAGGGTTTGGTTGGATGACTTGAATTCCTTGGTGAGATAAACACCCCCACCTTAGGTTATTCAGGCACCAAAGCTGATGTAAAAGCTTGTTCTTCATGGGCAGAGCAAAACTAAGCTGCTCCAGGAGCATCATCCCCACTCCCCTTAGTGCTGATGTGGCATTGCCTCTGTGGCTGGGGCATCACCAGGAGAAGGGATGAGAGCACCCTTCCTCATGTGCCCTCCCTGGCCTTTTCTCCCTGTACAGCCCCTTCCCTGCTGAAGAGGTTGTCAGAAGCCTGAGGAGATACTTATTGGTGTGTACAGGTCTCATGGGGAGGTTAAACACAGCAGTACCAGCCTCTACGTGGAGCCAGCTTGAGGTGTGAGGAGGTGAAGAGTGCGTGCAAAGGTTCCAGCAGCCTGGGGTGGAGGTGTTGGCATAGTCTGGCAGTGAGAGCATGAGAATACTGTGCCCAGGGGATTGGGGAAGGTGGGAGGTTGAAAGACTGAAGCTATTTATTAGGTCGCTTTTTTCTAAGGGATACCTTGATCCATAAAAGAATGAACAGAATTCAAGGATTGCGGAAAGAAAATTATTCAGAAACTGAACAGAGGTATGAAAAGCGTCAGTCAGAAGTGAGGACAAAAATATATCTGACATGTTTTCCTCCTGACCGAGGTAAATACCATCTCTTCTTTTTTTGTAAAATGAGAAATATTGAAAGGAAGGTCACAAGTTACAGATAAGACTAGAAATTCCTTTGGGATGGGCTCTCATGCAAAATATATACAGTTCAGTAGTAACAAAAACCCGATAGTCTGTATTGGTTTTTAATAAAAGAATTAATAGAATCATGGAATTATAGAATCATTAAGGCTGGAAAAGACCTCAGAGGTCATCTAGTCCAGCCTTTATGCAAACCATCCATAACACTCTCTCATAAACATGTGTGTATGTTTGTACAGCTGTAAATAGGCATGAGATTGTGTACATGTATGTGTGCATGCATATATATCTATAAAAAAACTCAGCGTGCATCAAATGAAAAATAAAATGAGCTGCAAAATTATTTAAGGAAAATAGTGATGAAAGTGGGTGAGAGCTGGGGCAGTAGTATGGTGAGGGGCTATCCCACTGCTTGGAAACATCCAGAAACCTTCTTAAACATTTATCAGCACCTCTCCTAACTTTGGGAGAAGTGCTGGGAGTGCCCCAAAACCATGATTCTTCAGGAGATTCCTGTCAGGCAGGAAACCTTGTGAGAGCAGCATTGCTTGTTCTCTGTTCTTCTTCCAGCCCCAGAAAGCACACAGATAAGAAGAAAAATCAAAATAATTGAATATATACAAGACATCCACATTTGTATAAACAACAAGTTTTGAAAAGGGAAAAAAGAATCAGGTCTTCATTTTTTATTATTTTTTTCTCAAAAAAAAAAAAAGAAAAAGTCAGGCAGTTCTTATTTTATCCAGACCAGTTCATAAATCCCAAGTCATAAATCCACATGATATCTCGGGCTGCTGGATTTTGCATTTGGAGCTCTGAAAGACTGATAGCTGAAAGATTTATAAAATCCCAGGTAGCCAGAGTGCTCCCTATTGGCTTCACTTCTGAGAGGTCCCCGCATCCTGCTTAGCCCAGAAAGCTGGATGTATGGGATATATTGTGTTCAAGAAGCAGCACACCCCCACCCTGCTATTTTCAGATGTGACGAAGGCTAAAAATTTGATCATGTGAGGTGGATGTATCCTGTTTAGCGACTTTTCTGCACAGACATGGGGACACCCACAAGCTGGGGTTGCCCAAAGACTGCTGCCACCTTCTGCAAAATTATACCATGGTTTGTGTCACAGATGTATGATTTACCTGGTGTGGTAGACCTGACCATAAACAGCAGAATTGTTTCAGCTGCTTTGAATATATGCTTAATTTTGTTTGTTGCAATATCATTGAATAGGAGTGACTGCTCAGTAAGAACAGGGGATCAGCACCAGGCCAGAAGATGATGATACCCAGAGGGGAACATGACCAGCCCCTTAACAAGAAAATGGTACCTGAGATGCCTTAGATAAAGT
The DNA here is from genome assembly GCA_013398115.1 of Falcunculus frontatus. NCBI lineage: Eukaryota > Metazoa > Chordata > Aves > Passeriformes > Falcunculus > Falcunculus frontatus. The sequence goes on along the minus strand of VZRV01007195.1, from coordinate 407,205 downwards.
ACACGTTGCAAACAATTCAGCTGTCAAAGCAGCAAATCACATGTCCCAAAAAGCACTGAAAGATGATGGTGTGAGGTTTTTCTCATCTGTTCAGTGCATGTTACATGTGGGACCATGTGTATTGGGGTGAAGGTCCCCCAAAACAGACCCTCTGAAGACTGATTTGTGCTATTTTTCTGTATCCACAGGATGCTGAAAATGCACTTAAAGCCTTCCCTGCCTTACTTTCCTCTATCCTTCCTCAATGACCTTATTCGAACCTAATACTTTTCCTCAGACTTGTAATGACAGACATTTTTAATATGCTTCTGTTGAATTAATAAAAAGATTTTAAAAAAGCCCTCTTCTGCAGTTACGAGATTTGTTTTATAGTTGTAACTAGCTTCATTGTTACTGAGAAATTAAATGATTTGCTTTATGTTTCATATATTTTTATTCATGAGTCTGAATATATTGAAGTCCATGAGGAAAATCCTCCTTCACTCTCCTGGGGAAAGATGGTGGAATCAACCTGAGCTCTGCTTGTTTGGAGTTTTACTAGAAGCACATTTTCCAGCTAAATTTAGATAATTTTTTTGTTGCTGTTTGTCTGACTCTATTAGTGGAAATTGAAGCATTGCAATGGTTTATGCTCCCTGTGTGTTGTGAGCATCTCTGCCTTTGATCAGCCACCTGAAACGAGCATCTTGAGTGGCTTGGCTTGCACACCATGGAGCTGCCTGCCTCCAGCCTGCTTCTTCCCCATCCAGATCCCTGCCTTCACTAGAAGCAGTACTCATTTAGGAGGCCAGACTAAACCAGACACAAATAGACCAAAGCATTTATATGAGGACAAAATCAAACTCATGCTTGGAGAGGTTTTTCTCGGTTATTCTTGAAACCCAAAGCTTTCCCAAACCTGTTGGTGTCTCTCACAGGATATCCTTCCCCTTCCCAAGCAGAACATATTTCTTTATAAACCTCGAACTCCTGTGGACTGTATTTATGCCATATTTCATCATTTCTTCCTGCTTCCTTATGCTTTCTCTCTCTTTCATCTGAGTTTGAGACATTCTGAGCTCACATCTGCTGAGTGCAATACCATGGCCAGGGATGGGGCTGCCTACTCTATCCATCCAGGCCCTGGGTGCACCATTATTTAATCCAGCCTGGTTCTACAGGTCAGGTGGCCCTGTGCTACTTCAGGAGGGTGAATTTGCTATGTTTAGCCTCTTTGGCATTTCTAGCACCTTTGACAATAGCATTTGGTGCTCCACTGCCACTGATTTTGGGAACTCTGCTTCTGTGAATATGCCCAAGTCCCCTGACCTTACCACTGCCATTCACCTTGAAATGCTCACATGGGCTTTGCTGGTTGCTCTTCAAGAAGATTGGGCTGAAATGAATCCCCTGGTAGAGAAGAACTACCAGAGCAGGGTGAAGGGCAAACACTCACTTGTGTTTATTGATCATCCCCTTCAGCCTGCCTTAGCACTTGTGGTGCCTTCTGAAGGAGGAGGTTTCTTTCTCTTTCAAAACAGAGATTTGGGATGTAGAACCTGATCAAATGCTATGTTTTGCAGCTTTAAATGTGCAAGTCACCTTTAAGTTTCCTTTTATTAAAAACATCTACAGAAGGTCTTTTCTTGTAATTCTGTAACCATTTCACTAATTAAAAACGCTGTACAAGGACTAGTATTGAGCTATAGAAATGAAAGGTCAATACATGAACAACATTTCATTTGTAAATAATACAGCTCTGTAATCAATTATCTCATTTTCACAGAAGACATATTAATCTACAAGCAAAGAATGGAGACATTTAGAGGATGTGCAGAGGGGATCTTTAAATGTTAAACGTTCTTTAGCACGTGCTAAATAAAGAGTTTGGCAGAGTGAAAATGTAGCATGCAGCACTGACACTCCAGGGAGATTCTTTAGGTCAAGTGATTTGTACCTTCACAATAGTTCTCCCTAGTAAAGCCTCTCTACTGCTTGCAGGGAGGTGGGTTAGTGCTATTTAGGATGTTAATTGTAGCAGGGAAAATACTGCAAAAATTAGAAAAAAAGGTGATCTGCAAAGAAAAAGGTGCCTATTTTAATAGATGAATCAGCCCTCTTTGCACTGCTCTTTGCTTTCTGTCAGCACTGTGAAGTGAGTTTTCTTACCTGTAATTTTCCATAAAACCAGGCTGCTGGATGGCAGGTTGGAGCTGAGTCACGCTTATGGAAGAAGCTGTGTGGCCAAATGCCCTCGATACCCCGGGCACGAGCCAGGAAATGCTGCTCCAGGTAACACAGCATGCCCTGAGGTCCACGTGGGATTGTTTCCTCTTCCATGGGTTACAGTGGGAATCCACGTAAGGTTTTAAAAAGGTAACAGTTTCTGGGTGTTGGAGATCCTGTGCATGACTTCTAAATATCATTAGGGAAAATTACAAGAACATCCATTCCCTAACCTAAAAACAGCTTAGGCTTTCCATCAAATGGAAAGGAAAGGGTCTTGCCACCTCTGTTGGGGGCTGGGTTACCCTATATGCTTGTTTACTGAATTTGACAACACTGAGGTGGTAGAAAAGCAGGGGATGAACGTAATTTCATTTTCACTGTGCCTGTTTCATTTCTCTGTTTGCATTGGATTTGCAGTACATCCATCACATGCTTGCCCCTCATTTCCAGCTTTAAAACTTCTATCAAACATATGTTGGGACTGAAGGGGAAAATACCTCACCCCACCACCCCGAACTCTCCCCACACCCAGTTCTCATAATTCCATTGATTTCATCCCATCCCCTGTCTTGCCCTTCTCCATTCATGGCTGTGTGGGAGGAGCAAGGAGTGGGGTGATGGGAGCAGCCCCACCAATGTGAGCCCTTGCACGAGGGGAGGGTCTCCCTCCCACTCCCCTTTGCCACAGTCCCCTCTTCTCTTCTCCCACACTTCCTGCTGGCCAAATCCATTCCCTAGGCCAGGAGAAGGCTAAAAAAAACCCAAAAAACAAAATAAAGAAGGAAGAGATAAAAAAAGAAAGAGGGAATTGTTTTCAGCAGACTTCACAAGCCAAAGTGGACATGGGAAGGGTGGAGGTTGGGGAGAAGATGCACTCTTTGGCATCAGCCTTAAGTCTGACTCTAATATTTTGCCTCACTCCCCTCTGTTCTCTTTTCACAAACAGAAATACACACTTGTCACATGTTGATTAAGCAAGGCACTATCCCAGCTCCCTCCCAGATGACCGGGAGGGACCAGAGCAAAGAGCCAAGACCACCAACACCACTGGTGTGAAGGAGGAGAGGGCAAGCCAGGGATTTAAGGAGGCTTGATCCCCCTCTCGCCACTTGACTGGTACCAAGGGTAAGTCACCAGCAACAGCAAAGTCCTCATGAAAATCTTTTCTCATTACCAGCAGGAAAGCTGGTAATGGTGCTGCCAAGGGAATGGCACATAGCGAGGTGCCAAGGCAGGAGCCCTGTCTGCCACATAATGGATATTGCGGTGAAGTGTGAAGATAGCCACTTCATCTTTAAGAACAAAACTTAGGTTAGGATGGGAAAAAAAGATACCCCTAAGCCTAAATATTTCCAGGTTGGCTCACCCCCGTGGATTTGGTGCACTCTGTAGCTGCTTGACCTGCAGGGCCTTTCAGAGCTCTCCCTGAGTCTCTGTGCCAAAATAAATGTTACTTTACCATCAAGTAGGCAGAAGAATGAAAACCGTAAGATGTGTGAGTGAGAAAAAAAGAGCCCAAACAGGAAAACCCCTTTCTTCTGTTTTAAAAGTCCTGGACGATCAAGGCTGTTCTGTTCACTCTGATTTAATCAGTTTGCAGATACCCAAATACACACCCAGCCATGGAAAGTGCTCTCCCTTTGATTCCAGCAAAATCCTTTCTAATTCTCTTTAAATGTTCCAGAGCTTTTTGAAATGATTGCTATCAGTGCCAACCAAATGCTTTAGATCTCCTTTTTTTTTCCACTTTGCCTGTCTTTGAGTATTTGCTTTATTTCTATGTAGCCCAGTTACAGCTGTACATGGAAAAAGTATCTAGAAAACAGATCTGGTTTGCTTTAGCCTTTATGCCATATAGAGTTAGACACTTTAACCTTCTTTACATTTACTTAGTTGTTTTAATATGATTGCTGTAACCCCTATACTTTCTTTTTTTCCATATAACTTATTAAATATTTATAATACAGTAGCCTATACACATCGCATAGGTTGGACTTTTATTACATTAGGCTCGACATAGCTGTCTAGTAAATCGTAAGTCATGGTCCTCCTAAAAGTTAAAAACCGGTATTGTTCAGCTGAGCTTGGACTGAATTTATGAGGGACCAGCTCAAAAAAAGCTAAGCTGGTTCAAACAATAGATAGACTTGTTTAACCAGAAAATAACAGATCCCCTAAAGCGCTGGATCTGCAATGTTTACCATGGGTAGGAGCACCAGGACAGGAGCAATATGCTTGGGAGTCCAGTGTGGCAGCTGTGGGTACTGGTGACTGCTCATGCTAAGGCATGGTCTTGCAGCCACCATGAGAATGCTGCTGCTTCTTCCATCACTGCTTCTCCATTCCCTCCATCCCCTTGCCAAGCCATGGCCATACGTGATTTCTCCCCAGCGTGAGCCTGCATCCCTTGCTACTGCACTGATGCCTCATGCACCCTGTCCCAGTATGGTGTGGGGTGCCCAGCTCTGAAAAAAACCCCTCCCTAGCTAAGTCCACCCCACCTCGGTGGTGGCGCCTCAAGCGAGGGTAAGGTCTCCAGCACCCAGACTCTTCTGTCCTCAGGTAGGTTCGGACAGATGTGCTCTGGGTTCCCAAGTTTAGACAGAAACCCTCTTCCAAGCTTCCTCCCCATTTCTGCAGCTAATATTCCTTCATGCACTGTCTGTTATGCCATTATTAAAGCACAGCTTGCCAACAACTGGGGAAGAAACACTCTCCCCACTCTGCAACGCACCCAGCTCGGAAGCAGGAACCAGGCAGCTGGGTCTGAGGGTGGCTGCTTCTCAACCCCCTCCTCCAGATAAACTTTCTCTGTGGAATGAAAAATGGACATTTGTGTTTCAGCAGACCATAAAAATGCCATTTGAAAACTTTTCAAGACTTTTCCAAGTTGGAACTGCCTTGAAAGACTTCAGACCACATTGCCATATGGATTGGTGGCATATGGTTTCCTGCACGCAACACTGCTGTTCCTGCGTCACCACCCTCCCCTTCCATGACGGGGCCAGCCATCCTGCAGGAATGTATTCGCTTTAGGATGGGTCCTTAACATCTTTTTGCACTTTCTTCAGCTCAGTGCTGCAGCTTTCTCCAGTCACTCGCACCATTTATGCTCCCAACCAGCCAGGTACAAGCAACTTAATACGAACAGAAAGAAGTGGCCTCTTCCCCACCCCATGCATGTTTGTTTTTTCTTCCTCATTCAGAAATTTCCACTGGAAGCATCTAGAAGCAAAAAAAAAAAGTGTATTCTGCTTCAGCTGGAAAGTTTTTCTTTATTTCTTTGTTGAAAAGACTTTTTGCATATTTGACTTTTTTCTCCTCTTTCTTCTCACATTCCACACCACTTGGAGTGCTAGGATGACAGACATTCATGATGCTGCTGCTTCTTCCATCACCGTTTCTCCGCTTAGTCCATCCCCTTGCTGAGCCATAGGCATGTGAGATTTCTCCCCAACATGACCTTGTATTCCTTGCTGCTACTCTTATGCCTCACGAACCATCCCAGTATGATGTGACAGATACAGCTCTGAATAAAACCCCTCTGGAGTTACATTTCTCCAAAACTTATTTCTTTTTTAAACTCCTGTTCCTCTCCTTCCCCACTCTCCTTCCTTTTCTCTAGCTCCCTTAATTTTACCTTGCCTTTCCCACTCTGAAAAACCATATATGAAACAGTATATTTGCCTCTTTGTGTGGTTTCAAAAATAAAACCAAGACTAATTGAAAAAGATGATGGAATACTTTATTTGGGAGGAAGGTAGGAAGAATTCTTCTTTTTCTCATCTTGAAAATTCTCTCTTGGCTGTTGGGTTGGGTTTTTATTTCACTTACACCACATAACATAAAGAAATTGCAAACCATGGTCCACCTCCCCACATTTTTGCTGTGGCCTGCCTAAACACTGCACACAAACAGACCACAGGATACAGGACATTTATACCCAAGGGATTGAACACAATATTGATCTGAGAGAAATCTGTTATTTGCAAGTGGAGTTGTTCAGGTAAGCAACATACACAGTTGCAAAAAAGAGAAGGTAGCCAGACTGGGGGGGGAAAAATAAATTATGATCTTTAACAAGAACAACAACAAAAATAAACAACCAAGAATACTCATCAACAGGACATCAAGATGAAATGACACCAGACAAGTCTAGTCTGCAGGAAGACTGTCTTTCAGGCAAGATTTCTATTCAAGTTAAGGCTGAAATCTGCCTGCTTTGTCCAAGTCATATAACATTTTTATATGGGAAGTTGCCTCAGGTGGTCCTGAACACTGTAGGTATCAGTGAGTTGTCAGCGGTTTTCAGGGAACAGGGTCTGAGGCTGGGATGTACCATGGGGGAGGTAGGTGGGTATCAGGAATGATGGGCGTGGAGCCCTTGGAGGAGCAAGCAAGACCTTCTGCTGACTTCAGCACACTTGCTCCAGCCATGGATAGTGCTGCTTCAGGTAATGAGCAAGGGAAGAATATGACAGAAATAAATATTTTTGTTGAAAGGCAAGCAGGACATTTTGATTTTTCCTGTTTGGGCTCTTCCTTCTACTGGGCACGAAAAACTGCTACCCAGGCACCTATTTCCCAGAGCTCTCCTTCTTCTCTCATAACAAATATACTTTTTTTGCACTCATTTAAAACCAGTACTTCAACAGACAAATCACAAGCTGAAGTTAAAACTAATAAGACAGTAAAAAACCAGCCTTTCCCAGTCTTACAGGTTAAGAGTGACTTGTTGATACACTCATGTCCCACACATGAACCTTGCTGCTCATGTTTTGCACCATCCAAATGCCATTTGTGGAGCTCTACTCTCTGTTTTCTTCCTCCCACTTTTCCCCATTCCCTGCTTTTTAAAAACAATTTTGTGTGGTTTGAGGAAGAGGGAGGATGGGCAATCTTCCACTGAAATCTCCATTGACCATCTTGACAGTAGATTTTCCTGCCACAGACTCGTGACCCATCAGATCCCATGGGATTGAGAACAGTGTGAACTTTTGGACCATATTTATCTCCAGCTTTTTGCTGCTACAGGTCATCAGCGTGTTACCCCACTCAGAGGTAATATATGGCATATGCTTAACCTGACTGGAGAACACATTTCCATGGCATAATACACAAAGGATAAACAGACACTCTCTGCTTTCCAAACCTTCAGGAGAGGCAGCTCCTTTGGGCTGAATATTTCTTTATTTCCACATACCAATCTCCCCTTGCTTTCACTCTGCCTAAGAACTTTCCTCTTGTATCTTATGCACCCAACCCCCTGCAAAAAAAAGGTTAATAAGAGAGGGTCTATGTAGGTAATGCATCACTCCTTTAAAAGTTATCATATCTGGAGTTAAAAAAATAAACCACCCTTTTTTTCCCCCTACTAAAAGGGGATTTTGTATCCAAAGACACAAAGGTAATACTCTCTGCATTTTAGCTTCAATATTTTTCTTTTTTTTACCCAACAATGGTGAAAAGATGTGATTTTTACATGCAAATAGGAAGAAAAAACCTGAACACACCATGGGAACATGTTTAAGAAGTTGATTTATGTTTCATACTGAGCCTTACACCTGCAGTTCAAGCAAAACTCAACTTTGCCGCCCCACAGAGTCTAGTTTATTAGGTATCAAGGAGTCACAAGAAGCCATGTAATTAAAACTGTAATTAACTGGAAAAGGAAAGTGCCACCTGAGTTTTGAGAGGCTGTCAATTTTATTTCCATTACAGCTTTCCTTCTGCTTCTTTTGTCTATAGGGTGCTTTTTCCCCTCATCTTGATAAAGAAAAACAAATTTGTTTTTTTTTTCTCTCTTTATTAACTAGAGAAGCCACCAAATTCTCTTATGTCTTTACTATTGGGAAAAAATTGAGCCGCTCACTTTTGAGCTCGGATGCAGGTTTCTCTCAGCAGCATTTGCAGCTGTGTTTGCCAACAGGTGTCAAATGTGGTCCAGGCAGAAAAAAAGCCCTGAAATGTCCTACCGGCACAGGGTCAGCTGAGTTCAAAGCCCAATTTAACAAAACATAATCAATGCCCTTTAAAAAGGGGATCGGCGGTGCCTTGTTAAAATGCATGACCTCGCTGCAGCGGGCAAGCCAAGCACCAGGCGTCCCTGGATCCAGCACGTCCCTCCAAAGGCTGCTGGATCCTGACGGAGACCACCGTGGTATTTCTGCGGGCAGGACAAGGCCACACGCAGCAAGACAAAAACACGTCTGGGAGAAATATGAGGTGACGTGACTGAACTTTGTCAACCAGAGAAATTAAAAGTGAAAAGGGGCCCGATCCCCTGGCCAAAAAAAGTAAATCTCCCAAAGACTTGGGTGAGATGGGCAGCCAGTTCTGTCCTCCCTCTGCCCCATGCACCCACCAAGACCAAAGTCCTGGGGAATCAGAAAGAGAATAAACACGTAATTATTTGGTAAGGTTTAAAGAAGAAAAGAGTTAGGTAAACTTGAAAGAAAATCATAGTAAAATATAGTTGAAGAGTAATTCCCTAAAAGGGTAAAATGGTGAGAACAAAGACAGGATCTATCCTAAAGGTCATTATAAGGGAAATTTATGAATATACAGAAATTTTTGCAGAGGAGATGTTTGTCTTAGACTGGTGTATGAAAGGGGTGACTGACATTCTTCATTTTCCATTTAACAGGTGACAAAATCCCATCAAGTGAAGTACCAGCCTTGAGAAGGGAAGTTATTATTGTAAAAAGCAATTTTCCTTTGGTGTCATTCTGATAGACTTAGGGGTTTTTTCCCCAGACTTAATAATTTGTATCCTTTTTCCTCCTGAAATAGCCCCAGCTTGCAAGGCAAAGGTCTTGGGACCCTCTGGATTTGAAGGCAGATCTCGATCAGCACTAATTTGGGGAAGTGAGCCGGAGGTACCTGCAGCAGATGACACACAGGGCTCAGCTTCTTATTCAGCTACAAGTCAGCAGGGGCACCCCCCTGACCATCTGTGGTCTATAAATTACAGTAACACCAGCACACACTGCTTGTAAATCACCAATGAACAGGCTTTACCTTATGACACATCACATGAACCCTCTTGGATATTCCAATAAACTCCCATAAACCATCCGATATAAACTCTAGATTATGTTTCTTTGTGGGGCAGGAGAAAAAACTGGGCTTTTCCGCACTTGCACAAAGTTTTTATGGGTGAAATGAAGATGTGGCCTGAGCTATGTTGTATGTTTATGCACCATGTTTTCTTACAAAAGAGATTTCCTCCTCTCTGCCATCGCTATTACCATAAATATTTCACTTTCCAAGAGTGCATCAGCCTTGAGGTAACCAGAGCTGTCATTCTCCTGAAAAAAGAAAAGACACTACTAGTTTGAAAAATGCAGTTTTATGTGATCCTGCATGACTTGTCCTCCATCCTTGCTGCATCAAGCACAGGTAGATTAACAGGAGAGGCTTACCCATGTCCTTTCCTCTTTGAGGAGCAAGAAGATCCAACACATGACCTCAAGCCTTGGGATATCTCTTACCTGACATGATGAAACCCATGTCTGCAAGGAGATGGTATGAGCAGATGTGCTGGCACATGGCTATGTTCCCCCAATACATGGCTGGTTGGGACCACAGACACTGCTCTGCTGAGAAACCTGGCAGTTGACTTCACACTTTCTCCCAAGACCTGACAAAGGACTGCTTTTGAGAATTATATTAGTAAGCCCTGCATTTAGCTTGTCATCTTGGGAAAAATATAATCTGTAAAATAAGTTATTCAGAATGTGGGGCATAGGCCAAGTGAACACTCTGATAAATGTTGTTTGACCAGCTTTTTTGCTGACCATGAACAACTGTGGGCTGTAGTGTAGACAGCCTGCAATGTCTGTGTCAAAACTTCTCGACAAGTTCCTTAGTTGAAGCTGAAATCCCAGCCCCTCTCAGGAGGCAGTGGGAGCCCTGCAGTCATCTCACTCACACACAGCATAAGTTTTCTAAGGCAACATTATTTTTATCTGGGTTTCTAAAGGCTGTTGGGGCTGGGTGCTCATCACGATCCACGTGGGTATGTGGGCGCACGCCTGCATCAACACACATTTAAATTCATTGTGTGACTGCAATCAAACTGGTCAGATATTCCCCCCTCATGGAGACAGACAACCAAGGCAACCATGTCTGCCTCCCCCAGTGGCAATGGGATGAACTCAACTGTCTGTAGACATCAGAGAATCCACATCTGCAAGAGCAATCCAAGGGAAACGATCATCTCCTGCTCCCTCCAGTTGTGAGCATACAGTTAATTAATGCTCACACCAGGACCACCAGCATTGCATGATCCCAGTGTTACCCAGCAAGGCTGCACCTGACTGAAACACTTTGAACAGACTCAGGAGCAATTTTCAAGTCACCAGAAGTGTAAATTTGTAGCATTTATTGAAACTAGGTTGGATCTGTCTAGTTAGTTTAGTTTCATAAAAATTGGTGACTAAAACACAGTTGACTTTTAAATCTATTTTACTCAGAAGAAAACCCACCTCTATTTGAATGTTATGTTAAATTTTCCTGGAGGAAAAAAGAGACAGTTTAATATAGAAATATAATTAATCTTTATCAGCACAGAAAAATACTCTGTGATTTTCAGTCAGGGAATTTTTACTTCGTAAATTTTAAATTTAGACACAATGTATAAGAAGCATCTTTGCAGTGCTTTTCCATCCAGCAAGTGAACCAAAACCCCACTGTGAGGCAGTGGAAAGCCCCAAATCGGGTCTGGGCATCATGGCACTGAGGGTCTACTGGGCTCACCCATGAAGACCCCCCACCAGGGGTTCTTGACTGTTCAGCCTCCTCCTTTAACTTTCCACTGCCTTCTCCATCCGTCCGTTTCTGTGCACTCTGACAAGAAGAAGTGATAGTGCTATTGCTGGTTTTTAACAAGATTTGGAAAGCGTTCAAGTGCCTGACTAAGTGGTTGGAAACAAGGAAGCAGAAGGATGTTTTGGCATCCTGTGATGTGTGCATGAAGAGCACAGACACAAACACATTGAATGCACATACTGTAAAACAAGATTACAAGGAAAGTACAAACTAATAAAAGCCTATTAAAACATCATGGAGGCTATCACTGCTTGCCTGCATGCCTATGTATTTAAAAAACAAATATTTCATGTGTACATGCAATTCAAACATGGCTGATCACAGATAAAACTTTCAGCAACCTTTAAATGCATAATGCCATCCTGTAATTAATGTAGCCTACCCTGAAATTTGAGGGATTTACTGATACTGGCAGAAACATTTGCAAATAACTTGGGGAAGTTCATGACATACCTTTTGTCTCAAGGGATTTCATTCATTTTTTTCCCTTTTTTTTTCTCCCCCAGCTACCATCAATAATTTCATTCAGAGCCCTTACCATGTGACGACAAATGCTGTTGGAAATCCTCAGCAGAAAGTCTGAAGAAAGTACCAGCGTGGAGAAAGAGCCTCATTGTGTTTTTATTTGTTTTGTTCCCTTTCACTTACAGTGAAATATATATAACCATGTCCAAGGGGATTTCTTTTGAGGTCTGCAATGAAAAAAAAAGCAAAAGCAGGCCATAGGCATAGCAAGCTGCAAAAGGGTTTTATCTAAATTTTCCAGGAAAACCTATGGCCATCCTGTTAGTTCCTGCCCGAGCACACAAGGTAGGCCCCATCCCTGGAATGTTATCTATTGGTACGACCAAACACACATGTATGGAGATAATACAACCTTTAAAAGGCAAACTAACATAGCTGGGCAAAAAAATGTTTGCATAAAGCCCTTTCCTGGAAGAATGTAGGTGTCAACACTCTCATCTTGGGAAAGGTGCTGGTTTGTTTGGTTGACAAGTAATAAGAGACAAATCCCAGTATTGTGGTGCACGTTCTACAATCACTGCAACTGCAAAACTTGGCCGTGACCCTACAGACATGTATTTAAAATTTCTGCTATAACAGGGATAAGGGATCTCGCCCATCATTTTTCTAGGAGACAGTTTCAATACCTGAGGTCTGCACAGTGCCAGCACACAGTCACAGCATCCAAAGCATCAGATGGCTGGTTATTCTGCTGTTACCAAGATGCATTTAAGTAGGTTAGTGGAGTGAGCTGCACACATTCCCCCTCGCCCGATCTTTACATTTCTCCATGGTTTCTCTAAGTATGGGACTATTATTATGTGGGACTATTTTATCATCAGACTATTTTATCATTGCCTGTGAATATTTGTACACACTTACATACACAGGATTAAACATGGTAAGGCAAAAGAATAGCATTTATTTTAGGAAATTGTTCAGGTTTTTTTTTTGTTCTTTGTTTTGTTTTGCTTTGATTTTTTTTAAATCTTTGTTTCTTATTTTTTTTCTAGGGCCTAAATTTGAGGTACTCCTGTCACATGATGCATAAATCAGTCATTTGCACAAAAAAAACCCAGCAGTACCCGGGAAAGTACTCCAAAATGTGCTTCTCTGTTACTTGTTTCATTGATTTGAATGCACTGGGTACATTTCAAACAGCAAGCAGAGACACGCTGAGGTGTGAATGGCTCCACTTCAAATACTGGGGGGAGTCCAAGCCATCTCCACGGCTTCTCCAGCCCTTCCACCTGCTTCCCACTGTACTGCATTGAATGGCCTGGTTTCCTCACACTTCACTCTGCCACATCATCAAACATTTCCAATAAAGCAGTGTCTCCAGCTCAGTGTCCACAAGCCCCCACTCCAGTAAGCTGGGGCTTTATTTTTGTAGGAAAAAAGCACCATTTTGTGCTTTCTACTACGTTTAGGGAGAGAGAAGGTAGGTGTTGGCCAAATGGAATACAACACTTTTCTCGTCCAAGATTGAGGAGGAAGAAACTGTGCATCAGGAACATAAAAGCTTCTCACTGACTCCTGTCTGGCTGTGGTGGGGATGGGCTGACCAACCACAATGGGCATCCCTCCATCCATCCATCATGCCCTAAGAGATGAGAGATCTGTGCTGACACTGAGGTTGGGAAGGGTTTCTCCCACCAGCAATGAATTCCCCGCAAAAATGGACGTGGGAACGTGCCAGGGGAAGAATCACATGTTGATATTTTCCACCTCTCATGGGAAAATCAACTTAAAATAGGAATTAAAAATGGGATTTAGCTCCTCACCTTCTCCCACTCTTTTCCTCTGCTTTTATATATTTCAGCATATCTTCAGATAATGGGTAAAAAGTACTTATGCTGTGACAAGCCTCTCTCCAGCTTGTTTAGGTACCTGACTTCAGGATGCTGCCTTCAGGGTGAAGCAGTGTACCAGGTGAACTGAAGTCACCATCCAAGGTGCCTGCAGAAAACAAACAGCAAGTGGGATCCACCAAATCAGTGCCTTCTCTTCCTACCACTTTTACATGATAATTATTTTCTGGCTTTCTTTATGGCAGGACCATGGATAAAACCGATGCTCTTTCAGGCAACTGAAAAAAAATCAGCCAAACAAACCCATGATTGGGCATTTCTGTTACAGGCAAGCTCAACATCTTGCCCACTGGGAGTGGAGCTCTGTTCTCCAGCCCAGCTTTCTCCCAGCCTTGGTCCCCACAGCACCAGGAGAGCCCCACTGATGCCCCGAAACCACCCAGGAGCAGCATGGAGGGGCCTGTTGTGCCACCATCAGAGGGCTGAAGTTGTCAGCTGCAGTGATGAAGAATTTGAGGTTGGCTGTCGGAGCGCTCCGAGCTCGGGGGGGGTTTGGAGCAGTGCAAGCTGGGGTTACATAAAACACTGACTCATGCTGAGAAATCACGAGTTTTGAAAGTTTCAGCTGAGGGATGAGCGAAACCTCAAGCTGCACAGCTTACAAATCAACAGGAACTGGGGAATGCTGGGGACCTCTGAAAATCTGGCCTTCACACAGGGTTTTTTGAAGTTCTGCCACTATTCCTGGGAGGAACTGAGAGCCATGTACATCTGTCAGGGGGATAATATGGCCCTTCGTTGTTTTGAGGGAAGTCAGTGTGGGCATTTCAGCTTCACCTATTGGAAAGAACTCCTAAAGATAGAGCAAACAGAAGCTAATTTTTTTCCCCGTTTTTTTTTTCACGCCACTGTGTATGATATTGAAAAGTACGTCATCCAGAATATTTACTTTTTGTCAGGATATCTAAGCATGCAAATGTTTGTGGTTTCATTTACTGGGCAAAAACAGTTGTGGATTTTGGCAGTCTGAGTTGGTCTATGGTTTCCGTGAATGCCTGGATGTGGTTCTTCCTGGGGCATTATGGGTTACTCAAATCATGTTCCATTATACAGGTAATTTGTGTGCCACAAAGGTGGTGTGTACATATGCAAAAGAAGTACAAGACCAAGACTTCCTGCCATGTGTTAGAAATACTGGCCAAAACCATTTGCACTGTGATATTTAAATCAGACTTTTAAAATCCCTGGTTGGAGACATATGCAAGTAGTTGATTTTTGGACCCTTTACAATTTTCTCTCCCTCTTCTTATTTACAGTAGGTACTCGGCATCTCTCTCTCACACACACATGCACACACATGCACGCACATAAAATCAGTTAAATTATTCAGGGGCTTTAATAAAGCACTGGTTGCCTGATTGTGTTTGTCCAAATTTGAAAGAACTTTTTCCTGCTATCAAGCCTTATTTCTCTTTTCTATTGATCACAGTCTCTCTCTCTCTCCCCTCAAACACACTGATGGAAGAAATGAAGATGTGCAGATGGGCTGTTCATTTTCAATCAGGTTGCTGTTTAGATATGGCATCAGGAAAAGAAGAGTGTTAGAAACACAGTTGTACATGAGGCATCCGAACTATCATGTTTGGGCTGCCTCTGCATCACTGAAGTGTTGATTATCCATCTTAAGCAGAGCCATATGAGGCCAGAGGGAAATGTAGTTTATGGAGAAAAAACTATTGGCAAATTGCATGCCTTTCAACCTTGCACAATGGGATAAAAGAAATATGGATTAGTGCTGGGATTGAAGTTTTTATTATGTGAAGTACTAGATGTGCAAGTATCTGAGTTTCTGATGTAAAAAAAAAAATAGTGTTAAGTGTCTAAATACACACATAAAGCTGCATATATCTATATGTATATACATACAAAATATTTATATAAATATTTATTTGGGCCTTTTTGTTTTGCAAACCTCCCTTCAACATACTCCCAGTTAATTTCTCAGTCTGCATTGCAATTACCAACAATTTAATCACCTTATAAACTTTCGTAATGACTAACACCACATCTATGCTTTTGGCACACCATGGTCAGAAGTTGTTTTAGCAACAGCGGTATGTAAAGCAGACGCACTATTTGTGAGGCTCAGAGCCCTTAAAAATCATTCCTTTCTCTCTGGGCTATCGACATTCCTGAGCACTCATGATGCAGCTGCCGAGCCGCTGGACAGCCCACATATGGCCGTGTGCTGAACAATAGCAACTCGTTGTTGTTCTTGTTATAGGCATCACCATATGTGTTTATTAGAAACAGCAATAAAACGATGACAGGCTTCTTCAGCTATCCCCACTGCTTGGGGAAAAGAAAAGCAAGGGAGAGATAAAATCAGAGGGTTCTCCTCAGCTTTGGGGGAGCTGTACAGTGGGGTAGTGCACTTCTCTTTAGGGAAGCGTGGGTGTTTATTTATTGGAAACGTTGCTAAATTACTACTGGTCCTATAAATGGACACTGAACCTAAATTCTGTTTCGTTCCCTTTTATTAGAGAACTGCTGGTAACTTGGAAAAACTGAGTCCTGAAAGTGCTGGCATCTGAAGTCCTGTTCCACCAGGACCCACGCTGTGAACAACTTGCCAAGCGATGCGGGAGAAACACCCCAGAACTTTGAAGAGCTTTAGGTGAGGACCACACTTGTCATGTACTTCCATCACAAACACAACCAGATATCGTGGGATCGCCCTCACCGTTGGGCTGCCTTGAAACTACTTTCAAATTACAGTAATTTGTGCTGGGGATTTGATGTTTTTCAGATGGAGGGATTGAGGTGAGCGTCAGGAGCCCAAAAAACCAACAGAAATGGTTTAAGGCTGTTTTGACATCAGTGTAAAGACAAGGGAGTCCTAGGGAAAGGATGTTCAAAGTTGAAAGTGGAGATTAACTAAGACAGTCAAACCAAACATCTGCATCCTCATATGTTTCAGGTTCTGCATTATTTCTTTATGCTTCCACTATTTGCTATAGCTTAAAGCAAGAAGAGAAGAAAAAGGAAGTTTGTGAGCAAAACCAGCAGAGTTAGTAATATGATGTATCTCAAAATGTAACATTATTTTTATATCCCTGATTGTTATAAGCTGTATTCAGACACATGGAAATCAATGGGATAGAGTACTTACATCCAAAAGGAGATGTGAGCCTCTGCATACATGATCCATATTTTTCATGTTCAAATCTTGATATTTTCTTGATAATTACTAGTTTCTTACTTGCTGTCTTCTTGAGACCAAAATAAAAAACCTTGGCCACTGTAAAAAGAAAAAAACCAAACTAGCAACAAAACACATCCAGTTTAAAAAATGAGTTTGCAATGCTGACTTTTATTGATTTTACTGCGACCTTCAAGCTATGGTAAGGATGGCATTTCCACTCTTACTTGACTTATTTTTTACTTCCTATCCATAAAAGTAAACAATTCTAGACGATGTTTTACATCCTTGAAAAGTTCCGAAAGCAGGATTTTCCACTGAGGCTGCAATTCCCTTGGGTTTCATTTTCCTTTCTTTCCTTTCCTTTTTTTTCTTTCTGTAGCACAAATCAATTTTGTGACTATACCAAAACTGCCATGCTAAATTCTGTTATCTTTAATTGCATTGCTAACAGACTAAATTGTGTAGTTACTTAAACCTCAGCAAAGTCCCTGCCTTATTCCCCTTTTGCTCATAAGTTATTTTTTACAGGCTATTGTTTTCTCTCCACAAAAATTCAAACTACTTTTTCTTTTGAATGAACCCATCCACTACTTCTCCACTTATCAGTTTGGAAATGTTGCTGTATTGGTTTCACACAGTTTGACAACTTTGTCTTGAATGGCTCTTTGTCTTGGCTTATTTTGTCAGAAGTAGTTGTTTTTCAGCAAGCACCTTCAATTCTGCTTCCTTTCAATTATTGTCTCCTGAAATATCAGCATGTGCATTAAAAATAACCTGTTTATAACTCTTGAAGGGTGACAATGGATCAGACATCTTATTGTACTTCTTGTTTATAAGCAGTAATCCCTATTCTGCACCTACAGAAGACAATCAGGGCTTTGCCATTGAGCGAAATAAAAGCAGGACGAGACCATATGGTTCTTGTTAAAAAAGCCTCATCTTCCTATTGTTGATACTTATCTCCAAAATAAAGTATTTCTCCAGAAAGCATATTCCCATAGCATATTCTCTTTCCAATGACCAGCTGCTTGCCAGTTTGTTATTTGCACTGCAGTAGAC
This sequence comes from Falcunculus frontatus, assembly GCA_013398115.1. Taxonomy (NCBI): domain Eukaryota; kingdom Metazoa; phylum Chordata; class Aves; order Passeriformes; genus Falcunculus; species Falcunculus frontatus. Next base: position 389,586 of record VZRV01007195.1, on the reverse strand, counting down.
CACTTTCATCTATTTCTATTTCAGTCCAAGAACACCATTTGTATATTGTCCAACTTGGAAATGTTAATCTGACACCATTGGTCACGGGCCTTTTAACTTCAAGTGGCAAACTTCCAGCTAGCTGCCAGTTGAGTATTTACATTGGAATGTTTCTTAGCCTAGAAATAAACTATTTGTTAGCCATAAACATCAGCAATGCGCCAATAATTTCTACAACACATATGTAGAAAGGTACAACCCACTCCACTTTGCTGTTGTCTCCTCAATAACCTCCTAAGTAGCTCCCTGGGGAGATGCTGCTTGTCTTGAGCCAAGATAAATGCATCTATTTCTCTCTTTATGCATGTACATAACTTTTATTTACATTCATGGAAGTTACACATGCATATTAAACAGCAAGAAGCAGGACCAAAGTTAGGATGGTTGGGCAGGACTCTCACAGCTTCTCCCAAGACCCTGGACTGCCATAAAGACCGAAACACCTGGAAGGCCACAATGCAAAAACATCCAGTTGCTTTGGCATCATCCAAAGCTCCCTGCACACAAGAGCAGTGTTCAGGAAAGAGGCAACGCTGGATGTGCTTGAATGCAGCTTTTCAGAAAGCAGAGTGGCATGAGTCCTATGGGATTTTGCTTAGGAGATTGCTATTACTTCCAGTAATACAATTTAGGCTTCCTGAAAGAATATTATGCTTTGAGCTCTTTTCAATGAAGTAAAAAACCGAAGCAGGAAAAATAGTTCTGTTTGGTTCTGTGATTTAACTTAAGGAATGTTATACAGTGACAAGTGTGTGTTTCATGTACTTTGCTTGACTCTGTTAAAATAAAACATTTCCTTTTTATATATTCCTGCGATGACCTGCGGATGGGAGAGGCTAAAGAAAGACTTTAATGAGTCCAAAGTGTAAATTTCATGAATGGTAATCTCCTTTAAAGAAAAAAGAATAGTGACAATAATGCCCTGTTCTCCCCTTTGTTTTTCCTATTTACTCAGATAATGTACCCATCAACTTTTGCATTAATTTTATTGTTCCAAATAAAAAAAAAATCAGTTTAGAGGAGAAGTTAACAACTGACCCTACAGAAGTACTTTAACAAAACTTCAGAGGACTGGGATGTACAACTTATATTATTTCTTAGCACCTACCTGTGCATTTAGCTCAGCATCCCCATCCACCTGCACCTCACAACCAGGAGGAAAATGAGATTGAAATGAGAATACTGGCCAGCATGAAGAGCAGGATCCTGAAAATGCTTGCTATGTGAGATAAGAGAAGGTGTGCACCCCACATCAGGCTGGACTTCTGAAGGCTCACAGACTCTCCTCCAGAATCCAGAATGGAACAGGGAGAATTTTCAGTGTTAGGGACATGATTTACAATGTGATTTTGCATCTTAAAGACTCAGATGCTAAAAGAACTCCTTTTGCCATAGAAGTCATGTGTGAAAGGTGCATTTCCTACCCACCTACATGGCTGGACAGAAGGATGATAAGAGACACTCACTGTTGCAAGAAACTCCAACACCTAGGGTAAAAAGCAGCTGTAGTGTGAAAACAAGGACTTCTGTTTCCAGCACTGCAGCCCACTTGCTCCTGCAGTCAATGTGATTTCTATGTGAGACGTATCAGTTTTAATTCTGACCTTTGCTAAATTCTTACTGCTTGATTTTTCATACCCTCAGCATTCCTTTGAGTGGATGAAACATATACAAGCATGTAGCCATCTACTGTGCACCAACATTTTGATAAACATACATTTTTCTTACCTCACCTAAGACTCCTCTTACAATGATATGAAGGCGAACAAAATATTTTGACGTCTCGAAATACATTCTCTTTTCCGAGAGAGCAAATAAATAGACCTGACAAAAAATAATGTCATAACAATCAGCAACTACAACTCGATCCTTGCTGCTGTAACTTGAAACTTGTATGAGAATGTTAAAGTAACCAAAGTCTGAATTCCTGGCCACTATAAAAGCATCCACTCCTTTTGTGTTGGGTTTTTATGTATGGCTTATTCTATGTGGGGCAATCCCTGAGCTCAATACAAGAGCAAAGTACTTCCCCAAAATGATGACGAAATTTTGACCATTGGAAATTGGTCTTGTTGACTTCAGTCAAGCAATAAGAAACAGGACCAGGCAGAGCTGCAGACCAGGGGAGGGTGATGGACTCTGAGGGAAGAAGAAAATCAAAGCCCTCTCAGAAGAAATCCTATTGGGGAAAAACAAGAATCTACAAAAGGTAACAGGACTGAGAAGAATGATAAGGATACTTGGGAGGAAACCCAGGACACCAGAGAAAAAAGGCTGTTGAAGAAGGACTCAGAGAACTTAAAAAGACGGGCCTGGGGCTAATCTTTCTGCTGGTTTATTTTTTCCCCGTTTGTTTATTTGCTACAATTCAGATTTTAGAGTAATTAGTAAAATATCATGCAAATATTCCCTGTGTGACTGCACATGAATAACTTTAATTTTCCTAAGCATTTGTCTCATCATTCCAAAATACATCTGCTGTTTGCATTAAGATAATCTGCTGAAATATTGGGAAGTAAATTACAGTTTTTATAAGATATTTATGAAACATCTTCTTATTTGTATACTAAATATCTTTGACTGTCTCGGCCTGTTTTTTTGGCTGACGTTTGCCTTCCCCAGGAGCATCCATGCCCTGTTTCAATTACAGACTGGGCTAAGTACCATCTTGTGGAAAAGCTCCAATTGGCTGGGAATGGCTCAGTGTACACTCATAACAGGCTGAGGGAATAGTACTTTATCTGCCAGCAGTCTATGACAGAAAATAAAAAAATCCAACCCCAAAACAAAATACAAGGTTGCACACGTGCACAAATTATGTGGTTTTGCAGAACTTCTGACATGACACCACAGAAGTATGTGTCCCTCCACTCAGATGCTTCTATAAATGCCCTTATGGAGAAACAACAATTAGGCTTGGATGCTGCTCCCAGTCCCTGCTTGGTGAACACACACCATACGGGGAAGTAAATTAAAACCACTTTTGACTGTTTCATTCTCTCAGGGTTGTCCCAGTCTCTTTTCATGCAGAGAAGTCCTAAGGGGTTGGTTAGTATTGCAGCAGCCCAGCTGAACTTGTGTGTAGCCCTGTTTCCAAGTTTTCAAAGAAGATGTGAAAAATCAGGTCATTTCTTATCTTCCAGCACTGACTTTTGGGATAGGACCAGTAATCATAACCCTAAGGGCTGCCCACCATGAGGAGAAAGGGTAGTTGAAGAAGGTGGAGGATAACAAACAACCAGATCTATGTGCTGCAGGAATTGGAGAATGTTGATGCTGTACACTCAGGGGCATACCTGAAGTAGCTTCAAGCCTGGGTAGATAGAGCAGAGGGAACTCAGGGCGTGCAATGAAACCCCCCTGAGATGCAGGTAAATCCTGGATCTCTGCCATAGCTTGTTCTATACAGGATCTGCATTGCTGGCAGCCCCCAAAACACTTCATGAAAATTAGCTCATGTAGCTGCATGAGCTGTAGCCATGTGAGCATGGACACATTTGTAAAACTCAACGTTATGCCTATGTATCCCTTAAACCCCAGCCTAGACATCTCAGGAGCTGCCATGGCCCCACAGCCAATGTGTAGCTGTGCTGTGTGCCGTCTAGGAAGCCACCAAGGAGGTTTCGACCCTCCAAACTTCTCTGAGTGTCTGAGACTTTGTGTCCGTTCAGGATAGTGACTCGGTGTTGATTCCTTGTCCAGACACACAGTGCTTCTAGCTTAGAGGGTTTTGAGGGTTCAGTTCAGGGGTGCTTCTAGTGGAGCTTGGATGTGCAGATCGGATTAGCATTGTGTCTCTTTCATTCCATTCAAAGCTGCTCCATCACTACTCCACAGGTTAAAATTGAATGTCCATTTTAAAAGCAAATGAACTGAAAGGAGGCGAAGAGGAAGCCAGAGGCACAGGGGTTTGCATTTAGATGATTTAAATTCTGGATGAAGAAGTCTGGGAAAGAGATAAGGAGATTAAAACACTTCAACACCACTCGTGATCTTAACTCACAAATTCCACTCTGGTTTGCTATTAACATTACCTACATGGAGTCCAGCTTTAAAAATAATAAAAGGATGCTGTAAGCTGACTCACCCTTCTCTTGCTTGGACCCCACGCAGTACTCATAACACCACTTCTGTGGTCACACATTTGATTGGCTCAAGGACCCCCAAACTGATGCAAGAGGGCAGGGAAGCAAGTAGGGGGGGGCATATCAGCATGGATCAGTCTTCCGTTTCTCACAGCAAAATAATAACAGCTTGTGGCTGCATGGCCAGGTTCAGGCTGCCTCACCAAGGTCTATTGGTACCCACATGCCATGCTGAGCTCTGCCTGCTGTCCCAGCTCCGTGGAGCCAAGGGCTCTGGCAGGGATCACACTGGCAATTGTGCAACCTTGCTCAGCCACAGATTTCCTCTGGCACCAGCAGCACAATAGTGGGCCTGTTGGTAAATGGGAATTGTTTCCCTGCCACAATGGGGCTCTGGATGAAATCATTCCCCGATACCAGGCAGCCTCAACGTGTCTCCTCCGCTCCCCACCCTGGTTTAGTTGGTAGCGCCTTCCTGCTCCCTGTGGGACTCAAGTCCCTCATAAAATGACAACACAATAAAACAAAATAATAATGGAATCCGTATAAGGCTTGATGTCTTCATTGCTCCTAAGAAAAAGTGCCAAGGGAACTTCACCTGAGCAGAGGCAGCAGATTCCCAGCACTGGCAAAGATTTTTTAAGAGGAGGAAAGAACATCTTTCAAGCTCTGGATGCCAGCATCCATCTCACACATCCTCAACTGTACAACTATATAGGAAAAAAGCAGGTAGTTACAGGAAATTAATCCCTGGGTCTGGCAGATGTGTATGGAGCTAAGCTCCCCTTAACATCTAGGGGCTGCCTGAGAAGGGAGATGACTGCTGAGAGCCCCATTGCAGAAGCCTTGGCAAGGCTGGCCTGCTCCCAGTGTCTCCCTTCCTGGTGGCATCAGGGACCATCAAGCTCTTGCAGAACATTTTGTGGTCGGAGTAATTGCATTGTGTTGTCTTAAAACTGTCGAGGCGTGGCCCTAAATAAAACCAGAGCCCCAGTCTCACCCCAGGCATAGCAGCCCCCAGCTCCCTGGGCATGCTGTCTGATGCACAGCCCAGTCCAGACCCACTGCCCTGCTTTTATTTTAGTCATATGGTTATTAATGAATTTTTAATTGCATAGAGGGAAAAAAGATAAACATATGATTTGGGACAAATACATACATGTCACTCTCTCTCATATCCCTCTGTATTTTGGTGTCCTAGAACCCAAAGGCACCATTTAATTATTTGTGCTGGGAGTGCCAGAGGAACCTACCATTTATTTATATGGTTAAATCAGCTGCAGATGTGAGTGTGCTTTTTCCTTCGTTCTTTCTTTCCTTCACTGTTGGCACTCCTGACATCTCCAGGATTTCCCCCCCACACCCTCATTCAATGAGGGCATCTGAAAACCATTGGGAAATGGCCTGAAGACCCCTCTCCAGTCCTGTCCACAGCAATGGGCATCCCACACCACTCTCACAGGACTGTGCTATTCTCCTGCTCAAAAGCAAGGGTTTGACAAATTACGACCTCAAACACCAGGAAGTAAGGGGAAAACGAAAATATCCTGTGCCCAGAAGAGCTCCTCTGGTGAAGGAATTCTCACAGCTGAGACCCCACAGCTCACAGCACCTGTGGGTGCGTGCTGGAGGAACCAAGTACCACAGGGAAGGAGAATCATGCTGTTTCCTGAGAAGCCCAAACCAATTTTTGTCCCTTTTAACAAGCCACTCCTTTTCATTCTTTTTGACCCTGTAAGACATTGAAGTGATCTCTGCTTTTCACTTTTTGCGGACAGGGACTACATGGAGCATCTGTCTAAGCTGGGCTTTGACAAAATCTACTGCCTGGCTGTCACTGTGACTTGCTTGCATCAGCCCTGTTTGGTGGTTTGGGTTTATCCCTGTGAAAATCAGGCTCAGCATTAGCTTTCAGCATTAGCCACGTGACACAGTGAAGTCAGAGATGCTTGTTTGACTTTCAGAAACGCTATCAATTTTCTCATTATTATTTTTCCTCCCGGTATCATGTTTCTTTTCTTCAATAGAGTTCACATAAGCAGGGTACCAGCCGCTCCAAGCAGCATGCTAGCAGTTACCATCAAAAATCAGGACAAATATTGCTCTACCCCTTTTGGCAGGCGAAGGCAATCTCTCTCTTTCTGCTTTATGTGGAAGACAGTCATCAAGACTAAATATCCCTGAGAAGAAACTTAACGCTGCACTTCAGATTCTTTTGGCCAGAGACTGGCATTTCCTAGTACCATTCTAGGATACTTAAATGATGTGATAATAAGTGGAGTAGAAGCATTTAGGAGGTAGGACCATTAGGAAATGATGATTCATTTTTAAACTTCCAAACATACCTAAAGCTGATGTGCACATGAAACCACACTCGCTGTTAGAGAGCTGGAGTGTGAGTGGTGCTGGGGGTGTTGGGTGCTGGCTGCATCACCCATCAAGGCAGCCCAGACACTTCTCCAAGCCAAAGACCATCTCTCTAAGGACATTTCCAAGTACCATTTGCAGAACTCCTCTTGGGGATGCTGGTCACAACATGACTGACACTATCTCTTTAAATTGACCCATATATGAGGAGGATAACTTGGTTGCTCTAATTTGCTTTGTAGCAATTATCCACTATGATCACTGTGTAACCTGGTTCACCCTATATTATCCAAAAAGGTAAAATAGCCGTGAAACTGTTTCACCTATACATTTGTATACACGCAAAGGCTCATGATGTATTTAAATATGTATATTTATTATATTTTGTTAGTTATCTACATTATTTAGTTTTTTTCTTATGTTTTGTTTTTCTCATAAAAATGCATGGAAGCCTAAGCAGATATACATATGTATGCATGCATACAAAGGTATAGCATGTATATTCAGTAATATGCAGTGTGTCTATGAATATATATGTACACATATATGCATATATGTATATACAGATTTACACGGACATATATAAATGTACGTGCATGTCTCTGCCTATCCATATGTATGGGCACATGCTGGGTGTATAAAATGACTGACTACTCCAGCACTGTTCCGAGGCACACTGAGTCCCATGATACAGACTACGAGCCTTCACAACAGCTCCCGGGCTAGACATGCAAGCAAGACCACTGCAGCATAACAGCATTGTCCCTCTTACACATTATGAGCTGCTTTCATTAAAATTCAACAAATTTTTAAAGAGGGTTTTTTTTTTGCAGCCACTATTCACAAGCCTAATTCCTCTCCTGCTCTCAGTAAAGCCATCATCCTCTCTGCCTGGCTGCCAACTTCTCCTGGGGCAAGGGCAGCATAACCAAACCGGGTTCGGTTATTTGGTATAAAGCACTGATTTCTGGCTTTATTGCTACTGATTTGGCATACCCAGAGGACCTGAAATATTTTTAAATTATCTCTAAAATGACTTCCTATGTCTTATTCCGTAGCAGACACATTGCAAACAACATACAGGTTCCTCAGCAGTTCAATGAGCCAACTGAACTATATATATTTTTGTGAGTTTTGAATGTATAAAACAGCCTGCCTGCTAGTTGATGATGGCCTTGCTCTGCAATGTTTTGGCACCTCCCCGGTGTGGCTGTGCTCGCCGAAGGGCTGTGCTCCGGCTGCATGCCTCGCTGCTGGGAAAAGTGCCGGAGGCTGCTGGGGACAGGGTCCTGGCCTGCAGCACTGCAAGGCAACGCAGTGCCATTTTGAATTAAAATATTTATTCCTGACATCTTGCAAGAGGGGAAGAAAAAAAAAAAAGCAAAAGCTGACCATAATTCAAAGTCTCTGCAAAGTCACTGGGAATCTTCCAAAAGGCTTCAGTGAGAGCAGGATTAGCTCCCCTCATATATACATAAAATTTGTTGTCTTTTGCATATCAAAGTGGTGAAGCCTCTGTTCTCTTCAGCTATTTCTTTTAAGTGTGATATGAACAGAGTGTTATCTGTCCAAAAAAAAAAAAAGTCTTTGACAAGGAAGACTAGCTCAAGTGCTGTGACAAACTTGGCCACGTTCCTGCAGCGAGAGCAGCGCCAATAAAGATGTGGGCTGGTCTCTAGATGCCATCGATAATGCGATTTGGACGCTTGTTCGAAAACTCTTGCTATGTCCCCGTTGTTGTTTATTCTGATAAACCCTTCCTCATCCTCTCCTCTCCCCCCCTGCCCTCCCTCCCACACGTGCAAGGATGCCATATTGCAGCCAGGCTGCAAAGGGCTGGGACGCCTCTAGATTTCTCCCGGCTGCAGTAGCAGACACTGAAGAATCCACAAAAGCAGGAAAAATTAAGATGGCAAAAGGAAAACTTCCCAAGCTGTGGTGCTTGTTGAACTGAGGGGCTTCACACAACTCCACTTCTCAGATTCCAGCTTCACTGCCCTTCTATTCTCCCTAAACTCAGTCAAGTCTCTGTAGATCTGATATGACTTTACCTAATAAGTAATTTCTGTGAATTTTTCCGCATCTCTCCTCTCCTCTGGAGAGTTGTTCACTGATGCCTGTGTATCCCATTGATACATTAAGTCTGGAAATCTGGTTAATAATTAGGCTGATGAGACAACATATTAAAAGGACCTGAATGCAGCCAGATCACCCACTACCCCCTGAGCTTCTCATGACCAGAAGGATCAGTGACGAAAAAGTGACAAGAACCATTGACCTCCACACCCCAAATCTTCTTTTCTCAGCAATTTGATCACATGTTGTTCCAAGCACATGCAAGCAACCCGTATGCTGTTTCAGAAAAAGCACATTCATGAAATGGGGCTTTACGATAGGATTGAACCAAAGAGTCAGTGCTGGAGGGGGGTGAGGCTGCCGAGGTTTCGCTGGTCTGGACACATCCAGGCTGTGTGGTGATATCCAACAGAGTGGTGAAATCAGAGCAGAAGAGAAACTCATATATACATGAACACACATGTACACATAAAATCCCACTGTGAATCTATGAAAAGCCTGAGGATAAGCGCAGGCTGGTCTTCATTAGCATTTCCCGTTCATAACCCGTTTCCTTGTCTTATTTCTGGACACTGAAAAACATCAGCACTTTTTTGCAAGTTCTTGAAATATTTTCAGCCTGGCCCAGCTTTTCTATGCACCCAGGGAATTATGGAAATACAGAAGACTGATGGGGCTGCCGGAGAGAGCAGTGGCATGGTTATGCCCAGACCAGCAAACAGAAGAGCATTTCCAGTGCATGCTGAAAATTCAGATTCTGTCCAAGTCTTTGGAGAGCAGACGTCAATTATGAATCACATGATTACTCTGCCATATTTTTCCGGGTTATGCTCATTGACTTAGATAAGGTATCATTTTTCACCTGCAAAATATGCTGCATATACAATAAATAATATGCACAGTACCATAATAAATATTCAGTATATATGGTGTGTGCATTATAGTGGTCCTGGTAGAGTTATAGCAGAACAGTCAAGGCTGAATTGGCATTTTCATTATAAAGGCTGATAATTCAAGATCAGTAGCAAAAGACAATGAAATACCATCTGCTCTCACACAAACAGCTTTTACAGAGGGGTTTTAAGGTCTTGATGCAAGTAGTTCTGCAGCGAGGACAAAAATGAGAGAGCTCCTGAGACACTGTCTCTCACTATCAAAACCCTTCACCTGATTTTGTTCCCACTTAGATGGCAGCTGATGCTTTTCCTAAATCTCTGGCTTCTGGAGCCAGAAGATATTGTGAGCACTAGTGTTCTCATAGGAGATATAAAGAAGTGTTTCCTAGACTTACTGCCACAGTAGAAAAGCTTGCAAACGCAAACTCTGCAAGTCACCAACCAACACATGGATGCCGGTTAAATAGTCCTCTCTGCTATGCCTGGACTTCTCGACACTGAGGAGCAGCAACACACATTCAGCACTTGCTGAAGGCTGGGATGGTGTGGGCTGGGGCTGGTGATGACCTCTTCCAGTGGTACCAAGTTCAGTAACTGAACCATTGTAAACATTTTTACAATGTCACATATTTCCAAAGATCTGACCTCTTTGAACTGAAAATTACCATCTCTCTTTAATGCCATTTCTGTGGTAGCTTGTGTGTGATGGCATGACAAGAACTCAATTAAATACTGCTGACCCACCCATATCACTGGCTTATACAAAGCCTTCACAGCATTTTGGTAGCTTCAAGGCAACCTTTTTATGCTCACTCAGTGTTTTTGTGATGGCTGCAGCCCATCAGGTGGAGGTTGCACAGGAATGGCTTCACAAGTCTTTAGAACGTTGCCTGGAGGTGTTCAAAATGGGGCTGGATGGACTCAGGTGAGCAGCTTTGCTGGTGGGGAGGGACAGGGGGTGTTTTCCACCAGAGGGTGCTGAAGAAGAAGTGGGAGGCCTGGTGGTGGGTGACAATGTCTTCTTTTAGCACATTTGCTTGCAGAGGGCACGTCTGTTTACACTTTGAACTAATCGCAATGACAACCGACAGTGAAAACCTGGATGCGGGAAAATCCATGGGAATTTTGCCCAGACTTTTCCCCTGAGCTGTTAGACTCATGGTTCAAATGTCTTTCTTCCAGTATATGGTACCTTTCCCTCCAACAATCAAATTTATACAGACTTTTTAGCTCAAACCCAGGAGGCACCTAAGCATCTTTCCCCCCAATTCCTAGTGCCGTAAAAGGACGTTGATGCTGCAGGGTGCAAATATGGGTGAGTGGAAGGACCCACCTGTGAGCATGTAACAGCTCCCTGCCCATCCCAACATGTCTAACAGGTGAGTTTGCCCATTTTGTAATTCCCTGCTTTGCTGGCTGGCTCTGTATTGATGATAAGTATTATTCACACATCATCACAGCCCCAGTTCGGCAGCCCTTGAGCCTGTTTCCAAAAGAAGCTGTCACAGACAATAAACACCAAAGTAACTCCACTTCCAATTTAATTGTTTTCTCAAAATATCACTAGCAATTAGACTATATTAGCAACAGATTGTTTGCAGTAGCTCATTCTCTCAGTCAAAACTGGTTTCTTTCTCTTTTACACTCACACAAAACATCTGAAACTAGAAAGTACCTAGGGTGGTGGTTTGTTTTTTTTTCTTTGAGTCAGAATCAAGTAAACAACTGACGTTACTTCTACAAAAGCCGAAGTATCTGGAAAACGCAGGATAAAAATATGGGATGGCTGGGATTTTTTTAATGTTTACAAATTTATTGTGAAAGTTTTAAGAAAATACAGTGACAGCACTGCCTGCAGTACAGTAGGAAATGACAGTCAATAAATAAAACTAAAGGACTGTGCAATAAATAAATACAAGACTAATATAATATGTTTGTAGCAGGCTGATCAGTTTTAAATCCTTTGCCTAAGGCTGACTTTTACAATAAACAAACCACGCCTGTATGCTTTTCTCTATTGGTGCTGGATGAGCCCAGTTATTTATGGTCAGGCTCACCTTCTTCCCATGAGATTTTTTGCCCATCTTAGTCTTTTTCCCCTTAAAAAAAAAAGAAAATAAAACCCCAAGCAGAGGGTAATCCTACCCAGAGGTAAGGGTGCACCTGCTCCCTTACTGATGTAGCATTTAGGCATTTAGGCTGGGTCCACAGAGCCATAGTGTGTGTAACCCCACACTGGGCGCAGCCAGAGCCTTCATTATTTCCTAGACGTGCCCTTTGCTGTGCTGCGTTTGTCAAACCGTGTCCCATGGTGTCTCTGGGGGTTTTTTCCGAGGCCAGCTTAGCCAAGTGACCGCAATCTTTTTATTTATTACCTTTGGTGAAAAACATTAGCCCTTTCTTCTAAGCAGAGCTGCATGGTCGAGGGGGCTTGGAGGGCTCCAGACAAGCGTCTGCAAAACCATCTCTGGCTCAGTGGCTGTGATCACGGGCTAGGTAATTTGTTTGATTAGAGCATCCGTCTAAGACAAAGAAAGTGTAGTGGAGTGAATCAGGCTCTGGTCTCATTTACAGGTCTGGAGATGCATGGAGAAGCTATTACAAGTGACCTGTGACCTGGCCCACCCTCAGGTGAAACGGCTTTGCCCAGTCACCTCCTGTTAGCCTCAGCCAAATGATAGGCTTCGGGAAGCCTGGGACGCGCCCATGGTTCATCAGACAGAAAATATCAGACCCACTGGCCCAGCCCCGAGCTATGCAGATGTAAAAGCAGATGAATTTTTAAAAAAATAATGGGCTTTCAAACTTATTATGGCGATAGTGTTACTTACAACAAATCTGTCTGCAGTTTTGGGGCTGGAGAGATAAAAGCCCTTAGGAAAAATGTCAGTGGCTTGAGTTTATTTATATGTAAGGTAACCATGAAAAATGTCGGCATACCACTAATTGTAGGGCATATTTATTCTGCACAAGTTGTTTTCCACATTAGCACAGTTGTTAAAATGCAGTTTTGCCTCAGGAATATTATAACTTTATCTTCTGTAATTATAAATGTGGATGTTGCTGGGGTACTATATACATTGAAGAAGAAACATAAGAAATGGGCACTGCAAGGAGGAAAACAAACATAATTAAAAATGCAATGTAGTAATTGTATGTAACATACTTGGGAAATGGGGACCCATGGATAAGCTAGCAAAGCAGCTAATGTTGCGTTAGATCCTGGCTTTAGATTTGTATGCCTTCTCACTTCAAATCTCTCCCATGGTTTTCCACTCAAACCAGCTAACTAGGGCCAGTTGGCAAGGCAAGCATTTATGTGCAGCAGCACATTAATCTGCCCCATGCAGTCATATTAGTGTAAAAGCAATTTTACTATGAGCAACTAAACACAGAAAGCTGGAATACAATTGGTGCACTGGAGTTATCATACAGAAAATGTTTGATCTATGATGATGTAAGAGCATCTTTTGATAGGGTAGGGGATACTGCCTTGAGAAACACCTGGCAAATAAAATTGGGATTTTTCCTTGTGGTGTGCAGAGGCAAAATTCAGACATGATTTGCTCACGTGGAGCAAATTCCCAGCTTGCCTGGGAGTCAAAGTTTTCTGAAAAAAGTTATCACTGAGAGTGGGACTGTGGTGGTGACAGCAGCCTCCGGACCAGCGGGCGCATGGGCTCATCCCATTGATTCCACCTCTTCCCTCAGATTGCATGCACCCCAGGTATGGTGCCTGCACAACACAGAAATGTGGATGAACACATATACAAATTTACATACTGGGACCAGGAATCTGTTTCTTTCCTCAGGGCGGAACCATTTAATGGCACAGGAAAGCACTTGGTAGCATTTCAAGGTTTTTGCGTTTCATTTGTTTTACTGACTCCTTACATTTATACCAAAAAAGAGGATCATGCCATCCTAAGTTTAAAAGATAGTCAACACCAAATTTCCACTAATATCTTGGCAGGGGACAAGTAGAAACATATTTATCATACCACTACTATTCACCTGAGCTTATCAGCAAAAGCTCTGTTTACAGGCATTATTAGAAACCCATCAGGTATAAACGATACCTGGGAAGTTCAGTGTGGTCAGGAAGTTTGTCAACCAAAGTCCTGGAACATTTGCTTTCAGATCCCCCTTTAACACCGTGTTCCATCTCTCATCTACAGCCTTCTTTTCTTCCCTTTTTTCCCCCTCCAAGGATTCTTACTGCCCTCTAAAGGCTCTTGATACTTCAATTTCCTTTCTCCTTCCACTGCATTTCCCCCCATGCCCATCCCTTTTTCCCCTCTCTTCAAGGTTTTGCAATCTCCTGCTTTGCTGAATGGTAGAAATGAAACACTCCAACTCTCCTGCTTTTTCATTCAGGGATATCTGTGGCCAAGAAGAAAGCTGGACAGTGATGTACCCTGAGAGTTCATCAGAAAAACAAGGAGAGGATCCGTCGAAAGACTTGGACTTCATGGTACCCAATTTGCCTAAATTATTTTTTCCTGAAACTAGGCATGCTAGTGTGTTCCTTCTCATTTCCTCCAAACTCATTTATCATTCTTCAGACCTTCCCAGACCTAAAAACATGGAGCCTCTATCACAGATGAAAATCTCCAACAGGCACAAGTCTCCCGGAGCTTCACATCGCAGACCATCCCAAAGTGCATAACCCTGAAAAGTCATCACCTCAAAGGGCTGGAGGGGATTTCCAGAGGTCACCAGTCCCTTCCCTGGCCCATGGCACCTGTGTCATTCCTGACAGAATGCTTATCTTTGGGGTTTTAAGGCCTTCAGTGCTGGAAATGCTGCCACCTCCCCAGGCAGCGTCTTGCAGTGCATTGCTGTTCTTATCACAAGAGGGTTTTAACCTGAATCTTTCTTACTGCAATTTAAGCTCATTACTTCTTGTCCTATCTTCAAGAGGCATGGAGATCTGATTATTCTCTTCCTCTTTGCAGCAGTCCTTTACATTTTTGAGGATTGTTTTCTTGACACAGACACTTCTCTGCACCAAAAGCATCATCTGAGGAGAGGTTTATATCTCCGTTGCTGAAGCCAGCATACTTTTGGCTATAATGTCCACTGGCAGCACTTCTATTGTGAATTCACTTTACAAAATTAACTGAAAACTGAAATGAAACCTCACTGAAAAGCTCACATTATGGGAATTTATACTCCCTCTTTGCTGTGCCTTAAAATACAAACACAACTATTTTTGACTTATGTGTAATTGAAATAAAAATAAGCAGACATAGCTTTGCCAAACGCCAGTGCTGAATACTCATCATTAAGGATCCCAGGAATTATCATCTGGACTTAAAAATAATAAAATTTCAATGATACATAGGAAGCTCTTTTTAATTGCCATCTGAGCTAGGTTCTCTCAGAGCTTGACCAGGGCTTCTACTCACTTCAGTCAACTATTCATAGACCAGAAAATTAGATGTCTTGTCATTTGCTGTGGGCTAATGGGTATGGAAAAGCCAACACATCTATTTAAGGTGGCATAAATGACTCCCTGGAAATGCCTTTTTCTTCTCCTGAGAGAGTGCCTAAGCATTAAAGGCTTTCAGAACAAAAGCCACAGTGGAGCAGGGTGTATTTTCACAGACTTTCTCCCCAGTGAAGCAGCATCTTCCCTGTTGGTACACTTGCTTGGTTCGGATAAAAGCTGGGATCCTCACATCATCTCACACCTCCAAGGTCTTTAATAAAGATGACAAACATTAAAATACCCATGACAAATTCACCAGGAGGTAAACAGCTTCTACAGAATACTGCATTTCCTATTGCTTTAAAGTAATTGAGACTACAAGAAGGCGTGTTAACTTCAGTGGTGCTGTACCACTGAATGTCGTTGACTCAGGCATATATTCCTGTTGAGGAGCAGCCTGATGGGTATTTTTTAGCTTCTACAGGCACTTTCTTCTTACTGCAGAGTTTTAGGAGCTACAACCCTTCTAACATGAAGTTGCCTAAATTTCGGAAGAGAAATGGCTGTACATCTGCTTTATTGATGCCCAAATTCTGTTTGACTTTCTTCATCAAGTACTGAGTCAGCATATGCTGCCTGCTCTTGACTGTTATGGACAAGTTTAGCACACATTTAAAGGTGTCTCTTTCAGAGGGCTTCTAAAGGCAGAAAATTTTGGGGCCACAGGTTTGACCTAAGGTTCTTCCTTTGGGGCAAAAGTAAAAAGCTACATGGAGAAAAACGAGATAAAGTTCCCACATCCCACCACTGGTGGGAATGAGAAAATAATGAATTAATAAGCTCAATAATTAGGACTTTGAGAATGGCTAAGTATTGAAAACAGTCCACGCCATACAGAAAAATCTTTCCCCTGATATTCTGTTTTGGAAAACAGCAACCTACTTCTTCTGAGGCTGTAGTCAGGTGGTTGTATTCACTAATCACCAGTGAATATATCTGCATGAACTTGTCTGCTTGTTTTTTGAGAAAATTTGTATAATCTTTTCTGATATGTACTGGCCCCTCATGGAGCCCCGTAAGTCCAATCCTAAGTGCCAAAATGCCCAATTTTGACCAAAATGGCTTTCATTGACTCAAGAAGGAGGTTGCTCCTGTCCTCGCAGTGAAGTTTAAATGTCAACAAGAAACTCTTACAGCAAAGTGACAGAGCTCTGGCACTTGCTGTTCATGAAAGGCTCTTAAAATATGTCTAGTCATTTCAAACTAAAATCATATTTGAGCTTAGCAATCCGCTCTTGGTCTTTCCATAGTGGTAAAATTGGTTGGATAAACTTTCTTCCCAATAGACTTCCTTGCTGCAAAAGCAAGCCAGAAACTCATATTTCACATATATACATATATATATATATATAGATAAAGATAAAGATAAAGATAAAGATGATAAAGATAAAGATAAAGATAAAGATAAAGATAAATGTATTTATTTTTGGTCATATTTCTTTATACTGTGTTATCATGATGCAAGATGAAAAAATGAACATGGTTCAAAAGATACTGCTTGGATTCAAGACCTCCCTGTTTTATCAGGAAAAATCCACTGGGGAAGGTACTGGAACAAGAGTATAAAAGGGTAACAACAGTTGTGCTAAACTGTGGATGTAGCCAGGCCAAAACAGCTCCTTGGCTATGGAGTTATTGAGGCAGGGCTGATAGTTTGCTGCATCTAGTAGGAATAAAACAACCAGCTTTGATTTTCTTGCCCAATGTGTGCACCGCACCCTTTGAAACCCAATCCAACTAAATTAAAAGCTTTGGATATATTGCCATTTAATAATTGCCTCCTGCTCAGTGAGGAGTGAAGCTTTTTCTTCCCTTTCTTCCCTTTCCTCCACAACAAATTCTCACTAGGATTTTTTTTCCACTACAGACAGCAAACATAATTATACAACAGATCAGAACAGCTTACATAATGCCCTTTATAGAAATCTGCCTTACCTCAGAGGCATATTAGCATTTCTTATGGGTTTAAGGGGTGAGGGATTAATTACAGATTTTCAAAATATGCCTAATTACATATTTACTGGTGGAATAAATAATTCACGTTTCATAACTCGCCATGAAATGACTACTTTCTTTTGAAGATTAAAAATTTGAGGCTGGAGGAAGGTTAAAGTTCAAATTCTGAATAAAGACTCCTAATCCTTTATAGAGCTGCATTTTACTCACATGAAAAACACAGCAGAAAGTCACTCTTTCACCTGAATGACTTGTAGACCCCTTGAAATTTTTCTCTTGGCAATCTATCAAACAAAATGAGCAAAACATTAAAAATGTGATTTGTTCATTTACTTTGGCACTCGGATAGATCATGTAGGATTTCAGGAAGCAGATAAATGACTTGAAAGCATGAGTTCCCGTGAGTCTTGGCTTTTGCATTGGGACCAGCAGCATCTCTCTGTACAGGGTGGTGTGGGCAGTGGATTGTAGCCTCCTCCCAAGGCTGGTGTGGGGGCTGCTGCTCTGCTGTGCCTGCCAGTGGCAACTGAGGACTCCTCACATCCTTGCAAGCCAGTGTGCCTTTAAATGCTTCATGGCATTGGATCATTTGGAAGCATAAATCCACTTGCCCCTTTCCTGACCTGCTCTAACATACAGCCAGTGGTTTCCTTCGTTATATTTTATTTTAGCCAGAGTTAGCGAGAAGAATATCCCTATAGCATTTAGGGAATATACAAATTATTACAGAAGGGTAAAAACCTGTCTTCAGAAAGGAAATAACTGTTTCTGAATATTTTATATACTGAAAAAAACCCCAAACCAAACTGCTTTCAACAAGTACCACGTTTAGTAGCAACAGATACCACAGGAAAGAAAGAAAGAAAGAGAGATCCCGTTGTCAAGTATGAGTGGTCTTGGTTTAGGGTTTAATAGACTTACAAATGAGGAATATGGTCCAATATTGCTTCTACGTATATGTATATCCACGCCAGTCCTGGTATGTTATGGAAAGTGGAAAGGGCAGAAGAAGCACTTAGATCAAAAAAAGCAGTAGGCTACGGAGAACAAGCAACCTGGCTAAGTTATCCCCTGGTCACCCCACCACAAGGCAGCTACCTAAGAGACACATAGAGAAGAGGTTCTCTTGGCCAGCTCATTCTTTCCCCTGCATAGTTCTCCAGATTTGTGAAGATACTTATAATAAAGCCAAAATACCTTTTAAAAGGAAAGATACAGGGAATCTTGATAGTATGTAGCAATGGAGCCTACCTATCAAACTGTCAACATTCCAGAAAACAAGGAAATAAACACTGGCTTATAGCATGGACATAGTTGTGACTGATTTGTAAACATAAGTCCACGTGTTTTGGACAGATATACGAAAATAGCAACCTGCTATTCAGCCTTGTAACAAATGCTGCAAAAGAAGGTAGGTATAAAGAAGCACATAAACCAAAACAACCCAATGCTTGGTGAGACTCCAGTTCATGTTTTCTTTTTGTGCCACCATGTGTAAGCATAACCTTTCTACGCCACACTTCCCTTACAATTCTTTCCACCTTAAAAGCTAAAATGATAGTGTACAGACAAGTTATTGATTTAATTGAAGCAGGTGGAAAAGTGGTAACCCACTCTCATAACCATTTTGGGAATAGGAATGCTATTTTCATTTTGGAGCCAAGGGTCTACATTTCTGTACACTTTACACATTTTTCAGTAGTCTAAAATCTAAAGGCCTGTGGAAAAAAAAAGTGGGTCTTTTTTCTTTGAATAATGCCTCACTTTCAGTCCTGCTTTCAAAAATAATTTCCATGTCAATGTATACTTTAAAGCAGGAGAAAATATTCTGGGAAAGCACTGATAAGATTGGCTAAACCTGCAGAGGTGACTTCACTGTAAAATTTTGTCTCTCAAAATTCTCACCTTTCACAGAAAAAAGCTCACACATTTGATCGACGAGAAGCTGTTTCTTTTATGGATAATTGCAGATCAGCATTACTTAAGTGCAAATACTTAATTTAAGGTCTAAATTAATCAAGGTAAAGTACTCAACATCATCAAAGTGAAGAAGTCAGGCAGGGGTACGCAGTGGAAGATGAGGGGCAGATGAGCATCCTTAGCCATAACTACAAGCAGTGAACACCACAGAACACATTTATAAATGTAATGCAAGCCATTTAAAAAGTGTTCTCCCTCTCTCGCCCACACAATATTAATTACCTGTGCCAGCTTTTGCTAATTCATTTTCCTTTCACCTCAGTAGAGGAACATGGTGTTCAAAATAAGTAGTGTGAAGATACAGCATTAAGTAGCCATGGATACTCCAAAACTGCTTTTTTTGGGGCAGGGGGGCTGGAGTGGGGAGAGAAAGAATAACACCTATAAGTTATGCTTCCAACTCAGTTTCATTCACTGAGTCATGTAAATAAATAGCCTGCCAGTTTGGTCCCCATCCCACAGCCTCAGCACAGCAACTCTAATTACTCATCTATAAACAATGCAGACAAGCCATCGCTCACCGCTGCTCCACGCCTCGTGGCCACACGCTTTGTATCCTACCTGGGTAAATATTAAAACGAATATAATCGCCTATATTTTAAGGGTAAAGTTATCTGCAAAGCCCAGTGATTCATGAGCTCCCCGAATGTACATAAAGTGCTTTAGTGAAAGCATTTCCTAAGGGCCTGATCCAGTCATGTTTCTCAAACCCTCTGCAGCTGCCTAGACTGGAACAGAAAGGTCATTCAGCCACTGAAGGCCAATCCATCACTCCTATTAAAAAAGAAAATACCTAAACTGCTCCACAGGTTCAATTTGTGGTTCTGATGGGGAGATACTGAAAGAACAGCCAAGGTCCCCTTCCACAGGGGGATGAGGGCCAACACAAAGCCTGTACCCTTTCTGGGTATCATTTTGAGGATATGAGTGGGAAGCCAGAGGATCCCAGGAAAATTGCTGCCTTGAAGTACATCTCTTGTCATCCTCTTGTTTTTAACACGCCTGTGCTGCAATGCAAGGATCTGTTGTGCCCTTCCTACACCGTGAGTTTTCTCTCTGCTTGCCTCCTTTCAGGGTCAGGGGGTTTGCATATGCAAAACACAGAGTTTAGATAAGATGATAAGAAAAGCCGATGCTCATCCCAAAAGACTACAACTTTAGGATGGCGAATCTCTCTTTCTCCAGGCTATATGTGGCCCCTCCACTGCTCTAAACATGCTGACACGCATGCCTCAGGAGAGTCCCATGGTGATACTGGGGATGGGTGCTGCTGTCATCTCCACGGAGATTTCCAGGCTACTGCTGGGCTGCTGGGAATTGTTCACCAGCCAGGGAAATGTACATCCCTCTATCATCCCTTTAGCAATGGTACACCAAGCTGTAAAATATCCCTATTCCTCGGGGAGTCCCTGCACACTGCAGACTTGGTGGGCAACTTCAGCCTCATTAAGTTTGGGTAACAGAGGCTGAGGGAACTTCTGCAGGGGCCAGCTGTGAAAACCCAATGGGACATTGCACAGCCGATGAGAATGGGGCATTTTTTCACCTTGAGTGCCGGCAGCTCGCTGAACTGCTATGGGTCAGCAGTGAAAGGGGCTGGATATCATCACCCCAGTGAGTTCCCTCCCTCCCCAAAGTAGGGGGAGCCAGAGCAGGGACTGACAGTGCTGCTTGAAAAATATATTCCAGCTGGTTTCCTTAAGACGCAAGCTACAGCTCGGTTGTTTGTGATCACAAATGTTCCTAAACAGACATTTCTGGGGTTTGATAGGACCTGCCTCCTACAGTCATGGAGGTTTTGGAAAAAAAAAAGGGAGGGAAGGACAAAAGAAAAAGTGGTCTTCTCCTGGATCTCATCTTTTCCATTCAGATTTCAAGCACCGGAATCATTACCAAATAAAATGTCAACTTTTTTTCCCTTGTTCATTAACCTTTGATGCTTATTGTACAGCCAGTTTCAGTGCTCACAGGGGATTTGGGAGGCTCAAATCACAGGGTTTTTACTCAGGGCTTATGCACAACTGGAACCACAGTCCAGAAAGGAGGGAGGGAAAGGGAGGGAAAAGGCTATTAGCCCAATCCTGCCTCTTCAGCGCTTTACATGTTTAATAAAGATTGAATTCAGAGAGAGGGGGAACCCCCAACTTAGTAATAATTCCCTTCACAACTTCTACTATAATTAAAAAATAGAGGCAAGGTCATGACGAGTGCTATTGAAAATAACAGACAGACCTGTAATTATAGCAGGGCCAGCTAAACCAAGGGTTAAAGGTCTCTTAATACTCTGTCAGCATTTCCACTATAACCCCTCAGTTTCAGGGGTTTACAGCTCACACATAAATATTTGCTGCAGGCCAAAAATGGCCCTTTGAGGGGTCAGGAAAAGAAGGTAAATTTTATTTACATATTTATAAAAAATGTCCTGGCTCCACAGAAGTGGCACGTCCCTCACCAGCACCATCAGTGCAATTCATGCAGATGAGGTGGGAGAGACAACAGTCACGACCATGAGAGCATAATAGAGGGGTGGGTGGAGGAGTTGGAAATATATTTTACCCAGAGCAAGTGGCTCCAAATCCACTGAAGCCCTGTACAGAGGCAACAGTCTGCAAATATAGAGTATATTATAAAGCTGAATCCTTAAATAATAGGGCTGTATTCCTACCATGAATTACACAGATAATCACTCCCACTGTTCAGCCAACCACGCACATAAGTCTTCAGAAGATGAAAACCTAAGGCCTTGCTAGCATATTGGTTTAACTTAAATCAGTACTTTAATTGATTTATTTAAGCCAGTGCCAAACACGGTGTGACTCCCTGATTTCTGATGAAGAGTTGCTTATTTCAGTTTAGTTTAAAAAACCCCGTATCTCGATTTTTTTTTTTTCCCTAAAGCATTCTTTCCTCCCCTTTTCCTATCTGTATTTACATGACCCTGAGTTGACATTAGTTTGGTGCTTAAGGATTAGAAATGGCAAACTGGCTGTGACCTTTTCCAGGGCTCCTTTCCTTCAGGGACTGAGTTGCTGCCAGTGGTACATGGTCAGAGCATCCACTTGCACCCCATATATACAGTTGTTCACTGGTTGGGGAACCTAAGCTGCTGCTGCTATCTCTGCAAGTCCTATTTCCTCTAAAATTCTTCTAAAAAGTTTCTGGTGCTCAAGATAAAAAAAGAGAGAGGTTCACAAACCCAATGTCACACCATCCAGA
This sequence comes from Falcunculus frontatus, assembly GCA_013398115.1. Lineage (NCBI taxonomy): Eukaryota > Metazoa > Chordata > Aves > Passeriformes > Falcunculus > Falcunculus frontatus. Next base: position 367,477 of record VZRV01007195.1, on the reverse strand, counting down.
AATCTCAGAAAACCACATCAACAAACGAAAAGGGTCCTGAATTAGGCAAAAAAACCAGAGCACAGTCCCTTCTTTTGTATTGGCCAGACTCTTGTTTTTTGGAGGTTATCACACCATTTTCCAGTGTCTGTCATTAGCAACGAAAATTAAGGCAGTTTGATTTGCAGAGGGAGTTTTTCCGTTCCCTGCTGGTTCAACTGGACTGTCCTTCTCATGTGTCTGCATACCATGCTGGCTCTTTAGTCATGGCTTCAGGCTCAGTTAAAGGGAATGGAGGCAGAGAAGCAAGAGCACTAAATGTTCTTGGATCTAGTGAAATTAATTTACTGGAGTTTTTTAATTGTCCAGAAGTGAAGAGAGGAAAACCTAAAATGATTAACCAGGCAAACCTTTCCAGTAAGTACTATTTTCATCTGCACCTAAAAATGTCACAAAATAATACATTTATTTTCCTCTCTAACTTCACTGTATTTTTCAATGTGATTCTAGAGGGTCTTGGGTGGTTTTTTTTTAAGTGAAATTATATTGAGAATATATAACTTTTTTTTTTTTTTAAGTTTCTAGCAAAATATTTATTGTGCAAGACCCAGAAGATAAAAAAGATGCAACTGTTTTTCTTGGTTTGTTTTGAGGTTATTTACTTAGGACTAAGCACCTCATTTTTCTTGTGTAGAAAAAGTAATTATGCAGTCAAAAGAATTATGACCCACATACTTCAAAACATATGAAAAATGTAAAACTTTATTACATACATTAATTTCTAACAAAAGATGTCTCCAGCATCAGTGGAACTGGTATAAGGCAGATAACTGATGTATGGTATATTTGTTGATGTTCCTCCCAAATGGGTTTTATAAAGGCAAACAAACAAATAAACAATTTCTTTTGTTATGCCTCTCTCTCTTATATAAATTTCATCAGTCTCATACAGAGGACTGTAATCTTAGAGGAGTGGGTTTTCTGTGGATTTTTTTTTTTTTTTTTTTATTAAGCTAAAATATTCTGCTCAAGCAATCTGTTCCCCATGCTTTCCTTTTATTATCCTTCCATCTCCTGTATTTCTCCAGCCAGGCAACCCCAGCTCCTGCCCCACCACCACTCAGGCTCAGCCTCTCTACCGTGGGCAGCTCCCCCAGGCCCCTGGTTTAGGGGAGGCTGCAGAGCCAGGATTGCTCTCGACATTCCAGTCAAGCAGTTTTCTACGTGCATTTGGAGCAGAGGTCTGTGGAGTACTGTTATTTCCACCCCCTCCTTTTCCCCCTGGGCTGAATTTCTGTGAGCTGGGCAAGCTCCTTCCTACTAAATCAGCTGGGCTGGGAGGCCAAGGCAGGAGTTGTAAAACCGAAGTTCACAGCATCCTTATCTTTAGCTGAGCCACTTTAACTTTCTAACTATACATCTGGGTACCATATCCAAGAGGAAAAGGATGGCCATTTAAAATGTCAAGAATAACTGCAATCAGTTCTCCTCAGTGCCTCTCTTCAAGAAACAAAACAAAATTGAAGTGTGAAAGACAGATTCAAGGTAGACTCATCATTTTATATGAATGAAGAAAATGAAACCTGATTTTATTTTAATTAAAACAATGATCTAATCAAGGAGAGACCTAATCTCCTTCTAACGTGTGTTTGTCCTTGCCATTTTCAATGCAATATTTATATATAAATACGTAAATTTACTGTGTTTAGGCAAACCTTCTATTCCATTGATAGATGTGACTAGAACTTGAAGTCCAGAGGAAAAAGGATTCATGGCATCCAACAAATAATACACACAAATAAATACTGGCAGTTTCTATTTCAGCCATGCAGAGTTATCACACTGGTTCAGCCAAATACAACCTCCTGCATCCTGATTTAAGTACAATCCTCCTCCAGAAAAGACCATTTCAGTATTTCACAGTGCCTTGACAGGTTTTAAGGACTTTAAGGAGAAGCTTGGCAGCTTCTCTTGGAGAAAAGGGCTCCGATCATGTCTCCTTGTGGTCTGGTCTTGGCATGTCTGGACACCAAATGGGAAGGCTGCAGGAACGGCATAACTGAGGCTTAAGATCTTACATTAATAATGATGATGCGGTTCATTTGTGTCTTGGTCCTCCTTTATATGGCCTGGGCTCAGCCAGGTGTACGGAAGTCTTCAAAAAGCATAGAAATCCCCAAATAAAGTTCTGAGTTTGACCTCACTAAAATCGGCAGAAGTCTGAACTTGGTGTAACCTTGAGGCCCATCTCTAATTGAAGTGTAGTATTTTGGGAACTCAGGACAAAGGGGAGGGAAAGACCTATTTTAAGTTATACCTAACACAGGAGAATCAAAGCAACCCTGATGGTTCGCAGCTTTAGTTCCAGCAAGGCTCCCCCAGCCCCTGAGATTTCCTACGGTACTTACTACCTTTAAGATCTGAAGCTACAAGTCTCTCTGCTCTTTTTCACCTTCTTTAGTCCTCTCTCTCTTTCCTCCCACTAAACATGAAAAAAAGCTTTCGGTGTTTCAAATATGCTCATCACAGGTATCAGGAGAAAAGTGGACCGGTGCCAGGTCTCAATGGCTTGTTTGTTTGGGGGTGGAAATCTATCCACTTCCATTTCAGGCATCCATCGGCTGAGCCACCATTTGACATGCCCAGCCCCAACAATCACAGGGGCTTGGTGGGTTAAAAATGCTAGGATTTCATTTTATTGCAGGGATATTATTCATTCTTGGGAAGGTTCAAAAGTACATGCGTCAACTTATGTCATCAGGGTCAAACAAAGTGGCATGCAGAATCCTAGCCAGATTGCATCGGCGGAGGCGTCTGGAGGCAGAACCAAGAGTAAGGAGAAAGAAAAATGTTTTTTAGGATGTACTCTGGATCACTTCATCCTTTGGAAAGGGAAGCAGGGCAGGAGGTAAAGGATCCCCTCTGAGCACATTGCCCTGAGCAGCGTGAATTGAAATCAAGTTGTGCAGATTTCACTCCAAATTTCCACTGCTGCTTGCCCAGTGACATGCCTATGGGTAAGACTATCAAACAACAATGCCTCCTCAACTGCCAAAACGTGCCTCCAACATACACCAGCAAGCCCACAAGTACACACAGACTTTCACAATAATAGCATTAGATGCCATTAACAGGCTTTAGGCTTGTTTCTTTTCAGTGGAAAAACTATTTGACATCTCTCAAGCCCAGGCTCAGTGCTGCTTGACCCTTTCCCTTCCCTGCCTACATTAAAAGAACAACTAAATAGCTGCGCACAGTGCGAGCCAGCCCCTCCTCGCTCCAGGTGTCTGTATTTTACTCAGGGCCCCAAGCTTGATTCAGCTCATACAGTTTCTGACAAGCTTCAGCTGGCCCTCGTCACCAGACAGGGAGATCAATTAACAGAGGGATTTTTCTTCCCTAGCTCTCTTCCTGGACCTTTAACCCCTTGTGTGTCCTAACGCTCTATGAAAGAAGGGCAGAAAGCAAGAGCTAAAAAAAAAAGAATTGCCATTTACAGCTTTTCTTTTTCCTCCAAAATTCCCTCTGCTTTTGCTTTTCCTACCCATCTCAGAACCTCACCTTTCTGCAAATATGCTTCTGTTTGTTCAAAACTTCATTTTTTTTTTCCGTCAGAAGTGAAAGTTTTAAAATTTCCTTTCCCTCTTTCTCTTTTTTTTTAATTTCTCTTCATATTTTGCAACCAAAAATATTGTTTTATTTGGGATGGAAAATTCTTTTCCACTTGTTCATTTCACCTTCTCTTTTTCCACTGCACACGTTTTTTTCAAATTGCAGCATGGAAATAACAAATTTTGGTCAAAGAGGCTAAGGACAAGTCTGGAGCTGATGCTTTGCAAGATTTCTTGAAAAGTTATCAGAATACAAATGACAATTTGTGGATAGGAATGAATTTTAAAAAAAGAGGGGATAGAGGATCCCAAGGCAAAAAAAAAAGTATGTTCAAAAACTACAAAATAGAAAACAAATGAAATAATTTTAAACCGGACAGAAATCAGAGATGGTTACAAACTGCCCTATGAAAAAGAAACAATGTCAACATTGACAATTTTACTTTGGAATTTAATTATACCTCCATTCATCTTCGGTGAGAGTGTACAAGAAAGCATGTCAAAGGCATGAGAAGCTCCTTCAGCAACAGCAAAACATAATAAATAAATTTAATTACCAATGATAATAATTAGACATTTCTGTGAAAAACAGTTCCCAGAACTACTGAAAACTACTGAGCAAAATAAATGTTATGGCTAGTACAGAGAAATCCATTTAAATGTATTGATAGCGGTAAATAATTTAAAACTGGTGATGGTTTTTTATTATTTTTACTTTTTGATAAACCCTTCCCACAGTTCCTTAGGACAAGCCTATACTTTTACTCATACAAATGGATTCTGCCTGTCACTTTAGTACCAAAGTAGTACCACAGCAATAATGACATGATAATTAACAATAAATTAACATTAATAATTAACAATAAACACCAAGCAACGTGTCAATCTCAGAAAGCTGCAGCAACCCTATACAAAACAGCAAATCTAAATGCAAAGAAGCAAGCGTTGCTCTTCCTATAAATGGCCTTCACCTGGTGAAATGCTTCTTGGCTTTAGCACTTATCCTTTTATCAGGCAGACAAGAGTTTTAACTCTTCCCTGGTAGAGGTGATAGTTTCCCAGTCTCTTGTCTCTGGACCAGGTATATGTACTTTCTCAGGACAGTGCAGAAATAAAAAATGAGAATGAAAAATCCCACACCAAAGCGGGCATGACACGTGAGGTGCCAGGCAGAGATAAGGGTATTGCCTCTTCTCAGTGCTTTATAGTGCACAATTTTCTTAGCAAGGGAGGAGGGGGAGGGCAGCTGGTAATCTTTCACTCTATATGGGGAATCTTTACTGAGAATTTGGGAATGAAGCATTATTTCTTCGGTGGATAGGTGCTGTTCAACATTTTCAACAGCTGTTAGAAAACATGAAGTCGTTGCTGACACAGACTGGGAAGGCTGTAAGTAGCGATGACAGGACACTGATGCACAAAGACAACAATGAGCCAGGAGAAGTGAAAAATGATAACTTCGGGTAAACAGAGTCCAGGGAATAGTTACAAAACGGGACAACTCTTTTCTGGAATGAGATGGCTCCAGAAGGAACACGGCAGGATGATGGCTGGTCAGCTACATGTTAGCTCTGTAGCTAGGAGGGTAACTTCAGTCCTTAGGATATGTAAGCAGGGGGAAGCCCGGGTTATATTATCTTTTTCTGTGGCACTGTTGTGACCACTAATGGAACAGTTCTGGTGCCTATGTTTAAAGAGGTTTTTGATAAATTAGAGAGAGGAGCCAAGGGAATGGCTAAAGGACTCGAAAACACTGTGAGGATTAGAAAACAATTGTGAGAGGCTCAAGAAGCTCAGACTGTTTAGCTTAATAGAGAAAAGGTTAAGGATTGACTTGACCACAGTATACAAGAACCTTCAGAGGAAGCAGAATTTAATGGAGAGCTCTTCAGTTTAACAAAGACGTACGTAAAACAAGATCTAACATCTAGAGGTCAAAGCTAGATGAATTTATGCCAGAAAGTAAGGGGAATTTTTTAACCACGAGAGTGCTTAGCAATGGGAGCAATACGCTGAATATTGTGGTGGCTTTACCATCATGATAGTTTAACATTAGCTTTGGAAGGTCTGCTGAAATACATAGAATCATAAAAAACCTTCAAGGAGTCCTTTGGCCTTTACTAGATAGAGAAGCAAACTAAATAATGGCCTTTCTTCTTTCTGCCTTTAGCCTCCAAAAATCAAAGATCTATACATTATGTCTAAACACTCAGCTATCTTCAATGACGTGTAACAGTGTGGCTGTAATTAAAAAGTACCAATTTTTGGTCTGTTCATGCTTTTAAACTGTTGCCAGGAAATACAAGGAATACAGAACATGACTCTCACATGGCACACAATGCTCAAAACCTTCTAATAAATTTGCTGATCCTTTCAGATCATTGCCAGTGATACAAACCAGTGGCCTTAAGGTTTTAGTACTTTACAGTGTAAGCACAGAAGTCCAGTGAGAAGCTTCCACTTCTGCCTTTTAGTCAGATGATGCCCAAGTTTCACTTTTTAAATCTGAGCGTAGAGCTTGCCAACAATTAATAATGCTGTCCTCAGATGGTCCCAGAAGGAAGCTCAGTGAGTATAAAATAACAGGGTGTTTTTGAAAGGAGTTGTTAAATGCATCACCACAAACTTAAAAAGTGAAATCTCCAAAATGAAGAACTGCATTATCAGTGCTGACCTGCTCTTAATCCTGCCCATCGTAGAATTCATGAAAATATGAGTCTAATGAGAAAAATGAAAGCATTCCTCTACCAAGGCTTTGATAAGTCCTAAGAGTATGCCTGTCATCGCTACTTCTTCATCCATCCCTGCAATACTCTGTATGCACAGCCAATTACTGTGGATTGGTTTCTTGTGGAATCAACATGGTTTGAAGATAGTGCCCCTTTGAAAGTTAAAGCTAGGATGAGCACTGCAATGGGCTGATCAATCCTACGGTCCCAAACATTTGTCAAATGGGATTTAATGAAAGAGGAGTGGCTTTGCTAACATGCTAAATCCAGCCTGTAATCCCCAGTGTAACAAGAAAACAAAGACATTTCCATCCCCTCTTATATCAGGAATAGACATAGGATGATGGAATGATGTGAACATAAAATTGTACACACAGAAGCTTATGCAAAAAGGCTTTGTTTGGAAGTGCTGGAAAGCCACTCACCCCGAAACAATGGGGCAAATTAGCATGCATCCAGCCCAAGGGTGCAAGCAGCACACACACGCACTCCCGGTGACGGATGCTTAGCTCTTGCTGGGAGGTCACCACTACGAATCTTTCTTGAGAAGGCAGCATGTCAGATTTCAGACACTTTCACTACAAATGGGCTTTTGCAGCTCAAAGGAGGAGGGGGGGAGCTTTTCGATCCAGATAATAAAGTCCATTTACATGAAAAGATGCCGCTTTCAATGACATGATTAATTTCGGAAATACCTGGCATCTGAATGAAGCAAAGACTTCAAGAGATGACTGATGATGAGAAAAGATAATTAGGCAAATGTCAAGAGTCAGTGTTTTGATTGGTGACTGAAAGGCTGGTCTGACTAGGTTATCGTATACTCATTCCAGATGGAAATGAAAGGTCTCTGTAGAGAGGGCAGGCTGATCCCTTCATGGTTAAACATAACTCTGTTTAAGTCTAGATCATCCTAGGTTTTCCTCCCGGGAAGCTCTTCTAGCCCAGCAAGTGCTCTACTGCATGGTACTGGAATAAGCTTGCCGTGTCTGAATCTTAAGATATTTTAAACGTGAACAAATTATCTTGCATTTTATTACTGCAAGGCTAGAGATGTCAGCCTTTCCAAAACATCCTGGTCTGGCTTCTGCCCAGCCCTCCGAAGACAGAAGATAATACAGCTGTTTCACAAAGAGGCCCAAAGATAGCTCCTTTCCCAAGCATGCCCCTTATCCCTCCTCAGCTCCTCGTCAAATGCCCAGGGTAGCAACTGCCATTGAATGCTGGTGCCCTCCACAGGACAGATAAAAAACCAAAGAGGATGCCGGGGATTCCAGCGTGGTGTAGTCTGACAGGATTGCCCTGTTGAGATTGACGGATTATCTCCCCCTCAGAAAAGGGAGCATTCACAAGGCCCTCTACCTAATCCATCATGGTGCTCTGGACTGCGCTTCCCATCGCTTGCCCCTTCTCCTTGCCCGCTGCTTTTGATTTGTGGGATATCCCGGCTTTGTGCAGGCACATTTAATCCTCAGCAGGAAAACCGCCGGCACTCAGAGACCTCACTGGCTTTCCAAACTGGCTCAGTCTGCAGAGGAGCTCAAAGCACCGTTTGCTTGATCCCTCTTTTGTTGTGGTGCAGATCTGGTTCATCATCTATTGAAAGACCCTCTCTGCAAAGGCAGGCTCTAAAGAGCAGCCGATGAAGCACCCATCTGATAAGTCATACCTAATTTGGCCAGCCATCCAATGCTGAGGCTGCTATTAGTTAATCTTCACGTAATTTGTTGAAGTAGGCTTTATGAAGTACTGGAAATAATTGTCTCCCTCCCCCCTTCCAAATCCCACAGCCGCGCATGGTTAAGGGGTTTAATAACAGACTGTATCACGCAGTCAGAGCCAGTGAAGGTTTTATAGCAGTGCATTAGCCAGAGGTGGATAACCTATCTCTAGAGGCTTGATTGACTGGAAACATATTCTTAGCCTGCCTAAAACTGCTTAGAATGTGTCACGGAGGTCCCCCAAAATAAAACGTTCAGTGTATTTAGTGAAACCCGACACCCTAAGTACATGTAAGGGCACTGTAAGATACTAATTAGGTTGTAACATAAAACACCGTAAAAAGCAAAGCTTGACATACCAAAAGAAAAAAGTTTAAGCTCTGGCCAGCTCTTTCATGTTAGAGAAACACATTAAAAATATATTCACAGCAAATATACTGGGGTTTTGAATAAATCAGTTTCTCATAGTAGCCCATAGCTGGAAAGGATAGACACTGCTCATTATGGAGAAATTTCTACTTAAAATTGTCCTCAAATATTAGAAACTGTGCTTATTTAATTTTCCTGTTAAAAAATATAAAATCCGCTAGCATTAAGATCAGCAAAAGATCATTATTTGATAAGTCCTAAGTCCTACTGGTTAAAATATGCATGGTGATCTCTCCCCCACGCCAATATTTTTCCTAAGAAATGTGAGGGGAAGAATGATACCAGATGAAAATATTGATACTGCATGATGGCATATAAAACTGCTATAATAATAATAATAATAATAATAATAATAATAATAATAATTTCAGAAGGGTAACATTCCTCAGAATTCTTCCCTTGAAATTTAAAATCAAAAGTACTGATCGAACACCCCTCAGTGAAGCACTGGCTCAGAGTTAGTTTTTTAAGGTGAAAGTCTTCAGCTCTGTCTCAAGAAATAATCTGTAAGCTATAAAAGCAATGTTCTATGTCTTTTTTTAGCATCTCTAAATTCTGACATTCTTAGTATTTTATGTTTTAAGTGTTAGTTGTCAGTCAAAAGATTTCTCCGTATTTGTGGAGGTTTCTTCTTTCATCTAGTGCCACTCAGCTCCATCACATTGTATAAATTAGAAACACTACTTCCTTAATAATGTTGGAATAAGTGTAATTTTTAAATATTTAATAATATAATTATTTACTTGCATCATAAATATTAACTATTAACATAAACCATGTGCGAAGTACTGAAAGAAGTAGAACTCAGCCTTGTCAAGTATAATTTTAATGTATCAAACAAAATTAAGGGTACTTTTAGTTATCTGGAAGGAAAATCTGGATGAGATTGATCCCAATGCCTTTATTAACTCCTCTAATAGTAAGTATATACATACATATATGTGTGTGTATGTGTGTGTGCGTGTGTGTATAATTTGCATTGTGCCAAAATAACTATAGATTCAAAGATTATTTTACCACTACCAAAAGGTACCTTTTGCAAAAGCCTTGCCATTTTTGCACATTACTGAAAGGAATGAAGTGCTAATTTAATAAATATGTCACTAGCTGTGTTTAAACTAAACACCATTAACGATTGTTTGTTGTTGTATGTGCATAAGGTTACAGATTGCAAACCCCTTACTAGGAAACAAGCTGCATTTTATCAATGAATATATTCTTTTTGGGGTTTAATGGCTTTGCTTTAATGTGGACGGTCACTTTCCTTCCTTTGTTTGGAAAGGTACAGTTTATATTTCTTCCTAGATTTAGTATTTCCCTTGAAGGTTTTTGTGATTAACAATATAATATTTTTATTGAGTTATTTCACACACAAATGATGGGGCCCGAAGGGTATTCTAGGTTTACAAGATTTTACTAATAACTATGCTCCCCTTTGTATTAAAGCTGCTAATTAGTGCTTTTAAACAGCTCAACATTTAATTCTTTGAAGTCACCATATAAAGGGCTGATATAAAACTGTTTATGTAGAAGGATATATAAAATAAGAAGGTGTTAAACCCAACACAAATTGAGTGGCAGGGGGTTCCCTAAAGTGCTAATTTTATGTTTGTTTTCGTCTCATTTAAAGTTAAGATGTCTGCATTGTAACAGTGATGTGTAACATGCTTTACATACAGATTAAGCAAAATGTGTCAATTTATGAGCCTTATTTGCCTGGAGAGGTAGTCACCAGTAGTTCCATCAGTGATTTTATGCATGTGTAAATATACATATACGTGCTTGTGTGTTTTCACCTGTAGGCATCCAAAAACATGTGCCGGCTGTACAAAGACATGAGTGCCCACACACACACATTTTAATGTCCATAATATCTACCCTCTGTATGTCCCTGTATTTCAGTTATTATGCAAAACTTCAAACGAATTAATTATGTGAGATTGCTCATTTAAAAAAAATATTTTATTTAATTATAATACATTTTGAGGTTTTAAAGCTACAGTTTGTTTAATTGGTATTGCTAAACTGAACTGATTTATACACAGAGAGGATATGAGATGGTTGTAATCAAGAAATAAATGACTTGTGAGTTGCATTTTATCTTTCTTCTCTCCATGTTAATCTACAAAATGTTTCAGAAATTAATTTAAGAAGTGGGAATTTTCACTAAAAAGTGCTGAATGAAAACTGGAAAACTGCTTCTGAAGAAACTAAACATGAAAATCTCCATCCTTCATCAAAGCCATTGTTTGTAAAAATACAGTTTTGAAAAACATATTAGAAAAAAATCTCATGAAATAAATTCCTGAGTTTTACAAGGAGAAGTGAATTGAGTCAAAGCCCCAACTGTCCATCTCCAGCTGACCCCACTTCTCTTCCTGAGAGCACCACCACTGAGCTCCACTCTCTGCCACCACTTTTGGAGGGGTGGTAATTGTTTTCTGACATCTCTCCATACACATTTATAAGATGACACAGTGTTGTGCAGATGTGACTGACCAGGTTCTGAAAGTGGGAGAGCTCAGTGCAGAATCCCACCTGAGCTAAGTGGTCCTGGTGCAATTAATCAGTTTCCAAGTCTTGAGCTAGTACAGGTGTACTCATTTCAGGGTTGACATGCAAAACTGATGAAAATTTATTTATGCAACCCTGCGGCTGTGCATAATTATGTACTAAATGTAATTTACATACTACCAAAAGCGTCTGATGCAAACATTAAGATGGAGAACGTCAGTAAGGTAAAACTGCAAGAGGAGGTGGAAAAAAATGCAAGACTATCAGGTAGGATAACAAATACATCAGTGTCATCTCTTTAATGCTATATCTTATTGCAAAGAAATGGAGGTAAAGGACTAAATATCCACCCTTTGGATAGTATAGTAAGCTTTTTTGAGAGTTCCCTTCTTCAACTACAGTAAGTTCTGTCTTTTCACTTTCAATAGGCAAGTATTAGGCATCAGCATCTGGCTATGCTGGCCAGTGTACAAACATGCTAAAAATAGACTTTTGCCATAGATAGCAGTCTAAGTAAACTGTCTGTTCATGGAAAAATGATAATGTAAGAAGAACATAAGCAATAGCATCTTTGTGGGTTGTTACTTCAAGAACAGTGTTTCACCACCATGTTATGTTTATTTGGGCAAGTGTTTCCACTTTTTTTGGATGAATCACTTATTTTGCAACCAATACTACATATGTTTTGGTCTGTTTATTTTACATGTATGTACAAAGGCAAGGGGTGGAAACAAATGAGCTAAACTCTAGATTTTCTTAGAATGATCCTGAATAAAATCCAGTGTACCTTTTAAAAATTCTATTTCAAAAGTCCTGTTAAAGCCTTACCTCATTCCCAAAGTATATGATCAGGTGGCATTTTCAAAGCAGATGTAGTAATGCTGTCACTAGTATTCGCATATGATTTATGCCCCTTCACCACACACTGAAGTGTTTAGAAATACACCTTTATTGTTTTGTATTCAAAATTTGTGAAATTACATACATGATGCTTTCTAGTTGCCTCAGCATTAGAGCCTAAAATACACCAATCTCTCATTTTCATGGTCTTTGTTTCTCTATTCCTAAACTTAGCTTCCCCTGGAGAGCCTCTGGGAGCAAGAAAAATTGGAAAGTTGCCCTGACTCTCATTCTGCCCTGACATATGTGTTGGTATGCTTCACAGCAGCCTAGAGGCAGCTTCGACAAATAACATCTGGCAGATTGCCTCTAAGACTTGCATTTATCCTGCTGAACTTTAGGCACACACACTGACGCATCTTTGGTAGGAGCCCATCACTTTGTTTCCTCTCTAGGCAAGAAGGAAAGGCAGCAACATCCAAAATGGACATCCTTGAGGCACATGGGATTTGGTTTTCTTTACAAATTAATCTCATGAAAGAAAAGAGAAACAAAGTTATGATGTGAACTGTGGATCAAATAGAAATGGAAGAGCAGCTCCACCATTTTTCCTTTTTGTATCTTAGCCGTTAGGTAACCTAGACATTAACCCACCGGTGTTGGCATTTTTACAACAGATTGATGGGTGCCACTGGATTTTACTGCACAGTGTCAAAGAGTTATTCATAGGCCAACATTTAGAGAAGTCAAAAATAGTTTGTCTCTGTTTTGTATTTCTCCTTTGCTGGTCTGTGAAGTTACTGTACTGAAGATTTGCCTCATACTACTGTATGACAGTACAATTCTTAATAAATCCCACCTGACTGAAATGAATTAGGTCTGGGAATATGTGTTCCAGATTATTAACCAGCACCTTTGCAAGTAAGTTACCATCCACATTTATTAAAGATATTGGGTGATAATTTGTGCAGTGTTCTGGATCTCTCTCTGGTCTAAGAATTATGGTAATTAGTGCTCTGAGAGAAGATGTCACTCGTATGTTTCTCAGGGTGCAGAGAATAGCATATCATTACACTCCTTTTAGATTTGAGATGGATAACTCCCAGAATATTCCTATTTTTTAACCTTGGCCAGCTGTGAATGGATGGAGGCTCACAGCAGGTCAGGAGACCTGTGCTCCATCTCCAGCTTTGCCAGCACAGGACACTGCGCCGCTTGCTTTGACCTGGCCCCTCATTTTCTGTTGCAAATGAAAATGAAGATCTGTTAAGGTTGGATTTTAATTTCAGTAGGCACTTGCCCAAGAGGAAGCACTAAGTTTCATGAATTCCATGGAATAAAAGGTACCTGCATGGTGCCAGGTGAGGATGTGATGATGGTTCAGAGGGCTGGAAAGTGAGAGGCCACTCCAGAAGGAAGGATCGCTGAGGAATTCTGCCTGAGAGTGATACAAGTAACAATGCTGCTGCCGTAGTGACCACTCTAAAGAGTCTTTTAAGACCATCTTAAAAGATGAAGAAAAGGGCAGAAGATAGTAAACCACCATCTGCATCTGGAGTCATCAGAGAGCAGATCTTCAAATTCTAGGAGATAATTTAGGAAAGAAGAAAATTATTAACTCCTCCGGGAACTTAATTAGTAAATTAAATTCTTTAAAAGGACTTTCACTTCCCAAGAATTCGCTTCCTCAGAATTGTGCCTGCCTGCAGCAGTCCCAAGTAACCAGTCTGCCAGAACTACCCAAAAAAAAGCGCCTAATGATAATAATACTCAAATCTCTGGGTTTCAAGAGACTTTGGAGACCTGAGCCACACTGATCCTGCAAGGTTATCTGAAAATCTCTGGCCATTAGATTCCTCTGCTGGGACATGATGTCTTCACACCACTTTCCTGGAAGAGAACGTAATCTACATTGCCATGTCTTTATTTCTATCTGTACTCACGCAGACACATAAAGGACTGTGATAACAGTACTGTCAACTGTTTCCTTCAACCCTCTGTGAAACTCCTCCTTGACTTATTTGAAAGTTAGTTGTTAAACAGTGCAATAATTTCCATTGTGCTATTTTGGGGGATGAAAAAAACCCCAACTTTTCTCTTCAACATCATATTCCTGCTTGACTTTCATCAAAGAGTTAAACAGCCAAGGGCTTTTAGCATCTCATTTCACTTACACACACAGGCCATTATAACCTGCATAAACAAGGATGACAAGTTGAGATTAATGAAGGTCCCAAAGTGACAGAACAATTTAATTGTCAGAAATCATAGGAGGTGAACTTTGCCAGTGTATTTATATAAGACTGCCATAGTCTAAAAACTTCCCTAATTGATTATGACCAATAAGTAATAACACTGGGAGCAGTTTTCTGGGGTACAAATAAGAAATGACCCAAAACAGTTAATAGTGGTTTTAAGATTCATAATACAAGAATATTAAATTGATAAAATAAATGACCAATAACACTCTGAAAATAACTGTAGTGTTTACACTTAAAAGTACAGCAGAGAAAACTGCAGTTCTGACAAAAGTCAAATGAAGTGGGCTGGCTTTCAAAAAATGAGTTGCAACAGTCAGGCAGGGAGTGATACGAGTACAGCAGAGGCAAGCAGGATCCCTATAGATGTGAAGTGCAATGCTGTTTCTCCTCTCTCTCCTTGAGACACTTTAAAACTTATCTTTTAAAAAAATACTAAAATTATTGTGCGGTTTTCTTCAGGAGGAATAAAACCAGTGCTGTGTAACCAAACACACATACACATCACCGATAGTAATTAAAGGGGGGCAAGCCTTTCATTTCTAACCTTTGAAAGACTCACCAGGTAATTCAAAGCTCAAAGATACAACCCACAGCTCTTTGTATTTTTGAATTCCACATGCTTACTCAGTTGTTGCTTAAATATTGCCTTTGGAGATCACCACCTCAACTGGAAGCCTGTTCAACCTGTTCCTTTGCCTTACTATGATCATATCTTCTTATTTTTCACTTCCGCATATCCTGTCTTACATTCCACTTATCTCTTCTAGTCAGGCTTCTCCAATGATCCCAAGCAAATCATCAAGCTAATTTGAATGATAACTCCTAGAGAGCTGCAATAACCTCTCTTTTATGGTTTTTTTTCCTCCTTTTCTTTTCTTTTTTTTTTCTTTTTTTTTTTTTTCTTTTTTTTTTTTTTTTTTTTTTTTTTTTTCCCCAGAAGGTAAGAAACTCACTGTGCTGGCAGTATTACCCCTTCTAAATATAAAGAATATCTCTTCATTTCAGTGATATTTTACTTAAATGGCTGCCAGGGATGGCTGTATAATTGATCTTGCCTTTGAGCAGAAGAACAGAATATATGGCCTATGGAGTTTCCTTCCAGTCTTACATTTCAGCGATTCTTTGATGATAAAGGCAAAAGGCAGCATTTAATGCATTTCGCTCCTATCACCTTGTAACTGTCCCTCCATGTGACTAAATCAGGCTCATTGCACCATCTTACCCTCTCAGTTACAACAGCACCAAACTTCTTCCCCTACGCAAAACCAAACAGGATACTGTAGACCAAGTTCTGTCTCAGTATCCATGCGCTGTTCCTGTTAGATCAAAGGAAAAGGTAAATATAGCTGAGGCAGAAATTGTCTCCATATGTCATTTGCAGCCTAACTGGAGCTTTATACAATCTTACTGTCACCAGCAAACTGTGAGAACAATCCCAATTTCCACAGGATCTTCCCCTTGTCATTCTTTTTGAAATCTTAGGAAAAGGTTTTCTTCTTTTTCCCAAGAAATTTTTGTAAGCATCTAGTCTACACCTGCTTTTCAACAAGAGTTCGAAACCTTCGGTCTCAAATGTATTGCACACATTTTGAGCTCAGAAGGAAAAGTACCTACATTTCAGTTTAGATTAGTTAGACACCTCTAGATGAAAGCTGAGGTCTGACTAACTTTCCTTACAGCTGCTTTGAGCAGGGTATACACAGCACTAAGGGTAAACTCTTCTGGCTCAAGTTTAGCTTCTCCCTGACAAATACATTACCTGCAAGACTTTCAGCAGAGACTCTTGTTTTTGAAAATGGTCAGACAAATACTTTGTGTAAACCTCTTTCAGACAGTACATAACTTCTAGTTGCTGCTTGGCTGATAGATTATGAGAAATGAATATTCAAAATTCATAGGGTCTTGGCTGGTCCCTGGTGTACCTAATTCTTTGATCAGATAAATAAATTACTTCAAAAAAGAAGTATGTGTCTTGAAGGGCTGGGAAAATGAATTCAAAATGTGCTTTCACAAACAGTTAAGGTTATTTAAAGAGAGGCTGAGCTTCTGCAACCTTTTTCCCCCTAAAATTTGTTGTGCTTTTATTAACACAATGAGAAGGAAAAGGAGCACGAATCTAGCAGCAGTGGGTTAACAAAATGTAGGTTTTGGGGAAGGCCCATATCAAACTTCTCTTGAGCCACATGTGCTTCCAAGACTTTTACGATCATTAAAATCCTCACTGATAACAAAACCAGAGCTCCTTAACCCTCTTACGTCATCTCCTGTTGGAAGGTTGGGAGCCCAGCTCACAGTGGCGTTAGGAAGGACAAGCTACAAACATCATGCTTTGGCTCTGTCACTTTTACTTGATAAGTCCAAAACAGTGCACTTTGACAGGCCCTTTATATGCAAGCTTGAAAAATAACCTATTTAGCATTCCCCAGCCCTAGCACATGATTTCACTGGGAAACTATGCAAAAGATACTTTGGAAATAAATATGCACAAGAAATTACAACTCTGTCTGAATGACCCCCTACCTTGGAATGTCTAGAACTGTGAGAATTATAAGGTCAGGAAATATGTACAGGCCTAGTGCCTTGAAAAGTTACTATTCCTTATTAGGAATCTGCACAGACATGGAAGCAGGAGTTGTATAAACTAAAAGGAAGATTTTTTTCCTGTCGCTTACATGCCTAGTCCTTGACCTATCCCATTTATAGTTTCCTTTAAGATACTATGCATTGCAAGTTCATTTGTTTCCTAGTAGTCCTCCAGCAGTGAGATTCAGCTGCAGCCAATACTGCAGACAGAGCGGGGCTGTGTAAGCAGAAGCTTGAGATTTATATGCCTGTAAAATCACAGGTATTCATTTATCACTGCAAACAATTTTGAGCTCTGACTCTACAATTTCCAGGTAAAAGGTATCCTTGCTCTCTGTCTGAAAATCTTAAATGCAGACATATAGAACTGTTTAGTCTGCTTTACTATAAATAGGAGGTAATATGTTATTTCAAACAAAAAGCATACCATAAACTACATACTTAATTTTGACAGATTGTGCTTTCCTATATATGGTATGGTCCCGCTGTGCTTTCATGGATCAAGCTCCCATTGACTTCAGCTGTCTCTCCTAACAGTGCAATTCCAAACATTGCCTTTTGTTATGTTTCACACCTTTGGGGTTTTTTCATAATCCTTTTCTCTGCATAAAAGCACTGTATTCTGCAAGATCCAATTGTAGGCTTGCACAGGCAGCAGAAAAGCCTCTTAAGAACTGAAAAGTGCTTGCAAGAAGAAATTCTCTCAATTTCCTCTCCCCCTACCACTCAAATAGTTAGACAAACCATTCTCAAAACTAAGGAGAATACTTAGTGCTGCAGATCACCCCAAAAATCTGCAAAAGGAAAGAACTTCTTTTACATTGTAGATAACCTTTCAGTCAACATTCCTCTTGGTATCCCCCCAGTTTGCAGTTAAATTGCACCGTGTGTTTATTCTTCTAGTGAACAGGCTCATTATATGATTTAAAAGTGTTAGTGTACACAGCACTGACATGCCCATTACATCCATACGCACTGACACACAGATTAGAGAGAAGTTCAGGTTACCCAATTAAGAATTTGAGCTGCATTTTGGAAACAGAGAAGTGGGAGGGAGCTCTGGTTGGAGTATTTCAGTCTACACACTGACACAAACACTGTCTGTTTGCAGAATATTGGTCCATCAGGCCCAAACAGAGGCAATCAGAAGGAGAGTGGAACTGAGGAGAAAGACTATAGCCAAAATACAAATAAAAAATGCTGGCTCCTAGTTTAGCCTCTGAGAATCAAAAAAATGGGACCGATAAGAGAACATGTAGCTTGTCTCCCTGCCAGTGTGGAAGTGTGGTCTGCAGGATGGGTGCAGCCTGACTTGTTCCTGCATTTCCCAGCCACTTTACATCCTGCCTCCTTGCTTGCACCAGGACTCCTGCTTTAGGCCAAACAGGCCACTGATACAAATATAAATTTAAAATTAAAAAACCCCAACCAGCAAACAAACCCTGCTATACCAGGCATATGATGCCCCCTCCAGCCATCTAGAAACAGAGACTAGACAAGAGTAAGGGAATAAAGACAGGTATTTATTTGAAGGGCCTTCAAGGTACACCCTGGGGGAGCCAGAGGCTGCTTCCAATAATTGGACCCCAAGATGGACGACAGGTCACGAGTTCTTCACAGTTTTATAGGTTTGGATCATTTGCATATCAGGGTTAATTCTCCAATTAAAGCCCCAGTTTAACAATGTAATTCCCCTCAGCTTGCCCCCCTCAGAATCTTTGGTTTACACATTTTGGGCCTAAAACCAGCCTGGCTGTCCTTGAAGGCAAAGCCTGGAGAGGCTTTGTTATGTCTACCCAGTATGAGAGAGCAGGAATTACAGGCTCCAAGGAACTTCAGAGTTACACTCTAAGCAGTACAGAATTTGAAAATATAAAAGTTAAAACCTAAGGCATCATTCCCCCCTTTCCCCCTAAGGTATCACATATGGCACAGGCAGCACTTACATTCTCAGTGGTTGTGTAGCTGTGGGGTTGGGGCAGGTTTTGCCACACAAGTCCTTTTGATTTGTAAGCCTAACATTGGTTATCGGAGATTGTCGGCTTTAATTAAAATAAACTAAAAATAGTGTAAGAGGTTTTCTGAGCCTTTAGTTAAGCTGAAAACCTAAGTATTATAGCTGCCAAAGATGTCTAGTGACTTAGAACATGAAGATTGAAAAAAAAAAAGTCTCCTGAGGAGAGATTAAGGCCTTTGTCTTTGACATGGCCCTTGCAAGGGGCTCAAGGCACAATTATGAATGCTGTGGGCTGGCAGTGTTGCTCAGCACAGGTATAAATAACTCACATGCTGGGGGACAGCAGCACACCTTTCTTGGTGCTTCAAGACTTCCCCTTTTTTTCCCTGGTAAGGTCCATGCCATGAATCATTTCACGTTACCAGGAAATTCTTCCCTGACTTCAATCGGAACAGAATTGAACCTTAAGCAGTTGTCAGAGGAGGACACAGATAAAGGCAGCTCTAGCTGCTTTCATTTTATTTAAAGATGTTGTTACGTGCTTTGACAGTTCAGCCCTGCACATTTAAACATTCAGTTACTGTAGCTTTAGTGAAAGTGATTCTCTCTAGCAATACGAATCTCTGGTTACCAAACATTTACTTTATGCTCTCAAAAAGATAATCTAACAACATCCAGAGTTTTCTGTTTCCAAATAAAATGAATTCATGGTATTCCCTCATGCTATTGTTACAGACTGTACAGCTAAATTTAACTCCTTTATCTCTTTTTGATCTTTCAAATAAAGTTCATTATTGTATCAGGTATGTTCATGGTTAGCAATGATTGTTTAATATTAAACACCCTTTGCCAATAAAGCTCCATATATAATTGACTGTTAAAATCTTGGTTACAGCTGCTCCAATAATAAAAACTATAATTAAAAGCACATTCAGATTTCCAAGATAACCACTTTGACCTCACTCATACTGAAAGTAGGACTTTGTAACTGTCCTAAGGACCAGAGCAAGACCATTTCTGATTGAAAGACTGCAGAACTGTTAATCTGTTTTAACTGCTGTCTCCTTTGGGAAGTAGCAGACTGGAATCTCAGTGCTTTCAGGCATATTTCTAGTTGGTCAAATTCTTCATAAATCCAGATGAGCTTCTGAATAGAGACACTTAACTGAAAAACCTATTCCACCTTTTTTTAACTTCCTGCAATGTTTTATAACAATATTTTTTCTAATATTTTTCCTAATATCAATAGTTATACCTCATACATTTGAATTGAACTTTGATGAGTATAAGAAATATGTAATTATATATATATATACACACAGGTAGCCTAGGGAGGTTCTGGGTGTCCCAACCCGGCAGTGCTCAAAGCCAGGTTAGATAAGCCTTGAGCAACCTTCTCTAGTGGGAGGTGTCTCTGCACATGTCAGGGGAGTTGAGCCCTTTAAGGTCCATTCCTACCCCTTAATATTTTATTATTATATGGTATTTATTATTATATAATAATATTTAAACTATATAATAATATTTTTTTATTAATCAACCCCAATGATTTGAATTGTGAAGCTTGCTCTAATCCTTCTGATGTTTTTTTTTATTTCTTCTTTCCCATCTATCTGCAACTTGAAAAAACTTTCGGTAAAATCTATTAATACGTATTTGAGTTTGGAGCAGATGATGGTATTCTTTTCCCCAGATAAAAGTGATAAAACCTTCTTTTCTTGCGACTTTATCAGATTGCTGACCAAAGAGATCACCTTGTTTGGACGTAATGTGGTACAGTGAAGACTTAGTAAGTCATTATTAAGAACATTGAGATTAGATGTTAAAAATTGCAGTGGTTTAAAAAAGCAAATCAGTGAATTTAGAAGTTAACTTTGTGGCATGCATTTTTTTTTTCACCACATAAGGAAAAAATTATAACTTAAACTGTAGATCGGCTACAGACTTATGGGATAATGCAGAAAGACACGCCTTTTTACCCATCAGAGCAAAACAAGTCCTAAATAGCTCTGCCCAGATACTTCATTAGAAACCTGGACCTCTTGTTACCAAAACCTGGAACTGTAATCCTGCAAGTCACAGGACACACTCCTTCCCTGGAGTGGAATGGAGAGAAGTTTAATCTATGATCATTCTCACAGCTGATACGGGTGCAACTCCTTTATGTTACTCCTTTATGTGAAGTACATCACAATATCTCTCCTTGCTCTTAAGGAACTGCATAAGTATGTATTAATAATAGCTAAAAATTTACCATGTGGAAGAGACTAACAAACCCACTCTAAGCAGCCAGGCTCTTGCGGCAGATTAGGTGGAGATCTGTAAGTAGTGACGTGGAATTAACTTTGCTCTCGATCTAGTACCGTGTCAACCAAATATTCTCAGATATACACCCCACAAAAATAAATTCAAGTTAACCATAAACTGCATAAAGAAATCTGACATAGTATTCTGCTCCAGTCCTCCATTTACCTGCCCCCTCCAAATAGTCATCTTAAAGATACCGAAAGGAACAGGCAACTACCACAGAACAAACGAAGGTATTTTCTCTGGTAATATAACCTTACAATTAACCATTCAATTAAAACTTTGGCAGAATGAGATGTATGGAGTAGACTCTTGTCTTGACTCAGTCAGCTTCCTGAAGCATCATCCAATTTTCTTAATATTAACATTACAAAGGAATAGCAGTTGAACTCTTCTTTCTTTAAATAAAGAATGCACACAGGGAAACTAAACACACCACATGCTTAAAAGGGATAGAAACAAACATAATTAAGTGAGAAGAGGAAATGGATAAAGTTCCTACCAGAAGACCAGTTCACTGTCACCAGGACTTCAGCTACAGGGCAATATTTCAGCCAGTGTCCACCAGTGTTACACCAGGCACTTCTACTACGCTGCTCTAGTTCACACCCTCCTAGAAACGCAGCTGTTGCACAGGAGCCTGCAATTATGGCTAGGCAGTCTTGATGACCAGAGAGTTTCTTACCCATCTGGATGACCACTGGGTCATCCTGAAATATTCCAGGAAAGTATTTCTGGCATCTGAGATCCCCTTTCCTCCTCCTTGTCCAGTGTTGATCCCACTGTGGCTGGCTGAAATTTTGTTTCCTCATCATTCACCTGTTGAGCCCCTGCCTCAGGGGATTAACTGGGGAGGCTGTGTCACTGGTACTCAGCAGAAAAGAGGTATTGCTAATTGTTGAATCACTCCACCCTGGGTGCAGTGCTTTTGGAAAGACTTGCTGATACGCAGTTATTTTGCAGTTGCACCCTTATGTTCATCTCCTCTGTTCATCACTGTGTTGCTTCTGAGCTTCCTCACATTTTAAATTTATGCCCAAAATCTCCATTGAGAAAGCGGTTGGGTGTTTCCATACAGAAATAAAACCCATTCATTTTTATGAGAGTGATGTCCAAGGCTAAATAAAAATAATATTATGTGGCACTTCAGAGTGAAAATGAACTTGGGGTAATTCAAAACAGTAACCTACAGAGTGCTGACCTACAGAGGACCCGCCCTTCCCCTGCACCTTGGCACACAAATTAAGTAGGACAGTACGGGGTTTGGTAGCACCCATCTCATTCCATCATTACAAAGTGCTTTACAAGTCACGTCTGCTATCATGTCAGGTTCAGCATTTCTGTTGTCATACATTCCTCGCTGAATACGCACGAGGAAAGGTGTGCATCCTCGGGCACCCTTGGGACACCAAAAGGGAAGCAAATTTCACACCTAGTCACTCAGGTTTCCCTCACACGTCTGCAGTGAGACTTTAACTTCACGTGGTGAGCTCTGAGAGCCTGACAAAGTGTCTCTATTCAGTGGCAGGTCTGAACCTCTCACCATAATAACTGACCCGCTTCTCCCCTCCCCATCTAAGAAGTGAACACATGATGTATGTTTTAATGTAATACAGGGCTCCCCTCATTGCATCTCCTTCATTCGACAGCTTCTCCTATCTGGCACCAAAGCCTGATTAAATATTAACATGGGGTGGGTCCTATTATTTCCTGACTTCCAAGAATCCATTGGTAAATTGAGATCTAGCTGCTAAAAATTTCTGACACAACATAATTTGTATTGAACCCCCTTTCCATGCCAGAGTGCCAGTGTTAATAAATCAGGCTGTTCACATTGAATAAATCTATTTAAATACTTATAAAATATTAAAGATACATTTGGGAAAAGCCTCTAAGGTGATTGTTGCACCCATACACCTCACAGTAACTAATTTATTAAAGAGTTTGCAAACCTGGGAAGGAAGGGAAAGAAAAATGGTTTCATAAACCAAGAGCAGAAGCCAATTTTTCAGCTCAGATGATGAAAGGAAGCATGCATTTCTAATCAAAAAGACAGATACGCCTTTTCTCTCCCACCATTCCCTCAACAGCAAAGTGCCTTTTCATCATCAACAACACTCCATTCCTAATGTCTGCTGAGGCCTTTCTGCACCTTCTCCATACACTAGTAATGTACACACAGCATCCCTTTGAAACAAGAGCCCATTAGCCGTGGCAGACTACCTTTTCACATGAAGTCCTTCCGTTGGTAGTCATCAGCAGAGTGCTAAATCATCCCAACTGGGCATGCTCACATCATGGCACTGGGATAAACACATATTTAGAGCCACAGAATGAAAATGGCTTTTCTACCTTTTTTGAAGGTTTTTAGGAAAGGTCATAAACTACACAGGGAACATCTAGCTCTCCTCTCTCACCCCCTTCTCCCCTCCCTAAAATACAGACTTTTTAACAAATCCACTTTTGCTTACATGCAGGTCATCTGTAATTTTAGACCTTCAACCACCAGCCAGTCTCCTTTAAAGATTACATAGTAAATGTGACCATAAATTTGCCCCACAATAAGAAACAAGTTGGAGCATGCCCTGCAAGAGGGATTTATGTGATTGTTTTCCTTCCAGTGGGTGTGGTGAAGGGATATAGAAACTGTCAGCAAGAGCAGCAAGCAGGGTGATACTTCACAATAGCTACCTGAGTAATGCAAGAGAGATTAAGCCTAAATTGAGGACTGCCATTTCAGAGGACAATTAATTTTCAGGCTGTTGTAAAAGCTCTGTTGACATTTCTCAGCAGAGATTTTGCTTCTCAGTAAGGGTTTAAAGAGCTTTATTCAATGGAGGCTGTGGTGCTGCTGCCTTTCTTTGGGCTAGGTCTAAGGGGTTTCCCTCTAGAAAAGCTCATTTCTCTGACATGCAAGTAAGCTTCTGTGCATTTTGTCAATGCTGACTTCTAAATCTTCACCTGAGAGCCCATCTCAGATTCTTGACAGCTGCTTTTCCATAATCATCTGTTTGGTATCTTGATGCAGTTGGGGAGACCAAAAATGAAGCAAGCAAACTATGCAGAAGCCTCTGGCCCTATTTGGGCAAGGGTCTGCTTGTATGACCCTTTTTCTGGACCCTTTCTTTCTAATCCCAGCAAGCACCTAGGAGCACAGTGGGCTATACCTAGGCATGGCAACTCTGTTAAACTCCAACTATGCCATGCATGGACAAAATTCTTTTCTGCATGCTCAAGCCGTCCCCCAAGCCAGTAACGAATTTTACCACAAACCAGGGTGGTTTGTGATGATGGTTCCGGGTCCACAAGGAGAAACTCTGTCCCCCGCTTATCAAAAATGCCAGAATTCCTTTTTGTTTTGGTGACAATAATATCCCATTCAAGCTCTATGACAACAGACTAAGATCCCTAAAACTATTTGGCCAGCATGGCCTGAAGCATGTTGTCTCAAAAAGGTGCCTAAAAGGAGCTGCCTAAGCAAGTTGCTGGACATCTCTGAATCCAGAGACAAGAAATGAGGGAGCTAAACTTTGGAAAAGGTTTTCTGCTACAGTGAGGCCAGTAGGAAATTCCAGATCATGGTACCTGGCTGTACGCATTCCCGTTGGAAGTGGTTTGCATTGATGCTGGGTTCAATTTATTACCAGTGACAAATTGCCTGTCAAAATGCAGCTGCTTTGTAGGAATATACAACTGTTTGTGTACAGAGACCGAAAGATGAAAGGGTTAATTATCCAACAAACCCAGGCAGAAGGAGAAAAAAGTTTAAAGCCCAGGGAGGTTATCATTGCCTTTCGCACAGGCTGGTTTTAATCACTTTCTTGTACCTCTCCCTGACTTCATTTATCAAACCTTCACATAAAAGTTGCAAAGTGAGGTTATTCAGCGGATACATCCATTCATCTCGGATGATTGACCAGCGTGGTTTGCAGTACAAGCCAACCTGGGTGATGGCATTCCTCTTGTTTTCATTGCACAGCCTGCTTTCATTTTATGCTGTAATTCTGTTTTCACAAAACCATAACCAAGCAGGCTGCAGATCCCAGGTTCCAGATTTATTTACAAACACCCCTGACCAGCCCCCTCTGCCTTCTCCTGTTATCTGCTTTATGCTGCTTTGGATCTTACCGCCAGGAGTCTGGGGTGGATTAGCACAAGATAGGAACTAGATCCAATCTAACCAAGGGATGTAATCAACCCGTGCTTCCACCCCTGCTCCTTGTCCTCCGCATAGATCCAGGAGCTGCTCACACACAAACATTTCATGAGAAATGCTGTTTGATATTTTGTGACTTTGCAGGACTGGTGTCGACCTCAGGCAGGTATCAGAAGTGCTGGTCTTATTTGACAGAAGTAGGTAAGCTGCTGTACCAGGCAATTCAGGAGATGAATGAAGAGGGCATGTATCTTTTGAGGCTTCTCAGGACCTGAGGATCACCATTTCTGCACCTCCACCAGATGGGCCGTTAAGGCAAATGAGGCAAATTATAATTATTTAATTAATTATATATGCTCTCTTATTAATCAAGGAGAGTATATATGAGTGAAGAGCAAGAAGAGAGAAACCGGCCAAACCCTGTCTGTACTAATGCAAATAAGACCATGCTGGAATTTCATCCACTGGTAAGGCTTCAAAGCTGATCGCTAGGCAAAATATGATAAAAACCTTTTTCCTGCCTTTTGTGGGAGTAAAACCACCAGAATCTGGATCCTGCTGATTACTAAACAGCTGATTCACATATAATACTAAAGATTGGTGATTTTTTTTGTGCAGCTCAGGAACTTCAGCTGGGGTAAATCAGCGTATTGATGGCACTGAGTCAGTTCACACCACTCCATTTCAAAACTTGAAACAAATATTTCAGTGTACTTCCTTTGGAAAATGTACATTTAGTGAGAAAAACCCAGCCAGTGATTATGTAGAGTTCCTGTCGGCACTGTTCTTCTGTAGTCACTTTCTAGGCAAAAAGCCTTTCAGATTAAAGTAGCATTTCCATCCAAACAACCTGGACCAGTTTGGCTGCAAAAGAGGAAGGGCAATGGTGCAGAATAGCTGACCAAGTCTTTGTTCTATTTAAAACATTCCAATAAGTTTTCAACCACAGAATATGGAAACATAGCTGATCACAGAGGAAAATGCAATTAAAATACCTTCCTGCATTTTGCAGCCACAAAATCATTGGCAAATCACTGTAATCTGGCTTTGCTGAAGTGGAGGGCATGAGTCAATGCACCAGGAAAGAGTTTCAGCTAAGTACTTTTCAAACTAATAGCCTTGCTCAGGGCCAGTTCATAGCCTTTCATACCTTCCCTCATTGACACTGGGGATCCATGAGTGACTTCTCTTCTTGTTCTTCGCTTCTACTGTGGTGCTGAAACCTCGAAGAGATTCACATCAGTGACAGTGTATGTCAGTTCCGGTGCAGCAAACAAAAATTGAAGCTTCAGGTTGATAGAGATTCTGCCATTATTTTTTTTACCTTTACGGAGTTTTTTGTGTCTCTTAATAGAAGAATGGTTTTGTAGATTAGTTATTAACTTTGAGCAAGAACAGCAAGCAAATCCATCCAGCCTGAAGCGAGCAGAGCCTTCAGGCAAGTGTTTGTAGGCTTCCTTTAGAAGGGCTCCCTGGACACATAAGGGGAGTTCATTAGTGGTGATTTGTGTATCACTGCTGCTGTCCTGTTGATAGCATGTTTGTCTTCTCTCTCCTTTGTCTGAGTCCAATTTGAACTGGAATCCAGACAGAAGTAATAACCACAGTGGGATTCTCACTCATTTTTTCATCTCCTTCCAAATTCCTTGCTTGGAAAGGTAGTTCTTAGATCACACCTTTGACAAAAGTTTTCACTATTGCTTGTGCCTGGACTGAGATCAGTCTTCCTGAGAAAATGTATTCTTTTGTGTGTGTGTGTGTGTGTCTGTGTCTGTGTCTGTGTCTGTGTCTGTGTGTGTGTATTGAAGTTGAATATTAAGACAGAAAGGAGCTTTTGGTTATTTCTCATCAAAGAGCTGAACATTCCCTGAACCCTCAGTGACCTTTTAGGTGATGCTTTGGAGAGTCTAAAATCTTTGACCAAGCCAAGGCTCAAGACGATGGATGTTAATAGCATTAGATGTTGAGAAAGCCCTTGATGGGGTGGAGTGGAATTATTTGATAATAGTTTTAATACAATTATGAATTGGAATAACTTTTTTAGGCAGATTTCTTTCTCTGTGTGACCTATAGCAGATGTCAGGATTAATGTAGACAAGTGCAAAGTTTTGTTCTTTTCTGGAAATATTTATAACACAGGCATATTTTATCTAAAAGCTAATTAACAGGTTTTTAGCAGGAAGATTGCTAAGGCTGCCATCCTGCTGACATGATCATACCTTGTTATTACAAATGTAAATTGAAACTTTACCTTTCTGGATAGATGAGAAAAAGGTTTTGCTGAGTAGTGTTTGAGACAATAAATGTTGGGACAGAATAGTAATGAAGAAATGGATGAATAAAATTAAAACTTGGCAAGGAAAAAAAAAAAAGAGTTTTTTTGTCTCTAAATTTTTGAAACACATATTCTCCAGATGTAAGGAAATGAATCATTAGAGAGTGAACCTGACATTATCCCTGTATTGAATCTGAGGAATGAAGCAGGATTCATTCAGGGCTGCTTTTTCTTTGAGGATGGCAAAGATTAGCTGATTTATGTGAGAAATTTTAAGAGATTTTCTTTCCCCTAAGATTTCACAGATTCCTTTGTTTCAAGATAAGACTCGAGTTTTGTGGGCTTTTTCTTTGGTTTTCTTTTTCCATTAAGTGGCATTCTAAATCAAAACTTCTAGAAGATATTTCAAAAATTCAGAAGTCTGTCAGTCCAACATTATTTTTGCTGCTTATTTCAGTGTATTAGCCCATTTTATATCTTTTTTTTTTTGATCAAAAAGGAAAATAAAAAGAGCCCTATTTGAACTTTACTCTGTGATGCAATATTTCTTTGTTTGTACTCCAAAATTTTATAGCCCTTCCGTGGTATTGTGCCTTATTGAAAACTCATGCTTTATTTGTTGTTCATTATTATCTTTTCAATATTTCTGCTTCTTAAGATTCCTCATCCTCTTCAACATTTGTTTCAAATGATTTACTTTCTCCAAAGGTATGCACTTGCATATATGCCTTTTTGAAGGCAACTGGCATAGTGCTATTATCTATCAATTTTTGTAAATCTCTTGGTCTCTGTCACGAGCTGTGCATTATCCAAGAGAGATGTTTGCAAAGTATATTAGTTGAGAGTCTGTAGATCTCAAATATCTGGCATGCATGGATGATGCAAACAGCCTTAAAGACATGAGAAGGTGACTGAAACAGGAGACTGTTTCATTTATTTGTGAAACAGTAAAAATTAATAAATGGATGAGGAAAACAATCTGTTCTAAACACATATGATACTCTGCTAAAGTTAATCCTAAAACACAGTGCTGCTGTATTTTTAATTCACTAGCGAAGTTTCATCTGCAAATTTCATTAATATACTCCTGTAGATCCAGGATGGCTTCTCCTCAGGAGTCTCTACTTTCTGGATCATAAAGTTGTCTTCACTATAATTTAGGAACCTCTGCGATGATGCATGTTCAGCTGTATTTGTTACTCAACAGATGTCTGGGTAGTTAAATTCCTTCATGAGCCTTTATCAGTACTTCTATTCTGGGATTCCCAACTGGTTCAAGATGTATCTATCCTAGCCAGCAGCGCTGCTCAGAGACCAACATGTACAGCTTTGGGTCAGGCTGGTTCAGTGTGGAGTTGGAGCAGCTGATTGCCCTGACCACCACCAGTCTTGCTGCTCAACTTCACTGTGTAGGTTCCGGAGTCAACACCTTGTTGGTTCCTGCTCGAGAAGAACCAAGTTATAGGGGCAGCTGGGGATAGGTCCCACATTCATAATTCTTGAGACCATCTGCTGCAGTAACTGTCACTGCTCTTCCTGTGGGGCTGCCGCCTGGGCTTGCTGCTCGCACATAAATTTCGACAACACCTGCTGCTCTCGCTATTCCTTCATATATTATATCTACAACAGAAGCTCAAAACCAGGCACTGCTCACACTTTATTTAAGCAGTCACCTCCCTGGCATAATGCACTGATTCCAAAGCTGCCCCTTTTGGTTTGGTTTCAATAAAACAGGCGTGATAACGAGTTAACAATGCTGAGGGTGAACATCTCTTCAGACCTATCCCAGGTTCTTCAGCTGTCCCAGCTACTCTTCTCACTCCCCAGGTCATCTCTTGTCTTGGAGAACCACTTGTCCCTGCCTTGGCCACTGGTCCCAAGGACTCGGCAGGCTGCATTTAACCTTCTGCCAGAAGGATCAACACCCAACAACAGTGTGGACAAATCTTAGGTAAATGATACCAGCTTGCTCTATTCCCTCAGGCTACTTCCTTGCACTACATACTGAGGAGCTTTCCCTAGAGCTGTTTAAAGAATAAGATAATAATCTGATTTGCAACTAGAAGTTCTTAATCTGTATCACTATGATTCGTAATATTAGTTATTAATGAATATTCAGCCTACTACTGGGTATTTGTGAAAACAGTCTCAAACTCTCAGAGTTTAAAGAATTTTAGCCTGAATGAAATTCACCCAGGAATTTACATGTTGCCATTCTGCCATCTAGAAGTATTTGTCATTCAGAGATCAGAAAACATCCCAGACATTTTTTTAGTTTTCTGGGAAATCAAAAATGAATAAACACAGTCAAAATAAATGCTTTATTTTGAGTAATGAAAAGCAATAATTCTCCTTCTGCATTGGTCACATAAGTACTAAATTTACAGGTGTCAGAATTGGTTTGCAAATTGTTACTTATTAAAATGAGGATTATATTTCCACCTCCCACCAAAGGCATAGATAAACTCTGCTGTAATTTCAGCTCATCCTCTTCTGCACTGTACTAACTGGCAAAGTTGCTCCTCTGGCACAGGAAGTTATGACTGTATTATAAGCAGTTTTTACTTTGTCTGAAGCCGAAGTGCTTCATTCTCCTGATGAAAATGGGCAAGAAAGGAAGGAGATGAGATAGTATCATTTCAATACCAGTTTGGGGTTTTTGTTCCTCTATTAATTTTTCTTCCCAGTCATTTAGATTATGCTGATAAAAGGCAGGTTGGGTTTCAGGACACTACTTGCCATTTAAAAAGAAAATAAAGTGCAACAAAAAATGCTTTGCTTCTTCCTTTTCAACAACTGAACTGATCTTCTTTGCCTACACCCCTCACCAAGAATCCGACTTCTTATGGCAAGCTAGCAAACATAAAGTAAAACACCTGTTTACCAGACACAGAGCTATGTCTCTGCCCTTGCCAATCCATCTGTGGAACATAAACATAACTTTCACCAGCTGCTTCTTTTAGCATGGGCTGGTAATGGAAGCCATTATAGACCATATCAACAACATACTTTCCTAATAATCATGGGCCAGAGCATCACAGGGTGTAAATTGGCAGAGCCTCACAGAAGGTGATACTGATTT
Source organism: Falcunculus frontatus (assembly GCA_013398115.1). NCBI lineage: Eukaryota > Metazoa > Chordata > Aves > Passeriformes > Falcunculus > Falcunculus frontatus. The sequence continues at coordinate 337,036 of VZRV01007195.1, read as the reverse complement.
ACACCATCGGAGGATCTCACCCCTCTGTGTTTGTTTTCTTCACATTCTTCTCCTTTTAGCACCCTTATTTTCCTAGTCTCCAGTTTATTTCTGGGGTTTTTTTACCATTGTATTTTACTAATGAGGCAGTATGTTGTGAAACAATTCCTGGGCCAGGCTCAAGCAGTAATGGATAATTGCCTTGGGTACATACAGCCTCCATATTAATGACTCTAAGAAAACCTCTGAAGATTTAGAGGTTTTATAGTGCAAAGGCTCCATCTGGATTTGGCCCAAATGCCCCATTCATATAAACATGCTCAACTCTATTGACTTCAGGAGAATTATACCTGCTTTTGTTTGTGCAAATGTGCTGAAGGTGATTCACAAAATCATGCCCAACCATGTCCACTCTCCTTAGATTTAAATTGAGCTTGAAATCTCACAGTGCAAACAGCAGATTCCTTTTTGTCTCACATGAAGGCTAGTGTGTTACGACTATAATTAAATTGCTGATAGATCCCCTTATCTCTCAGGCTACTCCAGGATGCAGTAATGAGGCTCTGCTCTTGACAAACATCATCATACCTCTTTCCTTGTGTCACATCATTTAGGCAGGTCAGGATCTTGATGGTGACCCAAGACAGCATTCATCTTATGACCAGGCTGTTCATTTTCCTTTCAGTGAGAAGGGCAGAAAGGCCTCAGGACTTTTTGACTCTTCATTTTCCAGTTAGAAGACAACCTGAAACTCAGAAACGAAATTCCATTAGTATGCGAAGATCTAAAATTGAGAAACTTGTACATCTTTAGAGATGTCAAATATGGGGACACCCATCCTGTTGAGTTCAGCCCAGAAATGGTAGCAGTCCCTGAGACTTATCCATTGGAATTCACCCTCCTCTCGGTAATTTTGTAACATACACCGAGTAGAGCTTTCCAGGACTCCTGCAATTGCAAAAATCAATGCTTACCTCTAATATATTCTGACTTAAATCGTGCAACCTCATTTAAAATGCACTGCTAGAGCATATATTTTCATGTATCGTTCTGTCTAAATGCATGATAACCAGGTTGAAAATCAAATTAGCTATGTTAAGGTGAATATTACAATGTGATTACTACCTGCTGTGCCATGAATGAATCTTCTAAACACAATCAAATCTCTTTCCTTCTCTCTCTCTCACACAGAGACACATGCACGCCCTTGCACAAGAAAAGAGATTCTTCACCTTCTGCCATCCTATTGTCACAGCAGCTCATGTTTATTGTGAATGACATCTTCAGCTACAACTCAGCATGAGCTCTGGTATGCTGGAGTTGAACATCCTACCAGGAAAATCAGCAGTGACATTAAAGTTGTTTCATGAATAATGAAAAAATAAATATCACATTTACTGTAGGTACACAAAATGCTTTGTTTAACTAAAAGCATTTGCAGAGAAATTCCAGGTCTCTGAGGGTAGATACTATTTTATTAACTGTGGATAGAGAACTTATTTAGATGGAGCTGTTTTCATTATATTCGTAATTTTCTCAATTATACAAATGAGAGAGCATGTGATGAGTACTATTAGCAGGATACAGACTTCTCTTCAGAAAACTCTAAACTCTTAGAAAATCACAAAACAGCAAATCTTTGGTGCCGGCAGCTGTGACTCTTTCAGCCACTTACATTCTATATAAGGTTTACATGTGTCTCCCAAGTCCAAATTTGTGTAAGAACAGTTTTAATCATTTATAGGGGCAAAAAGGCTTCAGAGACAGTAATGCAATTACATAAGTGTACAATGCAAAAGAGAATTCAATTTTCTCAATGCCATACAAGGCAAGCTTATTCCTGGACCCCAGCAAAAGACACTCAAAACATGACTGCACTGTGTCCAGGGTTTTTCTGGCTGAACCCATGTATGCTCCTGCCAGCCCTCAGAAAGTTCATAATCACAAAATTCAGGGAGAAGAAACAAGCCTACTTTGAATTATGGGGTTATGGTGACCAGAGTTTTATATAAACGTTGTTTGAAGTGGAAATGCTATATTTTGTCCTATTAAGGACTGAGCAAACACTTTTTACACAGTGGTAATGTGTCAGGAAAAAGGGAAACCTTTCAATGATTTCAGGCTTTGTGCTAGCCTGAAACTTGTGATCCTAAAATGTAACAGCTTTTAATGAAACACAAATATACTTGGTTCCAGAAGTGGAAAAGAGTCTCACTAACAACCCTTTAAGAAAAAAAAAAAAAAAAAAGGCTGTTATTCCCCCATTCTTTGGAATGTTTTATCCATATTCATAGCAAAAACCCTAAGAAATGTTCCCAAGTGCCAAAAAGTATGAAAACTAATACCAAACACATTGTCAATATCCTACTAACTATTAGTTATGAACTTATCAGCATGGAAATACTTATTCTCCGTAGAATTTTCTGAATGGCAATATAGCAATCATAAATAATCAACTTCATAAGTAGTGCAACTTTAAGTACAGGCTTAAAATTAGTGATTTAAAAGACCCATCTTCTCTCTCAAGGAGGGTGAATAGATTTGGTTTCTACTTTTCACTGAGGCGAAAGGCACAAAATTGGTCTTTTCCATAAACCTAGGTCATCAATCTTTTATATCAACTAGTATATTTTATGACTTCTTTCTTGGGAGTTCAAGTTGCCTGTATTTCCTATTCATAGAGGAGTGCTCATTTCCTGGTTAAAAACACACATGTATTTACTCTTATTCATTTAACAACATTCTAAATGGCAGTAACAAAAAACAATAAACAGAAATAATCCACCTAATTAGTGCCCGTACACAAAGCCTCTACTCATTCTTATTCTTTGTCTTTAAGCAAGCCAGAAAACTAAGAGCATTTTATCTTTCTTTTTGCCAAGTGCCAATGCTCAAAGCAAAAAAAAAATAAGCAGATAAGTCTAAGGTATGTTAGCTCTTTAGACTCCCACTACTGTCAGGCGGGCTTAGGCAGGTGGTTTAGAGCTTCTCCTCACCAGCTGCAAGGATAAATCATGACCTGAGAGAGGGCCAACATTTAGATTTGACATGCGGAAAGAGGTACATCAGGTATCCCCTGATACAGGCAAAAGAATTAAAAATAAGCAAATATATGAGCAAGTAAACCCCATGAACTAATGGGGAATGTGTCAGTCAGTAGCAATGCAAGCCATATTTCTATCTATTGTACAAGAAAGGTAAAAGTATTCCAGTAGGTCACTTACTTACTTCAACCAGATGGAATCCAAAATGTTCAGAAAATTAAAAATCCATTTATTCCTCCAAAGTTGCATTCCATCTGTTTTCAGACATTTATGGAATCTTTTTGCATACAGGATATGGCAACCACTGGTGCCTTGGAAATATTTCTCCTTCGTGCAGTTCACGGAAAGCCAGGCTGGATATAGACAGCAAGGAAGAAAACCCTTTTATTCAGGTGCTCTAGCTTATCTTCAAAATCTAGGAAATTACAGTTTTGTTTTAAACAAAGGGATCATAAAATATAGTGTATTATTATCTGCAAAAATGCAACAGGAACTTTTAATCTTAAAAAAAAGGACCAAACCAAAACCAAATCAGGCTATTCCTTGCTCTTTCCACCTTTAAAATTTTAACTTCCCTGCCAGTCTGTTTCTCATTTTCAGCTTGTGGAGGCAATAAGAATGATTCAGATGCTATGAAGGAATGCAGCCTGGCATGTAGTGATCTCCACCCTAAAGATAAAAGTGACAAAATTACCGCAGGAGTCACGAGCTCTAGCCTTCATCAATCATTTTTCAAGAAATACTTTATTTCATTCAACTACATTGTGCCTAGATCTAACTTGGGTATGGTCCCCTTCCTCCTCTCCTTGTTCTCAGCATCTTCAGCTTCACCAGATGGGAGGATATCATCTGGCATGCAGGCCAGGCCAAATTTTCTGTATATGACACAAACATTCACATTTCCTGTTTCCATAAGACCTTGTCTTCTTTGCAGTCCATGGCTCATATGATAGTTCACTATAAACAAGCTTTATCATGCTTGGTGCAGAGAGTGTTTTATCCCCTGGTGAAGCTCACCCATAAGTACAGGGCTGTATCTCTATTGTCAGGCCATTATATTCCCCTTTCTCACCTGATTATCCATGCCTCACATTAAATCACCCCCAACTTCTGTGTTGGAGCCAACGGCATCCCTTTGAGGTAAAAGACATTCAGCAGGTAACTCTGTCCCAGGACTGTTTCCCATAGGGCAAAACCACACCAGATTTTGTGACCTTAAAGAGTCCTCCCATGCTACATCAACAGACCCTTGCACCATAAACACCCTTCGTGACCAAGGCCCAGATTACTTCAGACTATGTGAATGGGGGCAGGAACATGTCTTACATTATCTACGTCTGCATTTTGTTCACCTCTCCACATCATCTCTGGCAGGGGACTGTCACATGGAAAGACAAAGCACTCAAAAATCCCAAGGCAGCAGATCAAAGAACAGAGAACTGGCTTTTAAGCATAAGACTGCATTTAAAAAAAAATGCTGAAAAAGTAAATCACAAATGATGGATTATTTGTTTCAGTCTTTGCATTTGTTTTCAATGTCACATCATGTCTCCACATTTTCTTCTACAACCCAAAGGAAGGAAAAAAAAGCTAATATTCATACATAGTCTCATCCTGTCAAAAGCTGACACTTAAAAAAACCCCAAAACCAACCAAAATAACCACACAAATTCAGTGAGAGTATAGCAAGGCTCTGATTGAAAACTGGTATGAGTGACATCAAGTTCTGATATAACAAGCCTGTACTTTTCATCACTCTAGATTTGGAATCCACCAGGTTTGACTTTGGGGTTGAGGACCAAATGCTAAAAGACCATATTCAATCAGCAGCAGAAGCGAAGACAAGTTTTCCTCCTTTTTTTGGACAAATATTCTCCTTCACTCACCGGGAAAGATGACACTGAGCAAGGGTGCTGCTCAAGATGGACAAAACACAAGTGGCAAAACAATAGAACAGGAGAAAACCTAACTGGTGCACAAAGGGCCTCAAGGAGCATCCTGAGAGTGCATCCACCCACGAGGCAGGCACACATCTCCCCAGAGGGAGCTTCTATCCACTCAGAAAAAAAAAAACCCCTCTCTCAAGAGTTCAAGCTTATTAAAGGTTTCCTTTGATTACACAGAGGGACTTGGACCCACACCTCCTTATCAGCTAAAGCACCTGCCCTGCTTTTCTTTAGTTTCACCCATCCCCTGCTAAGTTTAGAAGAAAAGGCAACAGCTGTGGCTACTGACAGAGAGGGTTGGCAGCTGCAAAACGGAGATGCCGCATTTCAGTATATAATTTTCTTTCCACAGTGTCTTTCCCTAACTTTCCTCTTTAAGAGGCACTTAAAATCCATGTGTCTGACTCAATTATTGTTATTGTAGCTATGGAACAGAATGTGATGCTGATGAGGGCCTACCTGTCTAGTTAACTTCCCTTTCTGGATGCTTTCTTTCTTTGATTCATCATTGCTTGTGACACATGTATTGTCTAAACTATGTTCAAGAACAAGACTCTAATACATTCAATGGAAGAAGGTGAAAAAATCAGAAAAAGGTGTATCGGTTGCAAGCATAAATTTACATGCTAACTTTAAATGTTCTTTTTCTGAGAAATATCTTAAATAGCATGGTTTCACTGCAAATTAAGTATAACATTTGCAGTAAAATTAAGAATAAAATTTATTTTGCTTCCTTTGATTAGGAGAGTACCAACACCGCAGAAATGCTTTGCCTTTATGAACTCATCTAGAGATTCTCTGGTCTTTCAGCATTCAGTACATTATCAAATCATATCTGAAGCACTATGAATTCATGCCCCAGAGGGCAAGAACCCAAATTTAAAGTCATCATCATTCTGTGTATTTTTTGCTCGGTTGAAGGTTTTATGATACAGGCTGAATGTCTTTCCAGGACAATCCTAAAAATAAGCTAATGCAATGGGGACTGGATTTATTGGATATGTACACTCACCTTCAGCTGATGTTCTCCCTAGGTCAGTTCTCATGTGATTGGCAAGGGATCGTGACAGCTTGTATCTTCCTATGAGAAACCAGTGTAGACAATGGTAATTAGAACTGCCACTCAGTCCTCCCTGACAACAGCTACTGCAGTGGCTCTGGGCCTCTGAACTAGCTACTGCCTCTGGAAAATCCTGTTTCCCAGTGTTTTCTCCTCCTTAGGCACATACCTAATTGCATGTAAACATTCTGTAATTTATTACGTGACACAAAAACATTGGTACCTTCAAGCTGAAAATACAGTGGTTGATAAATACTGAAAAACTACGATTTTAAAATGTCACTTACAATATTGTCCTCCAACTGCCTTCCTTGACTGGTTGCTGAACTACGGATACTTTCTCGGTAATGAAAAATCTGAAAAGGGTCTCAGTCCGTTTTTTAAGGAGCCTAATTCTTAGTCAAAGTTATGAGTATTGAAGCTTGTAAGTCAGCACAGCTTTGGGAAAAAAAATCTCCATTTCAGATTGAAAATACCAGTGCATTTTCCCCTGTACTATTCCATCTCAATCAGAACAAGAATAAAAAGGCTCAATTCCCTATTAGTATATTTTTACCCATAATCGATTTACTCACAAACTGTTAATAACTGCAACTAACAAAGATAAAAAAAATGGAAAACAAACCAAAACAAAACCCCAAGAAAATAGTAATGCAGCAGTTCACAGCTGCATTTGGAAGAGACTGTGCATAAGGGAAGATGTTTGGAAATAGTTGCAAATTAAAATGAAGCTGAAAAATTTCCTTATACTAGGATATCTACAGAATGAAAGTTGGATCTGTTCTCAGCTTTGCCGCAATTTGGAGGTATGATTTCAGATACAGCTTCCTTGTCTGTGAAATGGGGCTGACAGTAGAGTTGTAGTTTCCGTGCACAGTGCCCAGTTACTTAGATCTCGTCATGTTAAATAGCATCTTTTTATCCCACAGTAGGGAAAAAATATCCAGAGCAAGGCAGTAAGGAATTGCTGAGATTCAGAGTTGAAAAGGCGGTGAAATCCAATCTCCAAACCATGGAAATCAGTGGAAATTGACTTCAAAACACTGTTGATTTCAGTGGTTTTGGGATCAAGGAGAACAAACTTACTGCACAAAGAGAAGTCTGTTTTCCAGAGCAATGCTTCTTGATAGGAGCAGCCTGTCAGACAGCAGCAGACTGTACCTTTGGGGCAGACCCATGCTGAAGGCTCCACATAGTTCTTGGGTGTCCAGGAGCATCTGAGGGAAGGAGTTCTCCCTCTGTCTCCCCACAGCTTCTCCAAGGCACCAAGGAGGATGTCCTGGCTTACTCCTACGGTTAAGCAGAAAGCATTTGGCACCAGACCAGGTGTGCAGATCCCCCGGGAGAAAGGAAGCCAGGCTGTGTGGGAAGGGTTAGGAACAGGGACCTGCTTCTATTTCCAACCCATTCCCACTCCATTAGCATGCAGCCTGACACCTACAGGAATTTCAGTTGTGCAGAACCACACCCAGAGCACTGAGTTGGCCAGATGTTGAAGGCATTGCAACCACTGCAACGCTAAGTTTATTTTCCCAGTAACAATCCAGCCCAAGAAGAGCATGGCACGGTGTATTAAGCATCTTGATAAAGTTTTACTCAACCACTCTTTAAAAACCAACCCAGAAATGGCAGTGCTGTATTTTTAGACAGATAATTACACGGGTGCTCCCATATATGTACTTCAAAATCAATCCAGTAGTGTGGTCCATGCAACAGGTCAGAAATTACTGAGTGAATGGTACCATTTCCTTTTTAGACTTTGATTATAGTATGGTATTTGGGTAATACTCTGGCACAGTGCACAGGAAAAAGTAAGTGTGGAGCTCTATCCCTGTTCACAGACTCTTCCCCTCAAAGCATCTCCCCACCACTAACACAACATAATCTTCACTTCTATCATTGTTAAAATATCTGTTCCCTGCATTTAAAAGTCCCACTAAATTCAACACCAAACCCACAGAATCCTACTCCATTGACTGCACAGTTTTCAGAGGATGCAAACCCAGTGTGTTGGTAGTGTCAAGCTTATCCAAGATAATGCACCCCCCTCTTCTCAGAGGTGGCGTGGGAGAACAATGTTAGGATGTAAGTAACAAAGTATGCACCGATAATCTGTGGAAAAACACATTTTAGAAATGTAATAGAAAGCAATCTGCAATCCCAGGCAACACAGGTGGAAGACGAAATCTAAAGGAAATCACATTTTAAGCACAGAAGCACAGTTACAGCAGCCAAGTAATTAGAACTCTGCTCTTTAGACTGCATGCAGTATCATTGTTCTTAAAAGTTCACAGTGTCCATAGTATTTCAATTTTGAAACAAATAAACTTTTGTTTATTCCTCTCTGCCCCCACTCTTCACTACTGTGTATTAATCTCTATACCTGTTTTCCACATCCTGGCAGAACAAGTATCTTCTTAGAAAATATTCTGGATTATTAATGGCTGGATTTTTTTTTTTTCAATACAACTGTTTAATCATTAGCAGAGGCAAAGGAAATTCTGTTTTAGAGAAATTTGTGAACTGTTCCTGTCAGAGCTTTTCCTGTATGCCACTCTTTCCAGTGACCACTTTGTCCTGGCTCCAGCCTTTCCTGGTCCCTGTCAACACGTTAAAGGAACAAGAATAAGAGTGTACCCAAGAGGTACTAGTAGCCAATCCTTAATTATATTTGAGCCCATTTCAGTTCAGGTTTGAGTCTAGAAATCTCACTAACTTTGAGTAGTGCCTCATTTCTGCTGGTGCAGTTGTGAACATCAGCATCTCCTCTAGCAGGAGAAGGTCAAAACCATTCTGAAGGTCTACAAGGCCCAAAGGACAATCCAGCTGGTACCCTGGGAATGTTCTTAGTTTACATACCATAGAAAGACAGCTAGAAAACTATTTTTGCTGAACCTGACTAAAAATATGTGTGCAACATCATTAATGGATTCTATTTCCTCTCACTGAAAGGCAATTTAATAAATCATCCTTTGCCATAGTGCCACTAATTGCAATGGATTCTGAAAAAAAATCCCAAATGATTTTTTTTAGAAAAGTCACACATCCTGAAGGTACACTGCTGGCAAGCCCTCGAGTGTTTATATTACAAGCCAAGCAATTTAAATAATCCCCAAGTTCATTACGTTCAGCTAGATTCTCAGGATATGTCCTCTCTTCCATTGGTTTCCAGGAATAAACCAACATAGAGCATCTTATTTTTCGAAACTGATAGGTTTTGTGTGGCTAGGACTAAACCACAGTAGCAAGATTTTAACAACTGTGGAAAAGACTATAAAACTTTCTGCCCCTTATTAACTACTGTGTGACTATTAGGTTTATGGGCAATGTTAACTTTGCAGCATAGGAATAAAAACATTGTAAATGGTCTCCAAAATGTTGGAAGCAATTTTCCCCAAGAGAGGCAGGCGGCCCTTCCAATCCCAGTAAGGTATGGAAAGGGTCATGTGGCACACATGTAAAACTAGATTAGACTCTCTGTTGCTAAGTAATTAAACATAATTGTAAACCTGGGCAAGTGCTGAATTTAAAACTGAGCTCCCTGTTCAGAGCTCCAAAACCTCTACTGAAAATCCATGGAAAATGAAAACTGCCTCTTTAAAAGAAATCAGCTTGCAGCTTCCCAGAACGGAGCCCCTGGGCAAGTGGTTCAAAATATGATTTTTATAAACAAATCTGACATAGCAAACTTAATGCAAAACCCTATGCATATAACATCACTTATGTGTGCAACTCATTTAAATTATAGCTGTAGAGAGAAGGAAATAAAACTGGCATATTAACCTTTGGCATAACAGTACTCACATACTAGCGATGCTCAGCAGCAGATGATATTATTGTGACTCCCACTAGTATTGTCATAGTGAAGGGTCTGTCAGAATTCATGTTTGAAACCTCCACAGTCAGAGTTTATTAATTCAGGCATGAGCATCCGTTCCAGACCTATGCTGGCATGTACAGTTTCAAGAGCAGAATTTTTTTTACTCCAACTTCCTTTTTCCCATCACTGTTGTATTTAAAGTCATTGAAAGCAAAAATAAAATAAAATAAAATGAAACTTCATGAAATACATCTCCTCAGCATTATCATATTTAAAAAAGACTGAATGCAAAAATAAAGTATGTCAGAAATTAATGAAATATAACATTCTGCAGCTTCTTGCCACAAACTCATCAGATGCCTTGCTTCGCAAATGTTCCTTCTAGAGAATGGTCTGCTAATTCTTCCTCAAGAGAGAAAACCCTTTCCAGCAATTTGAAAGGACAAGCTAAGTGTATAAGACAGATAGACTTAAAAAAAAAATTATAAATTAAAACATTTTCAGATTTTTTTGTTGAATTCTCCACATCAGTGAACACATTCCTCTACAACTAACAAAAGCATCATGCAAAAAGAGCCTTCCTTGTTAAATAATGCCTTTTAAAGAGTGTTATTTTGAGTAGCTTTGGCAACAATACTCAGGCCTTGATATAAGTTATTGGCCCGTCTATATGCTCTAAAACATTTTGGTTGTGAGTTCCAGACACAGGACTTACTCAACAGCCTTCACAATGAAAGTGAAACAAGTGCAGAGCTTCTGCCTAGCTGGAGAATACAACGGCTGAAATAATCATCTGGTTATTAGCAATACGACTAAATTTGAGAAAAGTTGCTTCGTCAAAATATCAGAGGGCTATAGCATTTATATTCTATTTATTTAAATGACATCTAGATAGACTGTTTTGAGCAATTCTCACCTTCTTATTTTGTGGAAGAATACTGAAAGCCGCCTCTATTTCCCTGACTCCCTCCTACCAGCAGTCCCGTGAGCCAAGCTGTGACATGAGCAAAGGAATACGAGATGTAGTTTTAGTATTGAAGGACTAAGAATGTGACGAATTCTTATCTTCTTTGATAAATTCTTATCTTCTTTGATAAAATTGTGGCAAATCAGGACTGCAGAAGCTGCTCTCCAAGCTATACCTTGCACAAGACCAAAGATAACGCATGTGAAGCAGAAGGGAAAAAAAAGACAGATTCCAAATACCAAAAATAAACTGCGAAGAAACTTAATCCTCAAAAGGTCAGAGGTACGTCTGAAAGGCCCTGGCCATGCCTTTGTATCAGAATGTTACAACATTAGCCCTAATGACTTAATAGTTTTGCCCTTGAATTGTGTCAACAGGAACCTATCTTATTACATGGTAAATTAGTTGCTTCCAGCCTACTCCAGACTCTCAAGCGATGGGAAGACAGAGATTCTTCTAGCAAAATCAGAAATGCAACTTCATACCTAAACAGTGTTGCTGAGCAGCATTTAGTATCATTTTAAATTTTGTACATGTGTTTGAGTAAAAGAAGGCTGGATGCAGCATGGGGAAGAAGTCCCTACATTTAGCATTCAGGAGCCAGAATTAAAAGGAAGGCATCTCTTTTGAGTACTGTTGTGCCGTGTCATCAAAGGTCATCGTCTGCTACAGATACCAGGGGATAATGAGATAGGGTCAGGCATAATGATGGCAGGCTCTAGGTAACAGAGGATGCTTTCTTTTGCTACTTCCCTTCTCTCAGAGAAGTTTGCATCCTTTACAGCCTTTCCTCACATCTACACAAAAAAAACTTCCAAACCTGGCACAGCAAAAGCCACCAGGTGCCCAAGATGAATCAGCAGTTAACTATTCAGAGCCTCTGCCTGCATAAAACAAGGGCAAACAGTAGTTTCTAAGAGTTGTAGTTACCAGACAATCGTCTCATTCTATTTAAATTGGAAAATTCCATATTTTTTGACTTATCTGGAAGTCGTTGCTTCACATCTGTCCTAAAAACCTGTCTCCTGTCAGCTAGACAAAGGGTTACTTTTCACAATAAATGCACAAGAAAGGAGAGACATGCTTATACCATTCTGTAAGTCTTCTTTAAGGAGTTTTACAGGCAAGTAAGATCCAACTCCAGACACTAGACTTTTAAATCATTTAAAGCTGACATAAGCTGATCCTGGGCATAGTTTATAATCATGTTTTTACTTTTCAGCTCTGACAATTACAAATTGTTTGTATTAGCTGCACAAGTATTCCTATCCAGCGCCATTGTCAAAGCCCATCCATCCCAGTCTCAAAACAGCACACCAATCCTTTGCTTTGCCAGCCTCCATCCATAACCTTCATCTAACTGTTACCAACCAAGCAGGGAAGGGTAGGAGAGATCTACAGCCTGTGAAGAAAAACCCCTCATCTGCAATCTGTGGTAGCTGCAGTTCCCCCGTGTTTCAATGTGGTTTTCAGACCATCTCAGCTTGACAGGAAGAAGCCTGGCATCCTCGAAGCATGTTGCACTTGTAACCTTTGAAGATGTTCAAAAGAAAAGAAAAGAAATAATAAATGAAAGGTCTTAACCATTTTGCGTGAAGTTGCATGAAAAGTCTTGGGGCCTAACTTAACTGGAACTGTTTTAAGTGCTCCTCTACTACAGCAGCGGTGTGTCATATGAAAGGCTTTGTTTGGCATCTCTCCACAGTTATAAATAAAAAACATATTTATCTTTGGTCATGCATATAATTTAAAACTCGGACAGAAGAAACCTTTTTTCTCCTTTTAAATCTGTAGCAAGCCCAAGATAAATTCTTATAAATTATTTCTCTTAAAAGGAGGAAAAGAAAAAAACAATAACAAAATAGCTTGGCTATTGGGAAATCTGGAAAACAGATTATTTCTCTGGATGGAACAAAGTGTGTGTGTGTCATCATGACTTTAAACAGTTCCATGGTTCCCTATGGAAATACTTAATTGAAGCTAATAAGATGTGGAGTTATCAGTGGTTTTCCATGATAGATTTCATATGGTCTCTCCAAGATATTTTACCTCCTTTAAAATGCACTGACCTAAGATTGTTTTAACTGGTGATCTGAGCAACCACCACTCCTAACACTAGATTTGAATGAAACCCTGCTCACAGAGGAGCAGGAGTTGGGGCATACCCCTTATAACTCCAACATCTACCCACCAAAATCACTTCAACTTCTAATTTGTAGCACATGTGACAGCATACCATAGAAATCTTCAAACAAAAGACTTACTTGCCTCTTAACAATCGCAGCATGGGTCAGAAGTCCTTTCTTTTGGCATCACAAAATTAAGAAATTTAATAATTACCAGCAGACTACAGATACCAACACAAATCTTCCCTCAACTCCAGTGTTTCATAAGGTGATCCTACAAGTTCATCCCCCTGACACTACAGAGGATCAGGCCCACCTTCTTCCATTAAGCAGATTAGTTGATCATGAGTACACGATACACAGTTTTTGACTAGTTAAAATCTTGTGCCTTTTTTACCTCTCAGTTTAGAACAGCAAATCCCTGCTGGATTTGAGATGAAGATTTGGTGTCCATACAAAGGACTACATTTTTAACCATAAGCATACATTTGCACATCTTAATGGAGAGCCAGTAAAGCCTTCTTTAAGTGCAGAAACTGGTTATTTGGCATCTGCAAAGTGCATTTGCTTTATAAGAATCTGTACATATCCATTTCTGATAACATCTCAAATTAATTTAGCTTGAGCCAATGTATCTATGCCACTATACATGATTAAGCCATTCTGAGACTTATGGAAGAAGAAAAGTTTTTCCTATGTTCATAGCAGCTGAGTTTATAAAGGACTTTGAGTAGAGGTAACTTGTATAAGTTTGGCAATCATTTCATACCTACATTTTAGGTAATAAACTAAACAGTCTTCCTAAAACTGGCCAAAATCAAGTGGCTTATCATTATTTTCCTTCAGGATGAGAAATTTATGGACTTTTCTGGCATAACCACCTTTTGCCTTCAGCAAATTTTTTCCTGAAAACATACTCCCTGTGCCTGCAAATGCATCCACTGCATATGTTTCTTTTTAATGTTAGTATTCCTTTTGGATATCCTATTTCCACTGATAAAGTCAAGTACATGTCTGTGGGCTGTAGGGTCAAGTTCAGTGTACCACCTATCAGTAATTATGTCAGTCAGCAGCAAGCACAGTGCATTCATTAACCTATAACCAACCTTGGTATTTAACGTACACTGACCAATATTACATTCAGATTAAAGAAACTGCATGCAAATACCATGACACAGGAAATGCAAGGATACAATAAATGGCATGGGATAACACTGTATATGAACACAGTTGAAGTCAACATAAATTGTATTTTAATATGAAGCAACTACTTTGCAGCTGCTTGCCAACACTCAGGATTAATACAACATTCTTTAGGCAGTGAACAAGATGAGCAGGAACTCTGCATTTATTTTCCATCCAGCAAAAAGTTGCCTCCTGAAAGCAATTCCCATCTCAGGCATCCAAATTGCATGACACCTCTCGACTTGAAATGGACTATACAGGGAAGCAAGGACAACTGAGCTCCTAAGCCAGGTGTCTTGTGTCGTTAGCAAGAAAAGAATCCAGGCTGAATTTTTGGGCATATTTCTGTTAGCAGTTTTCCTGTAAGACATCCTGTAAGTTTATGTGTGTTTCTAAAATGCACAAGTGCCTAAGATTTACAAGGTTAGCAATGCACACTGCTGTAAGCAGCACACAAACTCGGGTGCTGTGGGATTCTTTACCAGTGCAAGTTTTCATCCTTTTCAGCATATGGGTGAACTAAGCAGAGGAGAAGCAAGCCTGACTGTAATTACATTAAGTACTTTGGCAATAAGGAAAAGTTTGTACTTGTACACAGATGGCTTTATGTTACAATGCTATAAATGTGCCAAGTTTCATGGCTTCACCACATGATGCAAAGAAGGGGCTTGTTCCAAAGTCTGTGCAAACCTGCTGAAAAGCTCTCCCTGGTTTCAGGGTATTGCTGTCAGGTTTATGGTAAGTCCACTGAACATACCTGTATAAGGAAATAGCCTTTTGTACTAAAATGCAATTATTCTTTTATCATTTTAGCACAGTATGACTATTTCAGCTCAAGTCTTCATACTTTGGTGACTGTTTTCTTTAAAGGATAAACAATAAAGTCTGGTTCAGTTTGATTAAAATGACTTTGGCTGCCCACTAATACTCATCTATGCTGGGAACTAAAACTTTGCAGAACTCATAGAAACTACTTGAGGGAAAAAAAATATTACATTCTCATTCTATGAGCCCTGGTGTTTCCGATTCAAGTCCTCTTTTCTGTGACCTTCTAACTCTACCATTTAATGAAGGTAAGAGATTTTAAAACTTACTTTAAAAGTCCTTAATTTAGAAAAATAAACAAAAATTCTCTCAACCTGTTCCCCAGTGTCTCATCATAACTTATTTTAGGCTAATAAATCTTCACTCTGACAGCTCTCTGATGATGCATTATGTTAATACATCATAATGACAATACTTGTAATATATGATGAATATATTTTCTGAAAGGGATATCACATATACATTCCATCTTCCCAGCACAGAAGAAGGTTTAGGAAAAGGGGGAGGAGGGGAGATAAAAGATGCTCTTTACCCAGAAGGCAAAATCTCACAAGAAAATGTGGAAATAAATTGATTGCTCTTGTTAAAATAGAAAGAGAATAAGAAAAAAAATGCTGTCTGGCACAAGCAGCTTCTATCAGTAAGATTACTGTTTGTTCCTCAAATACTGGTAGTCAGGCTGCGTTATAAAAAGGAAATCTTTTAATGTACTTGTCTCAGTCACGCTAATACAGGCATAACAGACACCAGGAAATACTCATGATGACTTTGATAGGGTTGGAAGATTGTGATAAAGAGAGGTGCAATATTTAAAAGGGTAACCAAGGTGGTCTGCAAACAGAAATAGCTGACAACCTCGGTGAATAATCTGATGAGCGTTGTCCACTCCTAGGAGTCACCTGTGACTGACACAAACCAAAATCCTGATCACGGACAAGGTGATGACAGGTGGTTTCAGTAGGAAATAGTTAATTTTTGATATGGATATCTAGCCTTCCACAACACCATTGTGCATTAGAACCAGATCATGGGCTGGTGTTTGCTGTGCTGGGCTCTGCACAAACAGAACAAAGGCAATGCTGGCCTCAACCAATTTAAACTTAATTTCAAAATCTTAGAATGTAAAATCAGCCCCTGTCTTAGCAGAGCCTGTCACCTGGGCACAAGGTAGAAGTAACTTTGTTCCAAAGGCACACCTTGCACGTGTGACTGTGTGGGTTGAACAGTATGAGATTTGACAATAACAGGTTTATAGTGGCCCTCCAGGTGCTCTTGGGTTGCACACAAGCAACTGATAACAACCTCAGTGCCCCTGTTTGTGGCACAAAGATCACAAGGGTGGTCAGAAATTACCTCAAGTCTACCAACAACCTTGTTTTTTCAGAAACATGGTCTTTCCATCCACTAGCAGGCTACCGAAATCCTAGTATTCAGAGAAAAAACCAAAATAAACAGTGGAATGAGCTTCTGACTTTTTAGGAGTTCTGGTACTGATCTGAAGTGAAAAACTTGACTTTTGCAAAACACCCACAGGTTGTCACTGTGCCACTTAAATGGAGTCTGATGATAAATGTTCTGGTCTGACAAATACTGAGTTGTATCTATGCACAGGACTAAAGTAATTTTTGTTTCTGTTTGGTCTAGCTAAAGCTGCAGTGGAGAGGTAGATCTGATGCCTGAAACAACTCAGAGGCCTGAGATTTTATTTTTTTAGTTGAAGAATTAGAAACAAAATTCCTGTGAGACATTTAATGGAAGAAAAAGATGTCGTGATTAAAATACAGAGAAAAAGATTAAAATATTACAATAAGAGTAAAATACTAAAAATAAAGAAGCATCCTATCATATAATTTGATGTGAAATCGTCCAAAATGACAAGCAAATTGTGTTTGAACATAGTGGCACTAATTTCAACTCCAGTGTAAAGTTCTGCATAAAGAGAGGCCTTGGACATTGATGTTTTGACTTTGCCAGAAACATTTGAGAGAAGGGTGTCAAATTCCTGATAAGGACTGGCAGGTCTCACTCTGTGTCAGAAATGCTAAAGATGGAAACATCAAGAGTGCAAGCAAGTGATGGGAGTGTCAGTGTTACTCTGTCGAACACGTGAAAACAAGCAACGATACCCAACGCAAGGCAGTGCAACAATCACATCCTCAGAATGTGATTGGAGTATTTCTGCAAGGTGCTTATTGACCTCTGAATCTTCAATCTGCAGAAGAGAGATGAGAAATTATGAATACTGGAAGCCACTGTGTGATAGCCAGTGGTGTCTTGCTAACAAGCCTATCTCCCAAGGGATGATTACAGGCAAAAATAAAAAGGTTCTAATAGAAATCAGCTGACAGAACCAACCCTACTAAATCCACTGTCACTTTTCTATGACCACTTGCAAGAGCCTATTGTAATGTTATTTTGCTTTGCAAGCATTTGTCCTTCAGTTGTTGAAGGGAAACAAGAAGCTTGTTTTGTAGATGAGCCATCCTTTCGGACACTGCTGTTCTGAGTCAGGCAAATTACATCACCAAATCCCATCAATGTTAGATGTCTTGGGCATGCCAGATGTCTTCTCAATTGCAGGAAAAAAAAAAAAGTGAAAATTGAGAAGTGTCACAACTGTTTTGCCTTTCATGCAGGAACACAGTCACTTTCAGGTTGACCTTCAAACACAGTGATATGAGTTTAAAAGAAATGATTAAAAATCTAAAACAGAGCACTATTAATAAGGCCAGATGATTCAAATTATTTTATTAGAATGTTCCTGGTGATTTCTTTCTTCTATATTAGGTCAGAAGCACATACAGAGAGTCCCGTTAACTGCCATTCAATCCACAGATCCGCATTACTGTAAAAAATTGCTCAGCTAAAGTTCACACTAAACAAAAGTGAAATTACCCCAAAGGAATCTCTGTGTTTCAAGACAATTTTCTTGCTGAGTTTCAAATATTAAAACTCTCCCAGTTGTTAAATAAAGAGTGATGAGAAAATGCATGCAATTTTAATTTCCACTGGGATTATGCCTAGTGTGAGACAATCATGTTGTTAGATATTTTTCTAAAGAGTAAAATAACGTTATAGCATCCGTGAAGGATGTTATGAAGAACAAGGTTCTGAAATAAAAAACATTTTTATCCCAGATTAGCTACTTGTTATGCTTTTTGATGAAATTGCTTGAATTAGAATTTACGCAAAGCTTTATTATCTAAGACACTTCAGCTCAACTTGGTTTAACTGATGTATCTATTAGCATATCTATCTTGTAGTTAATGAAGGCTAGATATATCAAATAAGGAGAATCCAGACGAGTATAATGGGTATATATAAAAAAATGACACAATGTTCACTTGTTTCCCCCCTCCCCAACAGTGCCAAAGCAACAGCATATTTTAAAATCAAAACTGGTGTTCACAATGATCCCTGCAAAGCCACAGGTTAGCAGAATGGCTGGGTATTCAGAACACCTGCCATTGCTCTTCTTTTGGTGGAATTTCAGGTGCTCTTGAAAGATCTTTGTAGGAAGACCAAAAAATGAGGAATGACAAAGAGGAAGTTTTTAAAAAAAGCCCCCCAAATTAGAGTCTTAAATATAACTAGTACATAATCCCTAGCTCATAAGCAGGCTCTGAGAAACAGATATACCAGGAATGAAGTATCACCTTATAATGGTAAGAAGGAATTTGCTTTGGAGATTTGGCAGTGGCTGAGGAAGAGCTCAAAGGGGCTTATTTTACACCTCCATTGTGAGAAAATTAAAAATGTCACCCATGACTAGGAAAGCATCCTGCTAGAAAAGTAAACGTCACCTTGTCTGATTTTGTTTATTGCTTTGTTTGTCAGATCTGCAAAGCTTTTCTAAAATATTTCAGCCTGGAGGAAGGAAATAACACTAATGAAAATACTACCTAGAAAATGTGTCAGTTTTGTAATTGAGAATAAATACACAAATATTGACAAAACCAACATCAAATACTGACAGTAATGTATGTTTCAGTTCTTGCACTTTTTAAAATGTTTAAATAAAAAGGCAAGGGGCCTGCCTTCTTCAAAGTCTTTCAGGAGCCTACAAAGTCCTTTTCTCCTTTTCTATTAGTAATGTTATTGAGTAATATAAATTAGGACAAGGATGAAACAGGAGGAATACTTATTTTCATTTCACTCTACTTTCAGATAGTTTTCACAAGGGAAACCGGTCTCTACTAAATCCAGCCACAGTTTAGGTGAAACTAAATTCTTTCCAATCCACTTATATTTGTTTGCTCTGATGCAGGTGTTTTTTCCATGGGAGATGTTCTAGAGGAATTTTCTGGGCTAGAGGGCAGCTGGTGTGCTTTGTGTCTTCTCCTCTTAAACTGTAAACTTTTTCGTGGAATGGGTAAAATCTAGGCAAGCAAATCACATTTGTGGATCTTGGCCTAATGCTTGTCTGAGCGTAAGGAGTAGGCAGGAGTGGTAAGAATTTTACCATGTATTCCTTTACAGGCAGCTGCATAGCTGTGAGAGTGACAAGGAGTTTATGTATCCTGGAGATATGGGGAAAAATAAAGGGAAATAGGAGGAAGAGGGAGGAAATTAAGTGGCAAAATCAGCAGTTCCTATAGTGGAACTATAGTGGTTCATTTTTTTTGGACAGGATTTAGAAAGAAAAATAATAGGCACATTTTTCCAGATTTATTATGTTTGGAGGTAGTATATTTAAGCAGAATAGACAGAGTGGGTGATATGAGTGAGAATACAATGACAGTACTAATTAAGGGGAATTTCAAGACCAACCAAAAGTGAAGCAGACAAACTCTCTGTCCCCTGCACTATTGACAAAGTGGTGTCCCTTTAATTTCTAGACATTTCCAAAGATAAACTGGGACAAAACGGTGCAAGTGAAGACAAAACAATGTGAAAATCAGGATCTAGGTAGCAGCTCCAGCAAAAGCTGTTCCAAAGCTAAGACAACAATAGCACCAAATCCAAAAGCAGCCATCTGGGCTCTAGGAGGCATTGCAACTTCCTCCTCTCTTCAGGGCTCTAATCAGAGCCATCTGCAGGGTATTAGTCCTCTTGGAGGCTGACATGAAAGATCTTTATAGTTACATTTATGTTCATGCCCAGCCAGCAATGAATAGATTTCTCACAAACCTACATGATTTGTGCCCATGAGATAGCACATCAAGCCATCCCTACAGCCTGTAACCTCGGGAGTCTCCATGTGGGTTTCTGCAGGGCTGGCCTGTGGTGCGGTGTAAAGTGTGCTCTAAAGTTTCTCCAAAAGCAATGCCAGCCCTTGACAGCTTTCATAAGTGACACAGGAATTTATCTAGGGCTGCCAGAAAGCCTGTATCTGTTGCAATAACAGAGCTCAGACCTGTGTGGGGTCATTACCACACACCAGGGAACCCATTTTCCCACAAAGCTGCTACAGGCTGGGCTATGGCTGGCTAAACAAGTAGCAAAGGAGATCTGAATCTGGCTCATTTTTCCTAAGTGCCCAACAAGAGGTTTTCAAAGCTGTAGGGTCAGAAGGTTTCTCTCTTCACTGTGCTTCAGAAACTCAATGCCACTTGAAGGGGTTCTTGTATTAACTTTACTCTACCTGAAGCCCCCAGACAACATTCTTAATGGTTTTGCATATGCAAGGTCATCAGCAGGTTACTTTAAAAAATTAAGATAAGATCACTGGGAACAGAACAGTTCACGGTTTACTTTACAACACCCAGCTATCAAAAAGTTAAGCCATAGAAACAAAAAGTTGAAATTAGAGATAAAAAGCAAATTTAAATATCTTTGATGACTTCTACATAATAAGGTGGGTTTCAGAGTTCATGCTGGTGTAAAAAAGAAGGAAAGAAAAGCCAACCCCTGAAACTGGCAGTAGGGCTAAGGAAAAGTCAGATCCATTCCTCTTCAATCCATAGACTATTTATGTAAAGAGTGGATATATTTAAACTCAAGTCTCAAACACAGGGAATGGGTGATTAATACTCTGCTCCTGTCCTGCCTAATGAGTTTGTAAGCTCTCTCATTAATTGTTTGTCCCAGTTATAGCATAGCTGAGACCAAGTCTCCTTTGGGGCTCCACTACTTTATGATGCAATTAATGCACATAACCCTATGCCATTTATAGTTCCCAAAACCTAACATGTCATGTGTGCCAGGAGGAGAGTGCTTTGGGACCAGCAGTGTCCCACTGGCAGCAGGCCTCTGTCTTTGCATCTTTTGCATCTACCTATTCTTCTGTGTTATAACCCCTCTAATC
Organism: Falcunculus frontatus; assembly: GCA_013398115.1. Classification (NCBI taxonomy): domain Eukaryota; kingdom Metazoa; phylum Chordata; class Aves; order Passeriformes; genus Falcunculus; species Falcunculus frontatus. The sequence goes on along the minus strand of VZRV01007195.1, from coordinate 315,837 downwards.
TCCTGGGTGCTGGAGCTGATGACATGCAAGAGCATCCTTTTATAGGAGGCCAGAGTAAAAGAGGGGTGACCAAGTAACTACTCACATATATCCAGTGGCCCAACTAGCCCTTACTTTACTTACAAAAGAAGGTTGAGTGAAAGAATGGTAAAACTCCCACTGATATCAGCCGGGCCAGCATTTCTCATTCTAATGTAAAATATTTGTCAGTGCACGGAGGTTTTTGCTCTTTCTGTCACCTCACCTTTTCCAAGTAATTTCTATGTCTCCACTGAAGAGATTTCCAACCACCACTGTTTCAGCCATAAGACAAATTGCTTTTTTGTCCCAGAGGGACTTCATTCTGTGTGTTTACTTCTTCAATTTGTGTACCCCCACAAACTAACATCTTCTTTGCATTTAGTAGGCAGTAGAGGGGCATGCAAAATCAAAGCCCTGTTCTGCTGAAACTGCAAAATAAAACACAAGAAAACTCTTAACTTCAGGGAGTCTTGTAGAGAGAAAATAGGAAGTGGAACAACTTTAAAAAATGCACACTTTTCTAATGCACTAAAGCCTTTGCTGCATTTGCCAAAACTTCACTTTTAAGAAAAAACAGCTGTGGATTTGATTTCTCTGTTTCTCAGCCATTAGTCAATAGAGGATTCAATTTTAAAGCACAAGACCTGTAACATACAGAGTGAATCATTTCTTGTCTGCATATAAGAGAACACAGATAGATAACATGCTTAGTGAAAGCTTTATCACCAAGGAAACACATTTATAAGCATTGAATCTAGCACTTTAACATTTACAACTCACTTTAAAAAAAATGCTAGCTGTAAATAAGTCTATACTCATAACTTGAATTATGTGGTTTCTATCACTCATGCCTATTTTAAGAATTACTCATCACCTTAGAGTGGCAACGGGCAAAGCCGATTTGTGAAAGTTCAGAGTTTCTGGAGATTTGGACTCTGATCTACTACAAGTTAATTGTTGCAGTGAGATAATAATTTTTTGGTAATTATGTCCAACCAATCCATAAGTAACCCCTCACAGAACAGGTTTCATCTAGTGCCACTTGCTATTTCCTAAAGGTCATGGAGTCTCTTTTTCTCACCTCTAACAGCTCACCTTTCCTGCGTGTACTATGGGGAAGCATAATTCCAGTAGAGTGGAAATTCAGTCAGTAAATGAGGCATCGACATAAATATTCATGGGGGAAAAAAACTTTTGAAAAAATGTTGAGAAAAGAGAGTAGGTAAATCATGGCATCCTCAAGAGACCACTAAGATACGCACTGTCAATTTACATAGATTTGCTTAAAATTTTGTGTGTAATTTAAGAAGTGTTTTCATACTTACTGAATTATCACCTTCTTGCTGGAATTAGGGCATCTCTTGAGCACTGGACACTTGATCTGGAGTATGGAGCAGTTGCCCAGATGCCATGTGGCACCCATTTGTCATATCCTTGATTTACAGTCTGGCAATTAGCAAGGGAAATTATTCTGGATTATTCAGAGAAATGTTTCTGCCCCGGTCAATACACAACAGTTGACCTGGTTTTGACAAAGTGAATTTGACTTCTTGTCTAGGATTCTTCCCTCACTTTTCAAACCCTTGAAACCCAAACCAAGAACCTGATATAAAAGCAAGCCATGGGAGAAGCACATGAACTCACAGGGCCCATCTGCATGTACAAGGCTAAGTTTCTATATAAGCACTAGAAGATAAACATTATCTCAGGATAGAGTCCCAGTAGAGTTCAGCACAACTTAATATGATAAAGATTCAGCTTCAAGAAAAAAAAACAATTCAGGAAAAATTTTGAAAATGCTTGGTTATGGCTCGTTCTGCTTGTGGCTATGGTCACTGATAACACTTACTGACCTTGGTAGGAAGAGAGTGAAGCTGATTCCACGTGCCTTTAGAAAGTCAGCTCTGAAAACATGATATACTGACAATATTTGATTCCTTGCAGTTAATCCTACAAAGACACACTCACACAGACATTTGTTTAATTGGGAATCCTCTGAACTCAATTCATGTCTGGCTCCTGTCTGGTTCCATAAGCTTAAATAGACATGAATAAATGGAGCCATTTGCCAACTCAGGACTCAAATCACTAACAGTCATCATAAAATGTAGTGTCCAGAAGAGTCTGAATACCAGACTCCAGTACCAAAATTGGACCATTCTGTGAAGAATAATGTAAAAAGGATTACTTCAAAACCACTGACCATGAAGAAAAAGAACATTGACTGTTGGGTAATGATGCAATCTTGAACTTTCACACCACATCTCAGGAAATATTACTGCACTATAATTGAGTTCATCAGGTTTCACGAGCATGCCCATGTATTCTTCTCCATTTCTCAAAGATTTTCATTGGTATGATGCAAAGGACACTACTATCCACTGGGAGGTTGTCTGTGTTGATCTGAAGCAAGTTCATCTCAATTTTTTTTTCACCACTGTTTGCAGCTTTTCAGCTTTCAGATCCTCCCTAATGAGGACAGTGGCCAGAGGAATACAACATATGTACCTTTTATAAAGACAAAATAAGACAATGTTAAGGCCTCCTCCGTGGTTTTTTTTTTTTTAGTTTTTCACTTTTCTAAAGAAAACCTTTTATTCAACCCTGATGCCATAAAAGAAGGTGATGTCATAATTTATGATATTAAACTTGTTACTAAAATGTCATTACACAAGTGATGTTTTAATTGATGATGCTAAACTGGTTAGCAGGAAGGTGTCAAGTGTCACTTTCATGACATAAACTGCCAGTTATGATTATATAATATCAATTATTCTTTGGAAAACTGCGTTAGATCAGTTACATCTGAACCAATGTAGTTGGGGCAGGTTCATATTTTTTTAAATGCTGTTCATCCAGTTCTCATTATTAGGAGTAAAATATACTTCGGATGCAATTCAGACTTTTATAACTCTCTCCTTGAAACATAATACCTGCCTTTCTCATTTGCCCTTTCAGATGCCATCAAATCAACATTGAACTAAAACAAAAGCAGTGAGACAAATTTTATAGCCTTAAGAGCTTGCCTTGCATTGCAAACATCCAAAAACCAAAGTCTGAGATTAAGGTAAGCAAAAATAACAAAACATTATTTTAATAGTAGGTTAAATATAGAGCATTAGGATTTGCTGACAGAATGTTGGTTACTATGAGCCCTGCTTTGACGCTGGATCTCCTAAAGCTTTAACATCCAGCTGCTCTCCAAATTCCTCTAAATCTTACTTAGGCACAGAACCAAGAGAATATATTAATATCTGAAATGCATGTAACCAGATTTTAAAAACCTAATCCCTTTTAGGGATAGTTACAAGTAAAGGCAGCAAGTTTAGTTCATGTATACTCTCTGGGTCCAACAGGAGTAGACTGAGTCACTGCTGATGCTGATCTGATCAAGCAAGTTTATAACATTTCCCTATGTTAAAGCTGCACTCTGCTCCTTGCTGTCAGTAACACATCTCTGGTTTACTGGCAAAGATGTTCAGAGATATCCTGATACCAAGTTAGATGCAAAATAACAGAATGAGATTTTAATGGGAATTTCCAAGCTGGAATCTCATCTGTTTTATAGAAGAATAGTCTCTTTAATGAGAGAGAACACAACAGTCAGGACTATCTCTTGGTCAAGACTGTTGGATTTGTCTAAGTTCAAATAAGAGGATTTCTCCCATAAATTTCCCTGTTGTAAAATGGCAAAAAATGGAAAGATAAATGATGTACATCCATGCAGCCACAACGACCCTGAGGAACAGTGGTTCCAAAGCCAACAAAATTTGGCTGCTAAATAAACCACACTTTTACTTTGCTGAACAGCTTCATGCTCAGATCAGAGGCGCTTCATGATGGATGATGGATGTGAAGATGACTAACAAATCACACTTCTTTTTACTCTGTTACCTGTACGAACTTCAATCAGATCAGAAGTCACATTTCTTGGGAAAGGTCTTGGAGGTTTGATCAAAAGAGTTGTAGAGGGTGATAGGGAGAAGCTGCAAAGAGGTAAGAGAGAAGCGCACTAAGAAATATTTAGAAACAGACGTGATTTTCATTAGGTTTAGTGGAGTTGGTGGAAATTAATCTTCTGGGCAAGACTTTGAAAACTTACCTCATGATTTCATCCATGCAAAAAGAATCAGTTGTCTCCTTTTAGGTCGCTTGCTCTCTACATTTTTTTTTACAAGTAATGGATTTGGATATTATCCCACTCCCCACTTCTTTCTGACAAGCTTAATGGTGATAACCAATCTAAGTTCACAAAAAACCCCAAAAACCAAAAAAAAAAAAAAAACCCCAACCCAACAAGACTCCCCTTGCCAAAACCCTCATTAAAAGATATTTTTAAAAAGCAGAAACAAAAAAGGAAAAAGAGGTGCTAAGTCTTGATCCGTAGGTACCAGGTGTTTTATTACCAACATATCTCTAGGTAGCATTTTACCTGTCAGATATTGGGGACATACAAATTTCATTAGATATCAGATCTTTAATGCAGATGGCGAAATAATGCCAGAAATTTGAACGTTTATCCCCTTAGCCTGCTGTCGCATATTCTCTATCCCACAGACATTCTCATTGGAGCCTGTGATTATTTTTTTCTTTTTCCTGATTCGCTGTAATTATTTAAAATATACTTTTAAAGCGGAGAGAGCTTGCATCAGCCATCAAGCAATGCACCATACCACTCTGATTTCCATAACAAGTCAGATAAAATCTAAGCATCAAAGAATGCACACTTGTTGACATGACAGAAGGTTGAAATCCTATGAGAGAAATGCCTCTTACAAGAAAGATGAGGATAAAAATTCTTTCAAAACCTTAGCGGGTTGAACCTGCCCATCCATGTAGTTGCTGCATCATGGAAATATGTTCACAGCCCATGGTAATACTGATCAACCTATAAAAAAGCTCCATCTAACAAAGGCAAAATTCCTTCTAACATTTCCTTGTAACTGAAAGAAGGCATTCAGACACTAGTGGGTTTCATAAAAGTTATATAAAATTTATAATTGGTTGCTAATTAATGTCAGATCACAGTGGAATTCCTATGGAATTACAGAGTGGAGCTTCTTTAATTACCAGTTTATAATTATAAATCTCATTGGAATAAAAACCACAAGAACTGTAATAAGTGATGATGATCTTGGAAGATCATCTTTGACTAATAAAATCGTCATGTACGTCTCTTAAGGAATTATAGAACAGTAGTCCTGACTTGGGGCAAAAAAACATTTTCCATGACGCAGGATTCCCCTTCCTGCATTATGCAAAAACTAAAGAGACAAAAATCTTAGACATTATTTCACAACTAGACCAATGACATCTTGTGAAATTAAAAATACATCTCAGGCCTCTTAGCACTACATCTTGCAGTCTGTGCACCTGATAGATCACCAAGGCAGGACCTTTCCCACCATTACTGTGCAGTTTTGTCCTTTTCTACCGATCCGCCTTCAAAAAGCCACGGAACTAACCCTGGCTGTGACACATCTTCAATGCAATTATATAGCAGAGACCTGCGGTTTTCTGTTCAGGTTGTCCTGATCTGTGCTGTACTTGAACACAATCAAAGATGAGATGATTAGCACTGTGCATGTTGACTGTCAATTAGGTGTACCCACAGCAGTTTGTCCTATGCTCTGCTGCAAACATTTGGACCTCCCTAAACAGCCGTGAGTGGAGAATTACAACTCAAACAGCTTCATACCAGTACCCTACAGACCAAAAGCTGATGAGAATGAATGTTGTTGTGAACCTATTGAACCATCTTTTCCTCCCTCCAGTTTGACTTTGGGTTAGCTGAACTGAAACAGAAGTCAGGGGGACTGCCACATGGAAGCAGCCCTGTAAGATGAGTTCCCAGCACAGGACCTCATCTCTGCAAGTACAAGATGCAGGAAGAGAAGGAGAAGGCAAGTATCTCCCAGTCTGCCCAGTGCCATCATAGCATGGGATCCTAGCATTGACCTGTGCATTCACATTCTCAAAGCCATCTCAGACAAAATCATCATTTCCAGAACTTGCCTGGGACAAGGAAGAAGATACTGATTTGATTTCAGTAATCTTATTCATAATTGACTTGACCTTGCTGGTGAGCAGCAGGTTCTGTCCCAGCAAGTTCAGTCACTTTCTCTTATTCTCTGGAGTGCTCATTACTGCTTTCAGCCATCCTCCTAAGATGTACTTTTCCTCCACATGGAAATGAGTAGGTCATATGTTGAGGCCCTCCTTCCCTGCTTTTAACAGAATTGTTTTTCTCTGTTCCTTGCATTTTTCCCCAGTCCTCTTACAGTTCTATTTCTCCATGCCTTCAAGGCTGCAGCTCTGAGCTTCTCCCTGCGTCCCATGTACATCTGTGGGAATCTGTAAACCTGCCAATGAGTACTTTGCAAAAACTTGTTGCAGATCTGATGGGTTTCACTTTGCAAGCCAAGAAATGAAGACTTATGACATAATTGATAGTAACAAATTGAGAGAGGAACTATGGCCCCTACCTAAAATAAAAGACAATCATAGTGAATTAAAGGTCACGATATAAAGAATTACACAGAGAAACACCGGGAAATAGGAACAAATTTAATGCAGGCTACAGTGGAGTTAAACCAGAGATGAATTTGGCTAAATAAAACATAGGAAACCTATTTCCTGTACTAATTACTCCACTTCTTAGAGAAGTGTAATGTTGGCATCAGCCTTCATACTAAATTGCACCACAAAACCCCAACATTTAACAGTGTTGTAACCTACACATTAGGGAGTTTACCAATTTTTCTTTTGCCTAGCTGTTGTTTATTTCCTGACAAGTTTTTCTTGCAGATTTACTCAAGTGGAGAGATGTTCCTTGAACAGCAGAATTCTTATTCAAGGGCTTTGAGAAGTAAGCACACAATATTATTTGATTTGTTTTTCATTCCACCTTGCAAAACTGTCTCTTTAGTAAATCCAGACCATCAGAATCAACAGGGTGACTTCCCCACGTGGACATGTTTCCCACGGAGTACAGAGGTTGAAGTCACTAACACAGGCAGAAGGAGAGCTTGTTTCTTCTCATTCATTTTGTTGGCAGAACAAAGACAACAGCACATTAGCAACAGACTTTCATATGGACACTGGAATTAATCAGACTTAAGTTTGCCTTCCCTTAAATCAAAGGGTCGTGTGAAGGTGGGGAGAAGAATTTGCAGTGGTATCTTTGAGGGACTGCATTCCTAATTTTGCCCGAGATAACAAGAGCCTCAGTGCCTTGAATTGCTGATTATTACAATCACCAACACACACACATACATATTCAGGGAAAGTGTTCGAACTCTCACATTTGTATTCATTTTACTTTGACTGAACTGGAATCATAAAAGGAATGTGTAAACGAGGAGAGCCTGTTGCTGAAATGAAGTTGAATTTTTTCCCCACAGAAACTTGGGTTCATGACAGCTTTTTGTCGGCCAGGACATTAGCCTTTTGTAATTTATTGCTTTTAGATTAAATCTTGGGAAACTCAATATTGCAGTTGAATGATTAGAGCAATACCCCTTGGAGTAATAAATTTTCTTTGGTGCTATGCATCTCCCGATCATGTTTCCCTTCTAATTACATTTACATAAATGATATTCTGCAAAATTAAATTAACATTCAAACCGTTATGCTGGCAAGGAGAGACAAAAATTAGTTACAAACTTACATCCCTAAAAAAACGAAATGACACCTCGTTCTTTCCACAAACTGAATCATATCTATCCCCCTAAGTGTCTCACACACGATTCATTATTCTAGTTGGTTAATCACTGAGCTAGAGGCTCTGCTCCCCCTCTTTCAGAAGTTTAATAGTGTAAGGAACTGCTTTCCACGGAGTTTCATTAAATAGAAGCAATTGGTGGCAATCCAAATTTGGTCAGCAAAGTGCTTTATTCAGACCTAGACTTGATTTCTATAGTTTTGGCCACAGCACTTCTTCAGGGCTTCCCTCTCTTGGCTCCTGTGCACAATTCCTCTAGTACGGAGCCTGAAGGCACTTGGCGGGGCTCCCCGTGAACTTAGACTCAGTGCTGTGCTGACACTGTCCTGACCAGGCTGAAGAAAGATGTTCTTGCCCTTCATAAGTCCACATCGCCATGCTGGCTGGTGAGCAAAGCCATGATTTCCTGGACTGCTCTCCAAACGATGCAGGATTTCACAGAGCAAGTTTTTGCTTGCCAAGAGGAGGGACCATTATCCTGATGAGGAAAAAAGAGTGCCAGCCAACTGCAGACTCATGAAGTCAGTCTTCAAACAGCTTTTCCAAGATATGAGGTTGAAATGGATTGTGCTGTGTAGTGTTAATTTGCCTAAGATCACTGATTTCTTGACTACTCAATCTATTTTCTCAGTGCTGTATGAGGATCAGTAGCTTTTGCAGTGAAAAATTGTCTCCTAAGACCTACTTGGAAAGTCATTATTTTTGTTGTCCGATAGAGGATTTGGCCCTTTGGATACCCACCCACTGTGAAGACAGGGTACATCCATCTCCCCTCTCCTCTCTTTTGTCTTTTGATGCAATTAACAAATCATCAAAATGCTTAGGCAAAGAACACATGGCCTACTCTATCACTGGGCATCAGTGAGGCATCTCTTGCTTTTATTTGTTGCTCCTACACACACTGCACTGAAGATCACAGTATTTTCATTCAGGAATTTGAATCCTAATCTTTATCCTGCCCACCCTTATAGTCAAGAGCATATAGCATCAAGTCTCTAGTGATATCAATTCTTACGCAAGTATACTCAAACAATGTTGAGACTTTAGTAACAAAGTGGGGAAAAAAATAATTATCTATAGTATGACACATACATATATACATATATAATTGCAACTGGAACTAAGTCTGTCAGCTCTAGTGCAGTATGCCTATTTGAGTGTGAGTACACTCTGTAAGTTGTGCATATTTCAATGGGGGAAAATACAGTGTCTGGAGATGGGGATTAAAGTAGAAATGTCAAAGCTTCTGATTAAATAAAGTCTGTGTATATATGAGCCTGCTTTTCAGTTTGAAACCTGGATGATTTTAACGTTTCAATTTTTTAAAGCAAGGTTTGAGTCAGCGACTGAATTTCCTTCTTGAAACACATCAACATTTGCATTTTAGCATATTTCACTTTACTTGGCAAAGAGATTGTTGGAGTTTTTTCAAAAAAAAAAGGAACTCTGGGCAGCCTGGCATTTGTTTGAAAACCTAATTTAATTTTCCCTAAACTTCACAGTTTCTGTATTTCTATAGGTCCCACAATAAATAAAGTTAATTAGTTGTAGACATAACATTTAGAGACCATATTTTCTCAAAGTGTTTGATTGCAGTGAGTCATCTGCATGACAGTTCTCTTTCCAGGACTGCACTTTATTCCTGTTTGCCTCACCCTGGTAAACATAACGTGCCAAACACTCTAGAATTTCTGTTAAATAAGCTCGTCTCACAGCATTATGGCCCAGGCCCATTCAGAGCCATAATTGAATTCTTTGGCACAAAAACTGCTTGGAAAGACCAGGCCGATTTATATGTTTAGGACCATATGACAAACATCTGTTTCACTGCAAGGAATGTAGGGTATAAGCACAGGTACCGAACACAAATCACGTCGGAAATCCTGGTGCAAGTTCATTAACCGTGACTCCTGGAAAGGACGTGAGACCCGAGTTTCCATTTGATGGAACAGCCTGTGCAAGACTATGATGAACTTTCTGTGAAATCTGTGAAAATTCAGAGCAGTCAATGAGATGGGGAACATAATAGCACCAGACCAGAAGTTACATTTACAAAAGCAATGTTATACGACAAAATTCCAAAAACATTTCCTTCTTCAAGGACTTAAAACTCTAGAAGACAGAACAATATAACAAAAATGTCATAACTCACTTCTACTCCTAGCATTAATCTTTAACTTACTTTATTTCATCAGTCAGTTATATTATTCCCATTATAATTGTCATGCTATTTTTAACCTATATTTAAAAAGCCACATAGCTTCAAGACACGTCAGTGGAGCACAGCAAATATAAGTCTGACAGCGCTCAGTGAATCGTGGGAGATCCCTATGATTAAGAAAAACAGTAAAGAGAATTTGTGAGGTTTCAGCAAAGTTATCAAGAATTCATGAGTACACAGGGTTGTGACTCAGTTGGCTAAGGTTATCAGACTCCAGGAGCAGTGAGCAGTTCTGCCAACAAGCCAAGACCATCTGCCATCCACGAAAAAGAAAAAATACATTTATCTAGAAGCAGGGCTCTTCCCAAGCTTCCTGAAAAAGCTCCGAGGTAGGGGTCCCAGCATTTGAAAAGGTTGTGTAAAGCCCAGATACCTTATTCAGCTCCTGATCCAGAAGACACTATAGGTCTCAGAACAGAGAAAGAAAAAGAAAAAAAATTTATCAAGTTGTGTCACAATGACAAATGCAAAGAACACCTGAAGGTATGGCTGATACTTTCTGTTCTTTAGGACAATTAGAAAATTGCAATCATCTTTTGTCTCTCAGGAGTATCACAAAGAAGAGGATATACACAACTGTATTTGGATACTACCAGGAGCAACTGGAGTGATTATGAGCTAATTTTACCATAAAGGTCAGGTTAATCTCCCTATATCAGAGACCAATTAATAAACACTCTTGACCGCTTCAGTGTCTCTCTCACTTACCACCCTTACACCCCTGTATTCTGCTGGAACCAAAATGCCCAGAGGATGAGTGGGGAGTGGCTGCATTTTGGGTCGCTCTTCTCAGAGACATTTTATTTTTACTTTCCTTGTATAATCCTCAATTGAAGCTGCACTCACAGCACCCATGTTTCTCCACTTCTCCATTTTTGATTGCCTGATTTTTGTTGCTGTTGATGGTGTTGGAAGATTAAATGTTATGTGCAGCAACAGATGTTAGCGATCTCATTCAGAGCTGAATATCTTCTTACACATAATTTGGTTGTGCGCGAGGGGCCAAGAACTTTGGCTTCAGATAAGCAAAATCAAAAGCTGTTTTAACTGGCACATTGAGTCCATTGTCTATAAGCATTCACGTTAAGAGAACGAGATAAAATCTGCCAAGGGACATTATTATGTCGTGAAATATATTTGTCCATCACAGAAGAATGACAGGAAAAGAGGGAAAAAGAGGTGATTATGGAGCAGTGGCCTAAATCTGTTCAAAAGCTCCACTAATTTTGAGCACACACTATCTTGGGGGATAGTCACAAACGGATGTACAGAAAACATTCAAGAACGAGGAGACAAGGACATTCTTCAAGGAATAAAGCAAGGAAACACTAGAACTTGGCAGCTTCTGCCCTGTTTTGATTGGATGGGTGGCAGCGATTAAAGGGCAATGTCAAAAAGATTAGTGTTAGGTAGGATGGGAATTTCCTATGTATATGAAAAACCACAGACCAGGAAACAGGAGCACTGTGATATTGATCAATTTTTTTCAAGCAGTCACAGATTTTTAATGTAAATACCCATAGATCACATCAGGAAGGAACCACCAGGAAGTTGTTCCCAGGAGCTCTTACAAGTAATGTATTTAATGATCCATATTACTATTGTTAGAAGCATGGGAGCTGTGTTCTCTTTGGAACAGTGAAGAAAGAAGGTTGAGAAGGAAATGTAGAGTTTCAAGACATGAAGATGCAACTTTTGCATCAAACTGCTTTTGATGAATTAAAAACTAGAATAAATTGAACACACAGAAAGGTGGCAAGTATTTGATTTGTCTTGAGGGAAATCCTTGGGAATCTCACACACCTTTTCAAACTGCATTCAGACTGTAAGAAAGATGTATTTCTCAAAATACATTTTGAGAGCATCTAGATGTTATTTAACAGTATCACTGAAATAATGGGTAAACAGCATTTAATTTAGGCCTTCTGAATATTAACAGTGTTATTCTCAGAATCAAAAACTAGTTCTTTGGCTAGAATAAAAACATTTGATTGTGTTTTGCTGTGAAAACATTGTGATTTGCTGTATTGTTCATGATTAATGTTGGTCTTTCAAAAAGTTGTTTTCCTTTGTGCAATGTAAATAAAGCTTCTTTCCAGTGTTGCTGAAATTCTGGCTTTCATTATGCATGGCAAAGGAGAGGTTGATGATGCTTTATGATCTTTAGCAAGCACCACAGACATTTCTGGAACATGAAATCAAAAGTAAGAGCAAGTAGCATTAAAATGCTCTTTGAGCTACTTTCTGTAATCACAACATGAAAGTTCTTTTTCATTTAGTGTATGTGAACTGCATTCAAAGCAAAATAAAAATAATTCTGAAATGGAGACTTTTTCTGGAATGGATTCAGTGCTGGAATAGAGTCAAAGTAAAACCTTCTTTTCATGACAACTGAATATGAGTATTGTATTTCTTATTTGATGTGACATGTCATCACAAGGTCTTCCAGGCATTGTGAATGGATCACCTTTAAAATATAAACATCCTAATATTACAGTTCTTCTGTTTCTCTACAGTAGTAATAATTCAGTTTCACATAAGCTTCTTGGAAGGAAAACCAGAAGACCCACAACTTTTTATACCATGTACATCTCTTAAATAAAGGCGATCATGAAGACTCTTTCCCTCCCACCAATAATTACACCCTGTTGCAGTAGCAATGACCCTGCTGCAGCCTTTTACAGAAAGGGATTTTGAACAAAGTCTGGGAAAAGGGACAGTTCTCCAGGCACAGTGGGGCTGCATGGTTGCACTGACTCCTGCTAGTCACACCATCAGCTGATGATATGTTTCTGACTAGTGAACTTCTTCAAACATCACTTAATAGCTGAATCAAAGCAAGAAAAATTCTCAAGATCTGATAGATCTTGGCAGACCTTTAAATCTGTGTATCAGTTTGGAAACTACTGATTTGATCCATATTCCATCACGACGGATAACAACTGACCATACCTCATCCCTAAGTGGCCTAATGAACTAGGCTTGAGCAATGTGAGAAATGAGTAGTATCGAGAACTCACTGTTCACTGAATAGCAGTGTGACCCATATGATAGAGATGACATCAAAAAAGCATCTCATTTTCAGGAGATCAAAAGGTAGAGTGCCTTCCAGAAAATAAAAATGTTTATATCAAAATCAAAGGGAGCATCCTCAAGTTTTTATTAGCCTAAAGAGCTGGATTGTTTAATCCTGCAGCATTTTTTATTTTTAAGAGGAGGTTAAAGTTGAGATGCCTACACAGCCTTGTTTGCTGTAGAAGTGTGGTACTTAGAGATATACAAATTATGCACATCCAGGCACCGAAACACTGGAATTCAACTGTCATTCAACAAAATTCTTCCTGTTTTATACCAATACAAGTCAACCATATTCTCCTGACCATCCAGGACCTTCTCAGACCCAATTACTATGTCTCTGATCCTCCCGACATTGCCCTCTACCCTCTCCAATACAGAGGTGCTATTTCACAAACTATTATCTTACAACATTTTGTTTTGTCTTTGCTGCATCCTACCTAGGAAAACATTTTCTGAATTGTTATCCCAGTTTTCTGTGCTGTCATGTCTTCAAATCTCTAGGAGGATTATTTTTTTAAAAAAGATTGCACATTCTTTGAAATGGAAATAATTTTTGCATGCTCAGATTAAAAAAAATCCAGAACTCAGCAGACTCTTCACAGTGGACCTCCCTGACTTTTCAGAAACTCATCATGAAGAACACAACCTGACTGCTTTCCTGTTTCACTCCCAGCAGTGAGTTGCTGATTAAGGCTGAGAATACAGGAGTGTAACCAATGTGAAATGAAGGAAAACATTTAACCTACAGTCCCTCATACTCAGAACAAATAACTGCCTCTGTGTCCCTTGCACATGTTTGATGGAGTCAGAAACTGGTTATTAATGAAGAAAAGCTCCATAAAAATGAACACACTCCAATCAGTCTTCTGGCACTACAACATCAAGAGGAGATGCCAGTCAAGCAGCTAATATTAAACCTGTAAATCTTTATCTATTTGGGATGCTTTAATCATTTCCTATGAATTAATACCATAAAATCTGATTTATAGCTTAAGGAGGAAGATCCTTATAACCATTAATACACAAATTCAATCAACAGACATTTGCAAATTACAGATTCACTGGAGCTCTGTGTTGCTCAACAGAAAACCAATCCTGGCCCCTTCTCTGCAGAGGAAGCAGGGCTTCAAATGATGGTAGAGGTGCAGTTTCATCAATGCTGCATTCCAGGAAACCTCCTTACACAGACTTTCTTCAACAGATGGTCTTCTTAATTTGGTACAAGATACAAGATTTATAGACAATCCTCAGCAACATGGGAAGTGTTTAAGGTGTCAGATGAAGCAATAAACAAATGGGAGAGCAATGGTCTCTTAGCAAACAAATTCTCTAACTTTCCAAGGGTTGCTATGACCCTGCTGGTCCTGCACAAATATCTGAGAGAAAATATAAAATTATTTAGGGTGGTTTTTTTAACATGGAAAAGTTATTTTATTTTTGTCTGCTTTTACTGCAAATTATTAATGACAGTGAACAAAACAATTTAGGCATAAAATCCCTGATTTGTCAAGCTTCTCAGAAACAGAGGTTTGCATGTTATCTATCTGCCCCTGTCTCCAGTACACCTAGAGATGACCCAGCTGTCTCCTCCCAAGCAATCTTAACTCTCAGCTTCTAACATTGTCTTTTTACCACTGTGTACTGAACGTGACTAAAAACAGGGACATTTGTTCCATATTTCTTCCTCTCTGTCACCACAGATGATTCTTCTGAGTGCCCATCGCTCTCCATCTATTCCTGGTTACCATTAATTTTTCTCTTTCCTTTACATACAGCCTCATTCATGTGCCAGTCCTTCCTCTGTGTCACTGGTTCTAATGTCCAATTTTCTCTCTGCAGATTCATACACCCTGTAACCCCACAGTACATATAAATGACCAATTTCATCCTTTTCGAATTTAAGCACTTGCTTGAAATGCCAAAATACAAAATGAGTTGCCCTTTGCTTCCCTTATCATCAACAAAGGGAGATGTTTTATGTGGCCAGGCTGACTCAGGTCTTAGCTGAGCAGAATCACTCTTTGGAGGTGCCTCTTGGTTTCTACTGAAAAGAAAAAGCTCAGGGTTACTGGCTTTCTAATGCATCACTAAAGTGCTTACAGGGGATAAGTCCAGGACAAAGTATAGACATTTTTTCCAATCCTTGATTTGTGATCCTTCATCTCTCAGCCTCTGATCCTTTTTTTTAAGATTCCAGTTGCTTTGCTTTGTCTGGTTTACATGGACAATCTTATTTTACCTAAAAAGGAAGCTTAAGCCAACAGTTCATGTAGAGATTTTGTAACACAGCTCTCCAGTGTGGAGACGAGGCAGGTGACATGCTCTTTATATATTATTGTAAAGTTTTCCAAACAACTTTTTGACCTCTGTCTATTCCAAAAGTCAAACTACCTTACTTGGACAGACTGATATTTATACTTCAATGGAGAGAAAGAAAAAAAAAGTAGAAATTTGAATGGTGAGTATCCATTCAGTAGCTGGAAGCAAGAGGTTTTCAGAGAGCTAGAAACCACTGCAGAGGAAGCTAAGCTTTTGCCTCAGGGCATTTAAAGCGTCCCTTTCTCCTACTCCATCTTTTCCCTTCTTTCCTGATCCCTCCTCCGTTATGTGTCTGCTAAAGATCTCAGCCTAAAGAACAGAACTGGGAGGAAGCCAATCTCCAATTCATCTTGGGAGTTTGATTTAATTTTCCATACATCCTGACTGCTTCTTTAGCAATGATGTACATCCCGGCTAACCTGACAAAAGCAGTGCTGGTTTTCCTGTAGAGCAGCAGCGTGATGGAGTTTCATAGGCAGCCTGACACATTTGCTACTGGTCCAGGTGGAGCAGCACTTAGACAGCATCTGGCTTTGTCACAGACATAGAAATTGCCAAAATGTCCATTAATTTCAGTGGTACCAGGAAAGGCCTATGGAAACAAGATGGTAAAAGTCAGGGAATGTGATATAAGTGGGAAGACAAAGCATCAGCATGTTTTGAGAAAGGATGAAAAAGATGATACAGAGTAAGAAGGACTGGTAGGTGCAGGAAAAGGACATTTGCTACACAGAGAGCAACAGACACCATTTCAAGAGGAATGCAATGAAATTTTGCAATTATTGTTCAGAAGTATCTTCTCCTTACTACAGAGGTTATGATTGATGATTCACTTTTTAAGAATGAGACATTTAGGTCAGAGTGGTTTTGGAGGGTTTGAAAGGAAAGAACAGCTGTCTGTGGCAGGAGGAGCTGGATCAGAACACAAGTTCAGTTGCTTTTGTTACCAACACCTACAAAATCTTTTAAACAAAGAACCCTTATGACACAGAGAAATGTAAAGGAGGAGAAAAACACATACAAAGAAATGGTAAAAAGGAAATACATAATAGGAGGTTTGGCTGTTCTCTTTGCTTAATGTCATGGGACTATGAATTTTCCTCATTCCCCCTGAATGAAGTCTCTAAGTATGTATCTTTGGCAGCTGACATAGCAGCAATAGCTCCAGTTTGATCACTATGAACATCGCATTGGCTGCACTTTCAAATCATCTCAGCACACAGCAGCTACTGATTTTGTTGCCAAAATAGGAGACACGCACTATCCCACCTACATCCTAATAATAGACATTAAACTGGAAAATACCATTAAAACAAGAATGGTTTTAATTTTCAGAAACAAGACA
Organism: Falcunculus frontatus; assembly: GCA_013398115.1. Classification (NCBI taxonomy): domain Eukaryota; kingdom Metazoa; phylum Chordata; class Aves; order Passeriformes; genus Falcunculus; species Falcunculus frontatus. The sequence continues at coordinate 299,130 of VZRV01007195.1, read as the reverse complement.
AACTCATGCTTGTTGAGCACCTTTCACCTTCAGTCTGAATTGGCCAATCTACAATGAAGTTCTAACTTACAGTCTGTAGCACACTTGAATGAGTCAGTCATTTAAATGCAGTATTGCAGCCCAAATATCTTTTAACTGAATATTATTATAATTTAGGAGGGCACCGGGACACGAGAACTCTTAGTAGGGCAGTGATTTCTAGAAAAAATACAACTGGCAGTCAGGTAAATATTCACCTCAATCTAGTTTAAAAGCATCAGAACCTGCACTATTGAACTCCATCTTCCGCAATGCCACCCTCGACACGCACATTTATACACCTTTGTTCCGTACTCTTCAAAAGTGGACAAGCACAATCTACTGTAGGAAATTGAAAATGTAAGCTCTTGGCTAATGTCAACAACACAAAACAAAACAAAAGAAACCAATTTGCTTGCCCATCAAAAATACAGTATTGTATTTAATGGAGACCGCAGAGTTGCAGTGGGAAACACACTATACTCACTTAAGATCCAGTTCATTAAATATTCCCGATATTCTTGGTATAAGAAAGAACAGACCACATGTGTGGGGGAGCATAATTTCCTGGAGGCACCATTTTATCTTTAATTTCCATTAGGTCCTTCATGAACACACCACTCAATCCCTTCTGCCCAACTGCCCCTGCTGTGCCAGTGATCATACAGTATGTAACGTCAAGTCTGTCTTCATCGGGACCGGGATCAATTAAAAAGCCCAATATTCAAATTATGTTCGCGACTCCCAAAGTGTTGCCACACTTATTCTCTGAGAACAGCAGAAGTATGTCAAACTGTTCCACAGCGCATGGTATTCAGACTGCATTTTACATTATGTTTTCACACTAACCCAGACCAAATTTGTACCCACTGCTTTGAATGCCCAGAACAGCTTTAGGCAGGAACATCCCAGGCCTGGATTGACCCTGACTTTACCAGTGGCATCTCAGTTAGGGGATGACTCACGCAGCCTGCATCATTAACAACGAGCTACAACAGCTTAGGGAGATGATTCATCCTATAGGTGGGCTGAAAAACTGCCTAAATATGATAATTTATCCCTGGTAATTCTAAAAGATTGTCTTTGTTGACTGGACTATTAATTTAGGGATGTGGAATTAACCTGGAATCAGTGTGTGAAAATGTCATCATAGGGGGAGCCATTGTTTCAGTGATACCCCTAAAAGTGGGATCAGGAAAAAATAAATTATGAGGGGCAAAAAGTTCACAAGCTGCTCCTGAAATCTTCAGCTTCAGGGAACAAGATAGTAAAAGTTTGTGAACATAAATAGGGACTTTACGGGAACTTGACAAAACCCATACTTTTATAGTTATTTGCACATAATTGCCTGTCACATAATTCACTGCAGAAGAGAGATTCCTTTTGATTCCAGCCAGAACTGGCATGAGCCCAGGCATTTCTACACAGGAAAGGAACCAAACCCAGAGCCACTTTAATCTGGTCTGGGGAGCAAAGGGAAGTCTGGGGAGTGAAGGAGTGCACTCCACTGCACTACGAGTTGAATTTGTCCAGCTCCTTGTAACTCTGCTTTAGCTATGATTTGCAATGGAGACTAACTTTATTCTTATTAGTTCTCTCCAACAAATAAGCTTTCACTTTATGTCCCTTTGCTGACTCCCTCTGCCCTGAAACCAGTCTCCTGATTAACGAGATATGGAAAGTTTTACAGGGCCAACCTGGGGGGAGATTTTTCTTTTTGGCTCTTTTCAACTTGCATAGGGTTGTGCTACGGAAAGCTGTCCCGCCAGTCAGAGCAAGAAAACCTTGCAAACATTACTGCAGAGTTTCATCGAAATGAAAAGACTGCAGAACTCTTTTGTCTTCTTGAAAATATGCATCGCTAATGCCACTTCATTCACCCTGAACAAAATAGATACAAACATTTGTTTTAACAATATAGAGGCCTTAAGAAATGTGCAATTTCACAGCGGCAACAGAACATTTATATTGCGAACGTTGACCTAACTTCTAAGCTCCTGTAGGAAATTCTAAAATTGGTTAGCAAGAAGGGCTTTCTAAGCTGAGAATCAAGCTGTGAGAAAGAATAAAAAAAGAGCATTCATTTAAACATTTTCAGAAGCCCCTAAAAATGCCGTTTTCACACAGTAAATCCGCTGCACTTGAATGTCTGCTGGCTTTCTGAAAGGAATGCTCTTCACTGGGATGCAGCCTGCTGTGGTCAAGTATGATGGAAATAAAAGTGTTGCTAATGGTGATTGAAAAGGATTCCCACTGCTGCTGGCCAGTGTTGGTTTTAGATGGGCCAACTCTGTCAAACGGAGAGCAACGGGACACAGTAAACTTTCTCTAAGACTCTAAACTTTGAGTCACCTCTTCTTCCCTTCCTTTTAATACCAGCCTGCCCCATTGTTTCTCTACACAGCTTTATATTAACTCAGTCCGGACCAGACTGTCACTAGAAATGTAAAGATGCAGATTTTCACACAAGGACAACACACAAAAAAAGAATGAACCATGACAGTGAGCATTAGCACTGCAGCAAGTCAACAAGCTCAAAATACGTCTACATTGAGGGTTAGATCAAGAAAAAAAGGTGTACTCAAGGGTAAGTATTCAGCCATCCTCTTTAACCAGGATACTTCATATTGATGGCAACTTCGGGAGCAGGGCTTGATTGTGTCAGCCATTTTGGCTTTTTAAGGAAATTCAGCTTTGCACAGGCACACAGGAACTTTGTTCAGATAGTATATGGCAATGCTAAGGGCAGGCAGCAAGGCTGATGCAGTGAATTTGAAAAATCATGGATTTGCCTTTAGAGTCCTGAATCCCTGTGCAATGCATCAAGCACAAGACATACCTCTCCTCCCCAGCAGGACTGGACTTCTTTTGATGTCTTTTCTGCCTCACATGCTGCAGAATCAGCGTGGTTCCACTGTAAATTTCCAGTGGTGGCTGAAATTTTAACTGGGCTTTGTCACTAACTGCACTGTCTTGAGTCTTTAGAAATATCCTGTACCTCTGGGCTCAGATGGAACTTGGAAATCTAGGTTCTCAGCCACAGTGAAAGAAAATCAATTAATGGCATTAAGGAGGAGAAAAAATAAGAAATAACTAAGGAAAGCCAGCCTTTTCTGCAAGTGGACTTCAGCTGCTTGAACACTAAAAGACCATTGCCTGGGCTTTGAAACAGTGATGATGCTGAGCATGTGTTTGGGTGTCCCCCCACATCTCATGTGTGGCCCCAATCAGAAAGCTTGTAATGCTGCATGGCTGAAGAACTTCAGCCAGCTGAAAAACAACCTGACAAAACACAATAATGGCATACTTTGCCTGGGGTGATGGTTAACTCAGCCGAGGTGGTTGTCCAATAGCACAGTTTTTGCTGTTTAAATAAGTGTATCAGTCTACAGCCTCTGAGGTGGGAAGAGCAGGGTGTAGGGTGGGGACAGTCATAGGCCATACACTTTGTTCCAGATGTTCAATGTGCTTTCTTTGATCCAGGCTCTCTTGACTGATCTAACCTAGCACAAACCATGGACCCCACCAGCATTTGAGAGGATTTCAGCTCTGCTGTGCTATTTTTACTCACTCTGTATGCCTCGACAGGAAGCATAAGGGAGATAATGAGCCCAAACTTAAATGTGCTCTTAAAGGATATTTTGATGTCTGGAAAATACTTTCAATTCAGTGTATACAATCCCAGCAATAAAGCTGGCCCTTCTTAGGCCATTCTCTGTATGTTATGAGCATATCAAAGTCTAGAAGACAATCTCACAGAGCACAATGCATGTAGTACTTGGTCCCTCATCAGAGTCTTAGTCTTTTTGATCAGTTTGTCACTTTTTTGATCAGTCTAGCTTAGTCTTCAGTAAAATGGCAAGCTGTGGATCAAAGGCACTAGAGAATGCTCACTTCCAGGCCTGAAAAGACACAGCAGTTCTCCAACTTGGGTTGCTTTTTTCCTCCCCTATGCTGTCACAGGTATCTACCGCAAGTGGTAATCGTCGTGTGCAACCTTTTAACATGCACTTATCATTACACCAGTGACTGAGAAATACAATTCTTGCACCTCATGGGTGTTCATTGACCTAATCCCAATCTCTGGTAAGGTCCATTACGGAGCTGAGAGGCCATCCAGCCTTTAGTCATTCTGTGCTGCATGTGAGTGCACCAAGCCTGTTCTCCCTATCCATGGATGCTGGCTGGGTGACTGGAAGTGGAATGTGCAAACAACTGGTTTGCCAAGGAAGATGTGAACTGGACAGAACACAGAAGACTAGCAACTGTGGTGAACTCTCATTTTGCACATAGAGGTACGAGTGCAAGGCACTGTGCAAGGAAAGCACGTAGGACCGAGTGAAGTTTTTGCTCTTGAACAAAAAGCATGGCACTGCTTCAGTGGGTTCATAGCCCTCCCTTCCACCTCCAGTCACCAATACACTTCCCAACTTGCTCATAGGAGTCCTGGCACCGAGCAAAGCACCTCACGAGTCACTAAAGCAAGGATGCACTGGGCATACATTCATTGACTAGAGAAAGCAGCCCTCATCCTGGCTTCCAGGGAGGCTCCCAGGTCCCAGAGACAATTGGCCTGTGGGCACGGGCTGTGGTGCAGCTCTAATACACCCTCCAGAATATGTTCAAATTTCAACTGTGAGTGTTGCAGAAAATTATCATGAAAGGGCAAACAATGCAGTTCTCCCAGTCAGGGCAGGGTCTGCCACATCCCAGCAGCTCTCTGTCCCCAGTGCTGCTGGCCTGTCTGCTCACATCACTGGGCAGCAGAACAGGAGAACATCGGTGACCCTGATGACTGCTGGATCAGAATGGCTGTGAACCATTGGCCAAGAGGTTTTTCTGATTTTTCCTCTCTGTAAATCACAGAAAATGAAATAAGATGAAAATAAAATTAAATAAAGAAGGAAAAACAGCTGGGAAGAGCAATTAAGAAGCTGTGGCAACAAAAGCCCTGCATTATCTGTCTTGTGGCATTTTCTCCTGACTTTTTAATATATTCATTACACTTAGCATACTCCAGCCTCACCTTTATCCTGCAGATCTCACTGAGCATCCAAGATCTAGCTCAAAATTACCAAGTTGTCAGTGTCTAAAGGTAAGAAAGTCTGCACATCTCCTATTTATTCTGTTCCTGTATCCAGAGTTATTCTGCTCTCTTCTTCCTCTGATTGCCTTTTCCAGGTGCACTCATTTTAGATTCATAACAAAGAGAATTACCTGGACACTGGTGTCAGCAGTCTCAAATGTATGACTGTCTTGACAAGAAATGAAACATGCCAAAAAATCTCACTATGACTTCTTTCTTGGGCACAACAAAATTTTAGTAAAGATTTGGTTTCCTGATGAGCTGAAAAAAATTATTTTGAAGTTAACGAATAGACTAGAACTTGACTTAATGCTTGTAACAACCTCCTTGGGCCTCACTTTTTCCCTAGTGAAAACAGGGTTGCTGAACTACTCAGAAAGAGCTGCAAGTGAAAACATCTAGGTGAAAGACATCTTTGTGTTAGGAAAATTCTCAGTATATAACATAAATAACCTTATCATGCTTTAAAGACACTGAAGGGGAGCAGCAGTTTCCTATTGGAGGTACCAGCAAAAACGAAGTCACACAGAAGAAATAGCTAAAAATGGGATGCTACTGAGTAAGAGCTGTGCTATCCCTTATCTCATTTGGAGGTTGGTAAAGGGCTTTCCAGACTCCTGCTGTGAATTTGTCTCAGTGTTTTTTAAGGGCCCTTAAAAATGTCATTTGTCACAGAGTAAATCCTGGATGTCTGGTTACTTTCTGCAGGCAATGCTCTTTGCTGAGCTGCAGCTTGCCAGGGGTCAAATATGACAGAAATGAAGTGTTGCTAATAGTGATTGAAAAGGATTCCTACTGTTTGTGGCTGGTGCTGGTTATTAGAGAGGCCAAATTTGTGGGACAGAAAGCAGCAGGAGACAGTAAACTTTCCTTAAGACTTACTAAACTTTGAGTCACCTCTGCTACCAGTGCCATTCTGTCAGACCTATTTGGAGAAAACTGATATTATAATTACTAATCTCAGCAAGGGCCTAATGTGCAACCTGAGGCACTCCTCTGCCAGCCGTATAATTATGGATGGGCTGGAGAGCAGCAGGCATTGCCTCTGCCCCCCAGCCCTAAAATTCATAGGATTAGGTTACTGCTCTGCCCAGGCTGCTGGGGACAGGTAAGTGAGCGGCAAAGTTTCTGGGCTGCCATGAGAGAAAATTATTATTGTCAAAACCGACTGCTCGCTATTAAAGGTTTGAATGTCACCTCAAAAAACTCTTTTTCAGACCCTTAAGTGGGGGCGTCTAGAGGGCTGTTTGAAGCAGGATTCACCTCCCTCTCAGGCAACAGATATTGATGGCTGAGAACATTTTTGTTTTGCCTTATTATTTCCCCCACCTCTTCCCCACCCTAGTGTTTCTGCACCCTTCGGATTAAACTTGCACATAAAATCAGTTTGGGCTGCATATAGTTTAACTCTATCCTCTACAGTCTCTTGTATACATTGTAAACACATTTCTTTGAACCCTAGGCACCGTTTACTATCAACAAGTTCTGTGCTTTGAATCTTTGTCCACCAAAAGGAGATACAACACTGATTTTAGGAAGAGAAATGGGTCCTTATTCAAGTAGAGTGGAACAAGGCAGGTGCACCTGAAACCAGTGACGTGAAAAGTGAACTCAGACAAAAGCCACGATGCTGTAAACCCTGTATACATGCTGACTTAGATAAGTGAGTGGTCCTTCTGCAAAAAAGTGACATATGCTTGCCCAGAATTAAGTGTGGCTAGAAACACTGTGCAGGATCAGGCCTGGAGGACTGGACTCTCAACAGACCTTTGTGGGGTGCTGAGCAGGCTGCTGCCCCATTGATTTCCATAGCAATAGAGGGGGCTTAGCACCTCAGAGCATCAAATTTCCAGGCCTGGAAGAGACCTGGGCTCTGGAATGGATTAAAGTCACATGTGATGTATTTAGAAAGGCCTGAATTCAGTTTCAGCACTCAGTAACAGCAACCACCATTTATTCTGGTTACTACAATTCATTTGGACAGTGTTTACAATATCATCCCCTTCTTCCATTATTAGACAAACAACTTTGATAGGTAGCCTTTTATTTTTTACAGCATTTCAGAGCAGAATAAACACACAGCCTAGGTTATTTATGGAGTGAGCTTTCTGTATGAGGTTCCTTTGCCAAGGAAGTGTGAATTCAATAGTACACATGCTGTGTATATTCAACCAGACAACAGTGACCCAGCAGTCAGTGAGAAAGGGGAGAAAGGAAAAACACATGTAAGACACCATCTTCTATATGTCATGTCATTGGAAAACCTTCCCCATAAACGGTAGGGAACGGTGTGCCAAATTGCATTTTACTGACTCAGAAAAGTGATCAGAACTGGTATATAGGACTTTTCCTGTTGGCCAGGGAAGCAAGAGAAACACCTGAGGCTTCATCTCCCTGTTTGTGCTTATTCCATAGGAAATGCCATGTCAGTTGTTTGGGACAGTGTGGCTGGCACTTGGTGGACATGAGTACTGCAGATGGTTACAGAAAGGCAGTCTCACTTGAAAGGGTTTTTCCTAAAAATTTAGGATGAAGATGAGGTTTTTTAACTGAAGGAGAAGAGATTCAGAGGAAAGGAGAAAGGACAACGTAAACAGGTTTTATTTCACATGCTTTTGCCATTTACTAATGCGTAAAATCTTTTCTACAGGCAGGCTAACAGAGGACTTAATTCAAAATTAACTAATTGACAAATTCTGATATCTTTCTATATATAGAACATAAAGTACGGGCCTTATCACTTCGGTATTTTTTTCATTTTTGATCCTTCATCCAACCAATAATGTGGGATTATACAGCAAAGCTGCATGGATGTCACCGAGGAACACTGGGTCACAGATTCAGAAGCCTATGGAACAGCTGAACAGTTGCAGTAAGTTTAACTGCATGCATATTTGTATGTATTATCCATGAACTTGTTGTATGTCTTGATTTTGATTCAAACACACCTAAAAATGACCAAACAATCAGCTCTTGCTGCCTCATCCACTGACTAGACTTCCAGTTGCAAATGCCAAGACCCCAGCTCATCCCCAGTCCCCTAGACATGCGCATAATGAATTAACTCAGCACATCAATAAATTAAGAGGCTAAACAGCTTGTCAGAAAAGAATCAAACAAACAAAAAAACCCCAAATAAATAGCATTGACTGCAACTCAGATGTGTTTGTCTTTTGCAATGTACCAAATTCAAGTGTTTACTTCATGTTTAAGATGGGAAGTTGATTTGAGGTCAGAAAATTGAAGAAAAACCTCAAATGCTGAACTGTGTCAAAGACTGCAACCATATTGTCCTGCTCTGGGGACAGGTTTCTGAATAGGACTAGGAAGTTTTGAACAACTTTCTTCTGGCTTCCATAAAAAAATCCTGCTTCTACATGCAGATGAATCAAACGCTACACTCTGCATTGTTAAAGAGCAGCCAGTCCTCCCATTTATTGCAGACCACTTTTAAAAAACATTCCCTCCATCTAGACAAGATCAAAAATGATGTTGCTTGTTGCTGTAATGTAAAGTTAAATAATAATGCTAATTTCACGTCATGTTACAGGAATGATTGATATAAATAAATCTGGAGCTGCTTGATAAGAAATATACAAACACATCCCTTCTCTTTTAGAAAAGTTCATACAAGCCAAAGCCAAGCCTCTCATGTTTTTATCAGATCATTCCTCATTTTGAATATTTTCCCACGACTTAGTGCATTTTTTAATAAAAAGATAAAGTCTTTTTATAGGATAGACTTCTCCTTGCACAGTTAATACTGGCGAAATCTCAGGTCTTCTTTCAAAATATTTGATATCAGACGTGATACATCAACAACTATGAAATAGAGCAACACAAAAAGATACTTTGTTTGAAACAGAGCAACAGAAAAAGACGTTTGTGTCAAACATCAATGTCTCTGGCTTCCAAATTATTCTCATTTATAGCACAGCAGTACTTAAGAGCCTCCCACATGACCCCTTGCACTAGACTCTCCCTACAGATCTGCCTAGGAAGGTGCTGTCTGGAAGATTTTGGACTCAGAAACTCCAATCTGCCAGTGACCTGTACACCAAGAACCTGTATCTCCTGACCTGCGAGGAACAGGATCTTCCAATTCAGAGATGAAGAAGACTGGCCGGAATCAATGTCTGTTTATCTGGATGTCAAAACTTCCTGGAGTAGCAACACTCGATGCTAAGCAATGTTTTGGTCAGGGTGTAACACCTGCAATTTTAGGTTCTAATGCCATCTTCACCTCTAGATGATTAAAGACTAACCAAACACTGCCCATTGTACTGTTGTAGGATGAGCTTCCCTCAGAGCCAGATACTGTCAAATCCAGAAGACAGAAACAAATTAACACAGAGAACCCCCTCAAAACTTGTAGCCTTTTGTGAATACAGACAATTTTCAAATCAGTCCCTCAAAACTGAAACACGGTACTTTTCCTTAAGTATTTCTCTTTGGAGCTGGCTGGTGTGGTTAATAGCTTGCCATTCTTTATCTGTGTTCTTAGATGAAATAGAAACAGTAGAAGACATGCAAAGGCACAGGCAGTTATTTGTGAATGTATCTGGCCCAGGAGTCCAGTTTTACTGGTTTCTCAAGTGGCCATAGCATTCCCAGCTGTGCCAGAGTCTGAAATCACAAAGACAAGGTGTGCTGTCTTAAAACAGACATCAACCTCGACTCCCGAGAAGACTCTTTGGTGTTATTCACTGCAGCTGTGGTTTGCTACGGGAATATTCCCTCCAGGGAGGAGAGTAAGTCTCTGAGGGAATAAGGCTACCTTGGCCAACTTCACAACAGACCTGGCATAAAAAGCTTTTTAGGGGATGGACCATGTACAGGAGGAATTGTGACCTAAATAAGAGCATGCATCAGGAATTTGCAAGTGATGTCTCCAAGGAGACTGTTACTGTCCTTGTGTAAAAGAAAACCTAAAAAATTATTTTGAGATTCCTGCCATCTTTCCTCTACCATGCCATGAGCCAGCACTCTGGGAGGGCATGTAGCTTGAAACCCACCTTCCACATCCCATTTGAGCACCTACAGGTTTTATCCTCATGACTTGGGCAACTGTGTCTTCTGGTCTGACACGGAAGGGGAGAGACTTGTTTACAAAGGGAATTACTTCCTTCTTTACTGAGATGAGTTGCTCAGTGCTGACTTGTTTTATTACTTTTAAATTACAATCAAGTACACTATAATTTGTCCAAGCTTGACATCTGCTTTCACTAGCTCTCAATATTTGCAAAAGCTTTTCAAGAAATGCAAGGGAACCACTTTCGAAAAGCAAAGCGTTCACATCTCAGAATACATAATTAGAGCACAAAAAGTTTAATGCTTTTTTAGGTTTTAGTCCCCGTTCTGATGCCTCCTCCCGCCGCCTAGAAACAGAGACTAGACAAGAGTAAGGGAATAAAGACAGGTATTTATTTGAAGGGCCTTCAAGGTACACCCTGGGGGAGCCAAAGGCTGCTTCCAAAAATTGGACCCCAAGATGGACCCCAGGTCACGAGTTCTTCACACTTTTATAGGGTTGGACCATTTGCATATCAGGGTTAATTCTCCAATTAAAGCCCCAGTTTAACGATGTAACTCTCCTCAGCTTGCCCCCCTTAGAATCTTTGGTTTACACATTTTGGGCCTAGAAACAGCCTGGCTGTCCTTGAAGGCAAAGCCTGGAGAGGCTTTGTTATGTCTACCTAGTACGAGAGAGCAGGAATTACAGGCTCCAAGGAACTTCAGAGTTACACTCTAAGCAGTACAGAATTTGAAAATAGAAAAGTTAAAACCTAAGGCATCAGTTCAGCTCTCACTTCAGGTTTCCTAACATCTACACAGGACTAAGACAGGTCTATGAAGCAATTCATCCCTCTTGTATCATACGAAGGTACATTTGCTGCTGTGGCAGTCTAGATCACTACTTCAAACGCACCGTCATAGCCCAGTCCCACATGTCAGACAAAATCTGTAGTTTTAAAACATCTGTAGTTTTTTGGGGAAAAGACCACAATACAGCACACCTTGCTTCTTAAAATGCAAAGCTGCTGTCTAAGCCTGTTTTCTGTACAGAGGTGCCATTCACCACTTCTTTCCTAGTTTAGGAAGAGGCTATTCCCCTAAAAGAAGGGAAAAGGAGCACCTAGTATGCCTTTTTTCTAGTGCCAGGAGAGAGGTAAACTATTAACTGAACTGTCACACTTTCAGCAAAACAACCCAGTGGGATCCAGTGGATGCACTGATTTACACCTGGCCGAGTGTGGTCATTTACCCCTTGTAGTGCTGAGGGTTCTGAAGGACTGTATTTTCGTTTGGTTTATTTTTGTGTGTTTGTGCCAATGCACAAACACGCTGCTATGCATTCATGGAAAAATTAATGCTGTAGCAATGTTGTCCCTCCTGAATGTACAATCGGAAGCACAGTGTAAGAAATTCATGGAGTTCAATCCTTGGAGTATTTTTGAATCAATAGTCCCTTTATTTATTTTGTAGCTGCATTCCAATTTATCACTTACAAATATCCTCCATAATAAATAAGGGAAGGAAATGGAAATACTACAATGAAATTGTAATAATTCAATGCTCGCTCTGTACATAATAAAGTTGCAGAGGGAATCTGTGGTTTTTTGGTTGCCACTAAGCATCAGCAACAACTGATGGTCTTAAGTTAACAAGCTAATATTTCATCCATGGATACCAGAGTGATAATGGCTAAATATGCCAGTCGAGGGAATGAGCACATGTGCAGCTATTTGCCTGACACAACTTCTGCTGTCATGGCCTATTAAAACCAGTTTACATGTGCATGTCGAATTTGATGAATATGTATGTGACCTCTTTCATAGCTATCACTCATTGGACTGTAGCCCTCATGGCAGAAAAAAACAGCACCTCTCATTAAACACAGCTTGAGTTACAGGCATGTTATGTTAATATTCCTTCAGAACTTTAGGGGGTTTTCTTCTCCTTTTAATAAATCTTTAGACTAAAATAATTTGAAAGTATAATTAAAAAAAACCCCAACACTTTCCTATTTCTCTGCTCTTTCTCTTGGTGAATGTGCTTTGAAACTCTCCTCTTCTAGCAAAAGAGAAGGTAAATGATTTTGTAGATGACATATTCAACTGGCAGTAGCTAAATACAACTTCTCTTATATAGGGTCTTGAACAGAATTAGGTATTTTTAAAAAAAACCAACAAAAACCACACTAAAACCAGATGAGATTTTTTAGGTACAAATGGGATTGTCTACCTTAAACATCATACTTGACCCAAATGTAAATGGTACTTTATATTGGAGTCTAAATATATGCAGTGAATGTCCATGTTAACTTGCAGTTATACCACTTTTTCTGCACCTAGATGGAAGGAGAACTAGAATTCTGAACTACAATGCTACAGAAAGTGCTTTCACCAAATTTCCTATAGAAATTGTAAAATCCCAAGAGGCAAAGGAAAGCATCCAAGCTTTTGGTGTTTATGAGAATCCAAATGAACCTTTCAATCTTTTGAGGTTTCTTCATTGCTGTTTAAAAAGCATAAATTATAGAGTAAAAGCAAGGATGCAGCCAGATTGTGCAGTGCATATATGGCAAATATTTACTCACACGAACATTTCCAGTCCATCTGCTCTGCAGATAGAGTAAATATTTCACAAACTGACACTTAATTTGGTAATACCAAACCAGAAAAGGCACATCTGCATAGGCATTGGTACTTTGTAAGATCCACGACAAAAGCCATATCCTTCTCCCAGTTATATGGGTTTGATACACCTAACTGGAAGTAATAAGGTTTGCATTACTATAAAACAAACATAGAAATTAGTGCACTAATTTTTTCACGTAACTGGAGGGGTCACTTCTCTTTCATTTGCAATGAGGAATCATTTCTTGTGACTCATCTGGGTCCCTCACATCCAGATAGTTTGGGATTCTTTGTCCAGGAATTAAAAAAATGGTCAAAATCTGTTTGCTTGACTGCTCAAAGCCAACCCTCGACCTCAGTAGGGGCATGCCGTGAGTAAGGTGAGAAGAATTCAGTAAGTGACCAAATTGCATTAAATATAGCACTTAATTGATGTGTTGGCTTTAGATACTTTTTGGACTGAAGTAGTTCATGAAAGAAAAACAGATTTTCAGCAGAATATTCCACTTTGGGGGAAAAAAAAGAAAAAAAAAGATAAAAAGGCCACCATGATACTTTCAATAGCATTTTAAAATGTTCTAAAATAAACCTTTATAAAGACAGTCTAATTCCTATCTATGACACTTATGTCTAAATATTTATTTTGCAAATATCAATATTTTTAATTAAAGTAAAAATATTTCACTTGATCCATCAGGGTTTATTTTTAATTTATTTTAACCTTGATTTTTGTATTTGATTTATTTAAATTCTATCAAATATTTTGTTTTATTTCACAACATCCAAAAAAATGAAATTTTTCAATGCTCCCATATCAATTGGTAGGTGTTATTTTGCAATTTGTACTCTGGAGCATATTTTGAAATGATTACCCTACTTTTTAAGTCAGTCTGAAAACAAACTTGGAATACTTAGAATTTCCATTATCTATTTATGCAGAGAAGTATTTTCCACAACTGAAAAGTTCCCAAAGGCAACAGTCTGGAAAGAAAAGAAAATTGACAAGAAAAAGGAGTGGAAAAAATCCAAGTCATTTCAATATCCAAGTTAGATTAGATAGTGAGACCTAATCTGACCCAGGAGGGACATTTATGTTAGCTGAAATTCCTACCCAAAAAATTTGAATGCAGAAGAGGAACCCAGTCAGCCCAGTTACATTTAGAAAACCCAATAACGAAGAGCTAAAATTTCTCACGAGGTTGGTGGTGTTGGTGCAGTCTCAAGGTATGGATACAACGTCATTTATAAAACTTGATTTTTTTTTTTCTCCTAACGGGTATATTTTTCTATAAGAAAGAGCCAGCAACTCTAGCAATACACACACATTAATTTTCAGCTTCTTTTCAGTACTGCAACAGAATTGCTGATGCTGACAAAGGAACAGTGAGTTTGAACAAACTCTTGCCACAGGGATAAGAAACCCACTAAGGTAGGGAAGCACCACTGGCTCTGCTGCCTGCCATGGATGAGGCACATCCCACCCTGGGGACATCTTTGCACCAGGTAATTCCTGCGCCTGAGTCAGAGTGCGTGGTATGGAGCACCTATGGTATAGATGCTTGTCCTGCTCTCATATTTTCCCATTTGTGTTCTTCCACAGCAGGATTTGACCCAAACAGCCTGACACGAGTGGCCTGAGGATTGCAGGGCATCCTCCTAACTGAGCATAAGGATGGTACGGGTGAAACATGATTTCCTATGTTTTGTATCTGAACACGAATTTCCTATGTTTTGTTTTCTTTACTTTTTAATAAAGATGTGGTGTTCCCACACCACATCTGTGCAGCATCCGGTTCCCACCGCTTCCCTGCCATCCTTTCCAGGCTTTTCTTACACATTTCTCCCTGGCATATCTGAATTGTCAGTCTGTAACATGAACATGCTTTTCCCTCCTCTAACTGACCTAGAAAAACATAATAAAAACTAAAACCAAACAAAAAAAAAATCCAGAACAGTCAAAACAGGCATTGTTCCCATATAATCATATGGTTTTCAATTTTCCTAAATTTTGGAAAATAGTCCTATTGCCCTGAGTGGCAGAGAACTTCAGGTTTGTGAGAAAGATCCTTCTTAACCCACCAGCTCAGAGATGCCGGCTTTCATTCACACCCACTTTCTGAAGGGAAGCCATGAACAATGCAAAAGCAGAACGAGGTAGTTGGTTGTGCTTTTCCACCGTACTAAAACAGCATTTGCAGCAGCATGTCCAAAACAGCCCTTAAAATGCTTGTCCAGACATAGTCCCGCAACACCTACTTTGACTTTCACACCCTCTTTTGGGCTGTCTGAGATTACTTACATGCTCCAAGTTCAATTAGTGAACATCACAGATGTAGGTATGGTTGTTGTATGCAAAGTGAGCTCATAAATTCCAATTTTTGCAGGTGCTTAGCATGCAAAAATGTCACACAAATTCTTCTAGAAATACAAATGTCAAGAATAGAAGTGACACTGTAAAACAGCTAATGGAAAAAAAAAACCAAACCAAACCCACAACCTTGACTGATTCAATCAAAGAACAGAAATAGATATGAAATAACTTTTGGGTTTGATAAGGAAAAATACTGCCAGGACACCAGAAATAGGTGACAAAAAAATATCCACTCTAGCTCAGCCCAAGAACAGATATTACATGGAGAGATTTCCACAGTTCGTTTCAAAGGTTAGAAAATGTCCATTTCAAATTACAGGGCACTACATACTTTCTGTATCAGCTCTTACTTTAAAAAGTAATACTGAAATAAAATGTTCCTGTCATATTCCCTTGTGGCCAAAGAGAAGTATATAAGTATCTATTCTGAGTGTCTGGAATCAGATGCACATTTTCCTTTAAACATACACTTTCTGGGTACACATCAAGATAATTTAAATAAAACTATATTTAATTCAATAAAAATCTTATCATTCTCATGTAGAATAAAACAAAGAAGAGTTTAAAAGATCCCCAGGGTAATCTTCTGGTGCCCACAGTTATAGCCAAACATGCAATCTCTGCTAATAACTCTTATTTACATATATATTAAACACGTATACCATTAGGAGATAGGTACATATTGATAGAGCCATGAAGTTTAGTGCTTTCTTTGAACACATATTTCTAAAGTAAGTACCTTACCTATGGCTTAATAGAAATTCCGGTTAATTTAGAGATTATGAATGAGATATATATTTCTAGGAGTTCCTGGGAAGTTAAATCTTTGAAAAAAACAGAAAGGTGCTAGATGTGGGTATGGGAGAAAAAGAAATTCTGCTCTTCAAGGGATAGAAAAAAATCTGTTTCAAACTAGAAATGTACTCAGTCACTCACTAGGAAAAAGCTAATAAAGAATAAACCTGAAACTTCCAAATAGACCTTTTTCCCCTCCCAAGAAAAAAATGGGAAAATTTTTCTTTGGCATCAGCCCCTTCCCTACTATTTGATATGAAGAACTAAAAGTCATTGAACTGGATTTCAGAAACCAGAGCTTTACACTGAAAGTGTAAATTAACACTGAAAGGAGAAGCAAAATTAGAATTTTAGGATTAAATGTGATCTGACCTAAGACTTGAACTTGACAAGTGTGATTACCTTTGCTGAAAGAGACAAAGAGAAATCTTCTTGGTCCAAGAAAGTTCTTCTAGAGGAAAAGGTCTAAAAAGCATTTTTCAAAAAAGTTGGAACTTTACTTTGAACTGCAGATTTCAAAAGTTGCTGCATTCTATAGGGCTTACTAAGTGCTTTTAGAAATGCAGCCTTAAACAAAGGCATTTAGAATTCAAAAACACTTCCCTCTCAACCAAAGTACTTGGCACCACCAAATGCACTCTAAAAAGGTTTATAACATATCATCTAGTGCACAGGCACAGGTCATGAGGAACTCTGAGAAACCAGTAGGACATCCAGAGCCTGCCCATGCTCCTGGGACAGTGACATCCTCCAGGGCTCCTGCATCCATCACCCAGCCCTGGGGGTCCCCAAGCTGCCTGCACCGCAGGATAATCCATGCTGGCCACCAAATGATGAGCAGTGGCATTGAAATCATAGAATAAGTAAGGTTGGAAAAGACCTTTAAAATCATCAAGTCCAACTGTAACTTAGCACCATTACTATGTCCACCATCAAATCACATCCTCAAGTGAGGATCTGCATGTTTTTTAAACATTTCCAGAGATGGTGACTTCACCTGGAAAGCCTGTTCCAATGCTTTACAACCCTGTGTGTCAAAAAGTAATTCATAATAGCCAATCTAGTTCTTCCTCAGGGCAACTTGAGGCCATTTCCTCTCACCCTGTTACTTGTTACCTGGGAGAAGAGACTGACACCCACCACACCACAGCATCCTGTCAGGGAGCTGTAGACAGCAAGAAGGTTTCCCCTGAGCCTTCTTTTCTCCAGGCTGCGAAAAGCCAGCTGAGCTTTCTCCCCAGCTCCCTCTGCAGCTCCTTATAGGACTTGTGCTTTCACCTGTTTCTTTGGCCTTCTTTGGACTTGCTCCAGCACCTCAATGTCTTTCTCATAGTGAGGGGCACAAAAATTAGGCACCCTGGCCCTCTGTCATGGCCTCCCATTCCGCAGGCCCCTGCCTCATGGCCACGTCTCAATGCTGGTGGCTCCCAGTGACTCATTTTCTATGAAAGTAAATTGCTACTCTGAGCCCTAGGAAACAGCAGCCAACTTGCCACGTTAAAGAGTTTGGCATTACCGGCTCTGCCTTCTCCTTCATGTTAATTCAGAACGCGGTCCCCAGACTGCCCAAATAGTCTGCGGAATTGCTAGGCAACCCTTTGTGCACATTTTGCCAGCCTATATATTTGTGCTCCTTCTTTTTAATTTTATTTTCTTTTCCCTGGGACAGGGCTGTTCTCTTCTGCCCATGTTTCTCTCTGCACCACTTCAAATGAGATTAAGTTTAGGCAAAGAGGGGAGTCCGTGCTTGTGGCAGGACCATTGTGCATTAAGTGAGTTTATTTTGGTAGTGCTGTGTTCTGTCTCTAGTCACTGTCTTTTTACACATAATCAAAACATGAAGATTTATTATAGGGAGCACTAAAAATATGGCTTGAAAAGAACAAAAATAAAACCACAAACTTGCTTTACAGCTGTGGCCTTAGGAATGCAACTGGATTCAGTCTGTAATGGGGAGTGGCAATGCTGTCAGGTTTCAAATATGACCTATCTGCTCAGGCTTTCAGAGAAAAACTTTCTGGCTCCCAATATAGCCCATAGAAAAAGGAGAATCACAGGATGTTTCACAGCAATGTGATACACAGGCTACCACATCTATAAGCTGTTCCCTAGTAGTAGGTCAGCAGTAATCACCTCTGCTGCCAGATATTTCCTTATAAGATGCAAGGTTCCGTGTGTATTTCTTGAAAATCCAGCATCTAGAATCAAGAAACTTCAGAAGGAAGAAAAAAACCAACAAAAACCCCTAAGGCAACATTTTTGTTTCTTCATTTAAAATATATCTTAAGCCTGATGGTTGGGGGAAAAAACTGCAACTTAAAAAAAGGATAGTCCCCAGCCAGAAGACGCATGAAAAGATAACCAGGAAAAAATGCTGTGTGAATTATTTTTGTAAGCTAACAAATGAATGGCTTCAAAGTCCATTTCATGATATTTTGAGTGACTGAAACCGAACAGCATGGCTGAGGCCCATCTTCACTACACCTGGTATCACAGACAATAAATCACCCTTAGTATCTCCAAGAATATGGGTCATTACTTTCTTTGGTGGATAGCTAGAGATCTGATATTCAAACGTCTGAAGAATGATTTTCAAAACCAACTCAAAGACAACTAGCTGTCTGTCAACCACACAAGCTGTACACAAGGATTCTGGACAAATATTTCCCCATACAGTAACCTGGCCCGTGTGAGCACTTGAGGCTCACAGGGCATCTTCTGCATTCAAGACTCAGTGATGACATACAACCCAGGGATGCACCCCTCATTGTCTCCTTGCTGATCCAAGTAAGTCAGCTGGATGCTGTTCTAGGAAATTTCAGTAAGCCAATCCTAAGGAAAAGAGAAGAACACATGCTCTTCAGTGGTCAGCAATTGAACTGTACGTCATGTATTACACAGTGGAAATCACTGCAAATCTCTTGCTACCTCACAGTTAATCAGCATAAGCTGCACATCTAATTAATTTATCCTCAACTTCTAGCAATAGGAAGATCTGAATGAAGCTTTGCTGTGACTTTCAGCATGCAGTCAGTGATATGTGCTAGGCTGTTGGAGCACGCCATCTTGGATGGTTTTCCTAAATGAGCCTCTCCTAATTGGTTTGACAGCTTTAAACAGCAGTGATGAAAAATCAAAAAGAGAAAGGAGCTGAAACTCCTAAACACATTCCATGTACCTGACCATTTAGAAAGAGGCAGGTTTTCTCACTGACTGCAATTTAGAGATTTGTGGATCTTGAACAAAAGAGAACAAGTTATTCTGAAACTTGAATTTATGAATGACAGCAGAATACAACTTCCAGAGTTTAGTTTATTTTCTCTGTATATTGTAGATATCCTCTCAGTCAATATATGCCTGTAAAGCAAGTATAATGGAAGATGATGTGGATAAAGCAAGGATAAAGCAGTCTTGGTCAGCATTACATAAGAAGTCAGGTTTTATCTCTCGTTTCTTTGTCTTGTGCTCTGCAACTGTGCCAAACCATTACAGTCTAGAGAAATTTCCATTAAGATAGAAGTTGAAACCAAAGGGAAGCAAAATAAGTTTTGAGAGGTATTTGGAGCTTTTATTTACAGATGTGATGGCCTTATGTTGCAATGCATTTGTTCCCTTTGATAGAACATATGTGCTCCAAGAGACAGTTTTCAGATACGTACAGGATACATTTCCATTTTTTAATAACTATTTCATAACTTTCAGAAAATGTTGGTCTGCCTTTTTATGGATGCTTCCCAAAGAAGATAGTAAAATATTCATCAATTTGGCATGGGGAATTCCAAGTGTCCACACATTCTGTTCTACATATGTAATACCAACAGCATCTTTCCTATCTTTAAACTCTGGAGGGAGACATAAGCTCCACAAAACACAGGAGAAAATCCTGACTGGTTTGGATTACAGGCTTCAGTCCTAATTTGCTCTTGTATTTTGCCATGGCAAGCAAACTCATTATATAAGCTGGCCTTCTACATCTTGACAGCACAGCTGACTTCCTTCAGAGTTTTTTAAACTCACACAAAAGTTATTTGAAAAGTGTTTACCCCAGGCCTTCAGGCTCAGATGCATCCTTAAACCAAGAAGGGAAGCAGAGCCTGTTTCCTGTAGTCACAGAGAGATGGCTGAAGGCTCCATCATGTGAGGGAATGTGCTTTCACTACTTTCCTCACTGGCCTATCCACAGTACAGCTGGGCTGTTCAGCCTTAAGAGCATGCAAAAAAAATCATCTATTGCAATTTCTCTCTCCCTCACCAGACATTGCAGTACTGGCCCCAGTGCAGTCCCGTACTTTTGAAAGACTACAGCTGACAAAGGCTATACAAGAAATTCCAAGATTCTTTTTCTCCTTGTGGAAAGGTCCCAAAACAACTTGATGAAGTAAGAAGTCCTTCTTTTAAAATATGAAGGCCTGGAGTTCGCACACAGTGATAACATAATGCCTACTTTTTATGTAAGGAGATAACATTCATGGAGGACCAACATATCTCCATGTAACTGTATATCCCCTTTTTCACAGAGAATGAAAGGGGGTGTAAGCAAGATCCTGGGCACCCAGCCTAAAAGATGCACAGTAAAGCTATCATCAGTTTTTTGCTCCCCTTGAGACTGCTGAGCTGCCCTAAGTATAGGACTAAAAGTGGGAACTACCTTCTCAGGCTGGGGTTTTTAGTGTGTTAATAATAAAGAAGGCAGCATTGCCTATAAAGAGGCATTGCCTTGTCTATAAAGAATAAGCTAATACTTGTAATGAATTTACACTGAACTTCATCATTACTGAGATGAAGAATCTGTCAGCATTAACATAAGGGAAGTCTGAAGACGGTCTAGTCTGCCAGATCTGCTCAAAGCAGAATCAGCTACAACAGGTGGCTCAGAACCATGTACAGTCAGGTTTTGAAAACTTTCAAGGATCAAGATGCTATTACCTCAGGGAAAAATAAAAACAAAAAGCATTTCCTAGCTTTTCCTAACATTTAACAGAATTTTTTGTGTTTCAATTTGTGCCTATTACATCTTATCCCATCACTGGGCACCACTGAAAAGACCCTGGGTCTGGTTTCTTCGTTTCCCCCCAACCGGTATTAACATGCATAGGTAGGAGCCTCCCAGAGTCTTCTGTAGGATCAACAGCACCATCTCTCTCAACTTCTCTTCATATGAGAGGTGCTCCAGTCCCCCCAGTCATCTTTCTGGCCCTTCTTTGGACTTGCTCCAGTATATCCCTGTATTTCTCATAAAAAGGAGGCCGAAATTAGTGCACTATCATGAAAAGATACTGTGTGATGCCCTATTGCCCCTAAAGGCAAGCTTTCAAGCTTTATGGGATACACATGCATTAAACATTGTTTAAAGAGAATAAGTAGAACAGAAGAGGTATTTGGAGAAGCAGAAATTCCCTGGCACTTGGTAAAGTGTCTCCTTGTTCTTTCACTCCACTCCTGAAACAATGATTATTTTTGGCCAGTTTTATTGTCTTAAATAACTCCTTTCTCTTTATTTATTTAGTTCTTTTTTAAATAACAAAAAACCCCTTCCTTTTACCCTTCAGTGTGTTGCCCTGAAAGTTGCTACTGCTATAGAAAATTGTGGGGTTTTAATTTAAATATACATTTCCACCCCCATAAATTGGCACAGTGGCTTTTCCCTCAGCTGCTGAAGAACCATAGTTCAGGCATTATGATACTATATTCAAAAGAAATATTGAATTATTACTGAATAAATCTTTGCTATTTTGGCAGTACTGTTTTGAATTGACTTTTCTCTTTAATGCTTAATTTTCTTGAGTATTTTTAATTTTTTTTCACTGAATGTTGTTTGAAGTGCAAGCATTTCTGACAAAACTGAGGAGGTTAGCCTGTGGAGCTGACACAGTTTAGCTTTCTCTGTTGCTGTGGTTCGACCCACCAGGCACTAAACACCACACAGCCACTCTCTCATGGCAGGATGGGGAAAAGAATCAGAAAAAAGGTAAAATTCATAGGTTGAGATAAAGACAGTTTAATAGGATATAAAAGACAGGGAAATTAAGAATAAATAAAAAATATTAAATAAGATAATAATGATAAAGGAATATACAAAACAAATGATGCACAACACAATTGCTCATCTCCCAGCCAGTCTCTGAGCAGCAGCCACATACCCCCAGATAACTCCCCCCACCTTTTTTGTTCAGCATGACATCATATGGTATGAAACAGCCCCTTGTCCATATGGGGTCAGATGTCCTCGCTGTGCCCCCTCCAAGCTTGTTGTGCACCCCAGCCTTCTCTCTGGCCAGGCAGCAGGACGAGCTGGAAAAGCCTCATTTAGTGTAAGCATTGCTCAGCAACTACTAACACGTAAGGGTGTTATCAAGATTCTTATCCTAAATCCAAAACACAGCACTAGACGAAAAGAAATATCTGTCCCAACAAAACCAGGACATCTATTCAATGAAAAACGATAAACTCTCCACTGTAACCTCAAAAAATTCTGTGTTTAAGTACCTTACTTGATGAAATCTTGACCACAGTCTTATTTAAAAAAAACAAATTAATGGAGCTTTTCTGCCATAAAAGAAATAAAGACCCAGAGAAAAAAGTGTGTTTTTCTTCCTGCCCTGAATATTTCTTTTCAATCTAGTTAGAATATTTTTGCAAGAGATTTGTAGACAATTTTCAAGTAAAATAATAAGATATTTGATTTCTAAAGTTTACGGTTCACGCAAGGAAAAAAAAGGATTTCATGCAAACTGTGTTTGAAGTATTCTGCTATCAGAAGAGTTTTATTTCAGTATCTTTGAAGGCCTGCATTGCAATTGTAGGTTCCTCAAAATGCCAATTCTATTGTTATCCTTTTCATCAATACTTCCCCTGAGTAGATAAAGGATATAATCCACAATGTTAATAAGTTCATTAAAATAAACAAAATAAAATGCATTGTCTATTTTCTCCTAAGAAGACCAGTGTTCTATGAAACAGGGATCAAACACCTTGTCATATGATTCTCAGAAGCAACAAATACACAATTCAGAGGTGGAGTATTTGGTAATCTCTCTGCCTTGCTGAGCCCACAACACACATTTCAAACTGATCAAATGTCAGGTCAGATAGCAGAAACAAAACCAAATTGATGGAAATTATTCTGTTCTTGTAACTGGTATTTAGAAGTCACTGAGAATAATCATTGTGGGAGACTGCTGGAAAAAACTGATAGTTAATGTGATCTGTTGCTAAACAAATATAAATTTCAAGAAGGCATAGAGGAAAACAATGCAAGTCCATCCTTGATTATGGTGGAGGACCTATTGTACATACACATTTGGTGCTTATACTTTGGAAGGATGTTGAAAAATCAGAGAGAATTCAGAGCCACACAAATGAACAAAAAAATGGAAAATATGCCTGGAAGTGAGAGACTCCTGGTGCTCAATCTATTAGCTTAATGAAGAAAAGGTTAAAGGATAATTTATTAGTCTATAAGTGTCTATTATCAAAGGGAATGAAAATTGATAATTGATGACTCTTCAATCTAGCTGACAAAGGCTTAACAAGATTCAATAGCTTGAAGTTCAAATTAGACAAATTAAGGTCCAGAATATGGAGCACTTCCTTTTTCTTTTTTTTCTTTACAGGGAAGGCAACCGATTAAAGGTTGCAATTGATGCTCCATCACTGAAAACTTATAAATCAAAGTCTTGTCAACAAAGTCATAAAAGGTATCTGAAAGTAAGTCACAAGTGTTGGACTCTAAGGAAGCTTTAGGGAATGGCTTGAGTGATGTTACATAGGCCATTAGCTCGCAAAGGTCCCTTCTATTTGTAAAATCCTAGTAATTGTTCTACCTCATCAGAGTTACATGGACCACAGTTTTTTTCCTATCTGAACATATAATCCTGTATAAGAGTGTATTAAATGTTTCAAGCCCTCTTTCACCATCAGCCAAAAGAACAGTGGAAGAAAAAAAGGCAAGGTACTGTATTTCCAAAACCAGCAACTTGCAAGTGAAAGAGTGTAATACAAATCACCAGAGTTGTTAAATATTTTTACTGAATAGTTACGGAGCAGAACAAATTAGAAGGCAAAGTTCAGGCTCTTCTTGGAATAAGAAGCTGGTATAACCCTTCTGATGCTAGAGTACAGTCTTTGCTTTGGCTTAAGAGTTAAATAGTCATTACATTTCCCTACAGGCTACCTTTCCAAGGAAAACACATTCTCTGTGCACTGCAGTCTTTGACAATAGGATTAAGTATTACTGGCAGACAATACCACTTAAAACGTTAGCTGCATCAACCTCTATGATGACTGAAAGAGCTATTAGTCTGCAGAGCCTCTTTTAACAGGAGGCCAAAAAAAAATCCTTTATGACCCTTGATAGGGGAAAAAAATACCTAGAAGGCAATATACCTCATCTAGACAGAAAATGTACATGAAAAATGGTCAGAACAAGATTATTTACATTCTTTAGTCATTAGGGATAAAGTGGATGCTTACTGACCCATCTTTCTAAACAACAAATTGAAAATCCTCCATGATAAAATTGCTCTGCATTGTGATTTCCAGTTCTGTCAGATACTTCAGAAAAATGGTGTTCACTTAGCATATCTATCTACTCAGTAACTGATTTGTGGTCTTTGCAATTTAGATACTCAGCCTCTCTTTCAACTCTGCACTTCTATTACATTTGCTACAAATTGTATTAAGCGAGCATGTTCTCCTGGAGAGCGGAACTGCAGCCTGGAGGGCCGGGAAGCCCGGGAAGATTGTGTTTCTCCACCCAAATGGTTCAAAAGAAGGCTGGCCTAGTTGAACACGGAACTGCTCAGCCTGGGGTTTGCTGCCTTGGCAGAGGCTCCGAAGAGGCTGTGAAATGTACAGTATATACGTGTCTTAGGTTCACAGAGAGCTATTCTGCCACAGCACTTCAGGAAAGGAGGCCAAATGTTTTGGAGAGCATGTTACAGCAAAAAAAGAATGTAAAATGCCTCTATTTTGATACAGAAGGATAAGAACAGCAAAGATTTGGGTACCCGCACAGAAAGAACCTATGAATTAAACTAACACCAGACTGAGCCTGTCTTCCGGTGTTTACCCTGAATGCCACAGAAAACAAATCCTCTGTAATGTGCCATATTCCAGTAGGGCCTTTGGCTAAAAAATTCTTGCCCTGCGTTTTCCCTTTACCAACACAAACATGATGTTTGTTTCTCAGAGTAAACACCTTAGAAAGACAAAGCCATAAATCAAATCTGTACAGTTCTTCTGACTGATGCTTATGTTATTATGTCATCCTACCCAGAAACAACATAATTGTAGATAATGTGAAGCAGATCAACTTCTGTAATCTTCTACAAGGAAAAAAAAAAAGAAAGAAAAAGGAGAGGTTACTGTCTTCTGAATCTATCCTGAAGAATTTAGTAAACTGTAACACAGAAGAACAAAATCAGTATATATCCTGCCAACAGTTATGCAGAGGTCACTTAGGATATGTGATGGTTAAAGCACACGTGCTACCTGATATCAGCTGATCAACCTATGGGAATGAATACTGTGAAAAATATCAGTGCGAAGGAGGGTGGAAGAAGAGGGTCATTAGTGCAAGATGCTTGAAACATCGAGATGCAATGATCAGGACAGAGCTGCTGATGAGAACACTCAGGGGATGCAGTATGAAGATCTCTGGGTTGAGCAAAGTGTCGTGGTCAGGGAAGGATAATAAAAAGACTGGAACATACGCCATCTGGTATAACAGAAGGGAGGATGGGAAACATCAACAGGGAGTTATATTTGCTAGGGAAAGCCAGACGGCGAAAGCATTGATTAAGATTATTTTGTCGATTAGGTAGTACACTTTGATTTATGTGCTGGGGAAAGACGAGCATTTACTATGCAAAGGTTGTGCTGCCCAGGCAGCTGAAGTGGGATTGGACCCAGGGAGGCGGGGGCTTTAGTGATTCTCTGGTGGAGCTGAAGGGAAGGGTCACGTGGAAACAGGGCTCATTTGTGGATTTGGAAGGTTGCACATTCCAGTGTTAAAAAAAAGGAGGTGTGAAGATTTTTGACGGTGATGTGATTCACCTTGTCCTAAAGCAGGCAAGTGGCATGTAGAGAGAGACCAAGGCATGGGGGAAAAGAGCTGCAACAAGAGAAAAGAATTTTGAAAAGAACTGGTTGAGAAAAATATGTATATATTTATATCACCATATATATATTCATACCCATCCAGGGACAAATCAACAAGAGATGTAATGCTTTTAAGCTACATTGAAACCAAATTGTACAATTTTGTTTGCTCAGAGCTGTTCGTGGGACAGAAAGATTAGGCTCAGAGTAGAGTCACTCCCAGCTTCTGAAGTTGTCAATGACAAAGCACACTGGGGCAGCTCAAAGGGTATGCAATAATATAGCTTATCAGATAAATTTAGTACCCACCTGAAAGGTGGCACCCTGTGTGGACAGGAAGCCAAGAAATAAGCCAAGGATTTAAGGCAGAGGCTTGCACAGCACAGTATTATTGGTATCAGTCAATCAGTGAGTAAGACGGGAACAATACGACGTCAGCAGCAATGCACAGCCAGTGAATCAGCAGAGAGAAAACAGCAGTAGGTGAGCAGCGTCAGAAAAAAACAGTCAGGTTGTCTGAAATAAGTCCCTGAAAATGTTTTTGTGGCACTGACTCTAGAGGGATGAGCAGCACAGCAGGTTTTGCAAAACCCCACTGGCACAGCACTGCTCATTTCCCTCACACTGAAACTGCGAAAAAAAACCCCCGAAATGTCTGAACGCTGGGAAACCCTGGAGAAAAAACAAACAAGCCTTTAGTTGTTGTTCAGGTAAAAGGGAAAAAAAAAAGACCACAGCACTTTTCATGCTAAGCTCAGAGGGTTTTCTCCCCCCTCAGCACATAGGAAGTGTTTTATACTACACCAGAAACACCGTTTAAGGAAAATCCTGTTTTACTGCAGGTGAAGTGTCACAAAGTGAAAAATGGCAAATTCCCACAGATTTATCCACAAGTAAACACACACACGTTCCTTCACAGCTTACAAATCTCTTCAGCAAGAGTTGACCAACCTCCAGTTACTCTAGATAAGCTGCCTACAGGTTAAGTTAGACACAGGTAGGTTAAACAGAGTACAAGAGGGAGGCAGATCCAGTAACACAGCAGCATGGACAGGTATAAATTCACTTCCTGTTCCCTTTGAACTATCTGAATGGGAACAGCCCTAAGTATTACAAGTATTACATTTCACTATTCAATAAAGTTGTGCTGAATAGAATTATCACCTTGAAATTACAGGGTAAAACTCCCTATACAAAAACAGATTAAAGACAAATTAGACTGTGGGCCAGGTCACTATGATTGTTAATTAGTGATAATGGAAATACAATTAGCATAATGAGTTCCAATTACTGTATATGGAGAAATATGAGCATACTGCTTTCATAAATCTTGGTTCCAGGAAAAATAAAATGCATCTGGTTTAACAAAGCATGCCCTTCTTCTTTGCAAAAAGCTTCCTGGTAAATATCTTTTTATGAAGCTAAACCCTTCTTTTGATGGGTTGTGATTTGGAAAAAAAAAAAGAAAGCGACAGAATGGATTTACCCTGTCTGATAGCTGAACAGTTTTGTATTAGCTTGGCTTCTGTTTTAAGCTTCCTAGAAAATCTTACCATCTGTTTCTTCAGTACCGGGTTAAACAACAAAAGACAAAAATCATAGACCATTACATCAAATGCACTTATTGTCTTTGAAATATCTAGGGTTTTCCCCCCTTCCCTTTTTCTCCTTCTGATTAGCTGTGAAATTGGAAAGCCAATTATATTCTGATATTTACACAATTAGGAATGGCTTTTCAAAACCTCATTGAAAAGTCAGTTGATGAAAGATAACAGCTTTACAAAAAACAACCGCAGCACGTCCAATGGTTACTTCATGAAGAATAATTTTATTTATTTCCATAGCAGCTTGACACCTTTGCAAGGGTACGTCAAATCAGGCTGGATTTAGTGTAACACTCACTGGTAAGTTAAAAAAGTTGGGATTAAAATTATGAATTTACAGGTTCTGTGTACTGAAGTGTTAATGGAAATAAAGGCTTAATGAAGCCCTACAGACATGCAAGCTTGACTCCATGCCTCTATTTAACAAGCTGGTGTTAACTATACTGTTGGATAGCCAATTATGAAGCTACTCACTGTTTCCATGTGTTAAAGTGGATTCTGGGCAAGAATTCAAGAACAGGAAAAATTCCAGCTGCATACAAGGATTAGATGTTAACAATACAATATTTTCTCCCTTTGAAAAGACTCTCTGGCCTCTTATTATAGGGCAATCAAGCAAAAGGCTGTGTAAGACTCAAAAGTCATGGACAGATAAAGCTGATGGGACATGAGCTGTCCAGATAGTCACTCTGAATCTCTGAGGTATTAGGGAGCACTCATCAAGAAAACTTTAAAAATATGTAAATGGGAAAGGATAGTGGAAGGAGAAAGAGGACTGCTTAAAGACAGCATCTTTGATATCTGCTAAGGTGTAGACAGAGCAGACTGCTTGCATTTCCACTATGTCAACAATGTGATAATTACCTGTAAGTTTAGATGAACTCTCTTCTCTCACATCAGCCACGACACTTTGCAGCTACAGGAGAGAACTAGCTCAAAACGTACCCATACTGACAGTCTCACATGAAAGCACCCCAGTATCATGTAACTTCAGTGTTGTCTCTGTCCCCTAAAGGTTAATGAGCCATGTATTTTGGGACAACACACAAAGCAGAAGAGAAAGTAGGTAAGAACCTGTCCTGGACACTTGCTGAGATTGCCTCAGCTCTGCAGAGCATGAAGCCTTATCCTGGTGATGGGAGCACTACCTGATGAGAACCTGTTTGCTTCACAGATTGAGTATGCTCTGCACAGATAGCTCTAAGATCTGACTTTTCTGATTTTAGCCCTCTAAAAATAAACACCAAATATTTCAGAATGCTATGCATCCTGAGCTTCCCAAGGATACTGATGGCTCATATAAATGTTATCACCATAGCATTTCAGTGCTTTCAGGATGCTAGTTTAAAGACCTGGAAAAATACAGGGAGCAAGTGAGTTAGAAGATCAGGCTTACAGCTTAGGGAAGTGGCCTGTGGAAGAAATAATGAGTGAACACGTCACTGAAGATTGTATCTTGACATATGCACAAGAGGGCTGAATTCAATGTGTACAGGCAATCATGAATCTTACATCACCTCACTTTGCAACCTTAGCAAAGGCCTTTAAGGGTTGTTGCCTGCTTGGTTATTTTCATCTGTGAAATGAAGATATCAAACAAGATCATTCTGATAGGCACTGTATCTAGGCACAACAAAAGGCATTCTCAGTGATAACAAAGCTTACAAGACAAGTCGATGAGTCAGACCAAGGGAGAAAGAGAGGGGGAGACAGAGTTGCAAGACACAAAAAGTACCTTTCCTGTGAGCGTACACAGGTCCCAGCACATTACCTGACCACAGGCTTTGCTCACTGGCATGCAGTACCACTAAGTCAATGAAAAGGCTTTATTGGGAGCATATAAATGTAATCTTGCTGATTAGAGAAGACACTATTCTGCACCTTTTCCCGATAATGATAACCCCTTGGTGGAAGGGGAAAGGTTTAGAGGGACATCTGACCCTGAGCCAGCTGGAGCTGCCAGGCAGACACCAGCAGAGCCCACTCACGCCCGTGTAAACCAAATGCATCTCCACGTTATTTTGAATTTACAGCATCATCCCTCAGAGCGCAGGCAAGGGTTTCCACAAATGAATGATCTCAATCAGAAAACCAGTCCTGTGGCAAGGGATACATATGGCCATCACTCCCAAGAACAGCTGTCAAGCACTAGCCCTGCCCACTTCCCACTGTGTAACGTCCGTGGTTGCTCAGTCAAGCGAATGACCTTATAAGCCCACACAGGTCCAATCTGAACTGAAAATTATTAGCAAAAACTTGTTTTGCTTAAGACTTCGCAGTCTAACGGAGAAATTATACACTTGGATGGCAAGTGAGTCTAAACAGCTTTGGTTACAGTTCTTTTGAGTATAAAATCTCTCTACGTGGAAATAAAAAAGCTCATTGGAAAGATGAGTAGTAGACCCCCACTCTCGCTATCCAAAGCATGCTGTTCAATTTAGCATGTGCTTCACTGAATAAATAACACTCCCAGCCATGATGCTCCCCCTCCAATATGCTTAAGTATAGATAGATTGCATCGCTCCACACTAAGTCTGTCTGGAACTCGTGACATTTGCCCAGTGAATTGGTAAATGAACTTGGAATATTTGACCCATGCAGCTGAGATTGCACCTTATTTAGGCTGAATGGACAAGATCCTTTGTTGTACCCAAGAAACCTGACAGATAAGGCTAACCTTTTCAGCCAGCTCTTCTGGGTCTTTAGCTATGACAAAAGTGACACTCCTTGATGATTGTACTGAATCTCAAATCTCTTCTGCATATACATGTATAACTATGTACTCTGTGGGAATCTGTGATACAGGCAAGTTGGCAACTGAAGGACCTTCTCCCAGACTGCTTTCTGATTTATGTAGACCTGTCACAGAGTGACTGATACAAGTGAAATAAATCTGTTGAGGACTTAAAAGACATGAAACTTGACAGACATTCAAAGTAAGTCAGATACAGCTATTTCATGTTTTATCTTTTCCTGTGCTATGTCTCTAAAATGAGATTAGCTGACGTGGTCAAGGGGCAGAGTGAGGGATAAGTAGGCACAGGATTTGGACAGTCTCCTAGGAGGGGTCTCCTGCCCCCCACCTCTGATTCTCTTCTCCAGCAATACATTTTGCACTATGCTTTGAACTTGGCTGACATTTTAAACTTGGTAACATTCTCCAAGACAATCTCAAGGCTGTAAAATAACATTACTCAATGCAAGAAATACCTCTTAGCAATTGTCCTGCTCTGAGCTTTTGAGATATATTTTTGTATCTCGACAGAGCAACTGTGATGTTGTTTATCAAGCTTAAATGTAAGCCTAGACATTGATTACTAGGCCCATCTTACTTAATAGCTGAATGAGAGGGTTTGCTGGAAAAATACTACAAATACACTCACAAAACATTTGTGGGCTCTCCTACATTGATGGGGAATATCCAGTCAGTATCAGGGAGGCAGATTCAGAAAATTTCTGGAACAAGTCTTCAGGACTTCCACAATATTCCAGTAACCTTAATTTTTATCTCTCTCCCAGTTATACATGAATCACATAAAATCTATCCTGTCCCAAGCCAAAAATGAGAAAAAACATGTTCCATAACTCAGAGTACTAAAAGACAAGTTTTGCTATCTTCCATTGAGAAGTTTGTGGTACCTAGGTTTTTTTTTCTATTAAAAATTAGAGTTAAGGGCTCTAAATTACAAATCCCTCTTGCACACTGAACTATTCTGTGAGAAAAATTAACATCTCCTTGCTCTTTGAGCTGGCAATACTGAACCCTCCCAGGCTATGCCATGCACAAGGGCTTGGAGAGGTGAAAGAGGCAGCCAGAAGAGCAATGTGACAGCAGGCTGCAGCAGCACAATACAGCTAGCAAGTGTCAACACTTCTATCACATCATTAACTTGGCTATAGCAATCATCAGCAATATCTTTCATTTGTAATAATCCATCTGGGCTATAAATGATCCATAATGTGGTTGAATTAGCACCACATTGAGCAACCAACTTCCTGGGCTTAGTATGTTATATTTCAACATTAATACTGTCGTCCGACTTCATGGAGATTCTGTATTCATCAGACATTGTTGGTACCAGGAAAGATCAAAGTGCTACAGATATTAGCTACCACTCCCAATAAGCCTGTTGGTGTATTAGAACATCACAACTGAAGTCCAAGTGGACTTCAAACATCCTGTAACTACACAGGAGAGAATGTCAAACGAAAAGTTATTCTCCTATTTTAGTAGTTTAATTTACTTTGTCCTTGTTCCCCTTGAATCAGAAATCCACTTTGTGAAAGAATACTTCCCAAAATAAAACAGGGAGTATGATGAATTATTTCATCTTCCTATTCTTTTAAATGTGATTTCATGTAAAAACCTCAGACTCATCACATAGGTTTGTTCAGCATTTTTTTTGAGGTCAGTTTAATGTTCTACTGATGCAGCATGGATGTGTACATCTCTGCGCACACTTGATACATCCTGCCCTGAAGTTTCCTTGTAAATTGTCTGCCAATAAAAAGAATACTAGGGAAAATAATCTTAAGAGTTAGTGGCCTTGAATGTAGCCCCACAAAAATGACCACAGGTATTAAAAGGAAGCTGGCAAATTCACAAACGCAAAGTAATCTTTTACGAAGTCTCAGCTACAAACCCAAGATTCCCTTTCTCCCATTTCTCTGTCCTTTTTTCAAGCTTTATTCTCCCTTTTCCTTTCTCAGAAGGGGGAAGATACTGAAGGAAAAAACAGCTGCAGCAACAAGAGTAACAACCTATCTACATTCTACCCGGAGCCAGATTCCCTTGCAGTGAGGGCATCACTGCTTTTCACAGAGAAGTGTAATTCTCTCTTCCAGGCATCAAAATCTTACCCCAGAACTGCTAGTTTTGGCTGCAGATTCCTTTTTTTTTTTCCAATAATAGAGCATATTTTTTATATCATATGTATTGTTTACGTCTGTGGAACAGTCTCTTTTTGTTTTTCTGATGCTGTGGATGTACATCAAGCATCATCATGAAAGAAGCCATCCATGAGGTGCACTGCACCATAGATAGATTATGCAAATATTTTTAACGATCTACCAAGCAAATAACCAATTTAAGAGAAATATAATTATCTTTAAATCCTGTGTATTGTAAATGTTTGCTTTTAATCCTTTATGTAACCTTATTAAATTTTTCAAGACGGATACATTCTCCCACCGAATCTGACAAACATCTGGTTTACAATAGAGTCATGTGATGAAATTCCATCCAGAATCACATTTGCTCTTCAGTATGTTTTTTCCCACTATCATTCATAACGCGGAACTTCTGTGTTTTGTCTGTGATATGAGACAGTACAAGGATATGTTTGTATTAGGAATAATGCACCATCGTTTCCCTTATAGAATTTAAATCTGCCATCTATGCATAGGTATAGTCAAATATATTGATAGCCTCCCTTGTGGGTTCTGCTGACACTTGGGTTTAATTGTAGTGAACTTTGAATTCCTATCTTAAGGTCAGTTATCAACTATTGATGGATTCTCCTTTTCTCCATTTAATGCTAAAGTATTCATACTAACCAAGATAGATGGGAATGCTGAAGAAATTTTTCAACGCCACGGCTGAGAAAGATACCTTTATACTCTTCCTCTGTGGCAAACGGAGAGCCCTTTTCTAAAAGTGGTGATCACTCATGCTCAGCTTAAAAAGAAAAACACAGCACAACAGTGCTCTGCTGACCCCTTGCCACTTTTTGTTCTGCCGGGTACTATCTTCCTAGAAATAAAAGGTCCTATATGCTGCTATTAGGAGAAAAGAAAATAAAATTTCCTCAGGCACAACCTTGGATACCAACCTTGAAACCAAATGGGGTCAGAATGCAAAGGAGCAACCACAGCACCACACACCACCCAGCCGGGCTGACAAACAACTCTGCTCCTTTGGGCTTCCCAGAAGGGAAAAGAGTGCCCCTCAGAGATTTATAAACACATACATAATAAATGGAAGGCTGAAGTTTAAACTGTTATGAAGCATTCTCTACTCTGCTTCCGAAGTCCTCTGTGATTTAAAGAGCTGACATTTACTGTGTGCAGGCCTATTATTCAGAATGACTGTTTGTGTATAGACAATATTTTAAACTGGCTTGCTATAGATGAAAAATTCTTATTAAGTCAGAAAAACAGTTTAAGTAGGTAACACTCTCCCAGTTTAGACTGCTGTAAGTCTTGCTGACCCACTGCAGGGAAGGCACGGGGGCAGGTGAGCCTGTCAACACCATCTGCCACATCAGTGTGGGGAGACAGAGGTTCCAGCCCCACGGGTGCTCCGCCAACACACGCGTGGCACCAGCCGAGGTTACTGTCACCTGTCTCTCCTGTCGGGCAAGTGACACAAAGGGGTTTGGTGCCACGATTAAACCTTCCTCTATCCCATAAGCTTTGACAAGTGCTGGAGTCATGGAATGTCTGCCTCCCCTGGAGCCAGTGACACAACTCACACCGATGTCCTCCACGGTCTTTAGAAGTGTCCAGACAACCAAAACGCTTGGCACCAGCCAGGTGAGCAAAGTCCCGAGACACCCCCCTGGCCACACTGTTTTCTCTCACCATGTTGGAAGGTTTTCCACACTCAGCCTTCTCCAAAATGTTTCCTTATGCCACAGTGCAGATGGCAGTCAGGCAGGATATATTTCTGAGGTATCCTCCCTGCACTGAGCCTACTGCTGCAAGGAGCGGAAATCTCTCAGGAACCTCTAGGCATTCCTCTAGCAAAACAAAATGACCAACCAGAACTAAAGCCTGTGCATAGGAGTTTGATTTTACATTATAATAATTCAAAATACTCCTAGCAGACTTGATACCTTGTGTTTGTAATGACATATCAGTGGAATTCAATGCACTTTTCAAAACACATTCACAAAGTTGAACTTTTCTTCAGTCAGCTCACCACTTGCACACCACACAAACCTGAAAGCACAATCTTCTATTTTCTATAGACATTTTGAAGGGATATTTAGAACAGAGAAATTCACACATAACTGAGGAACAACAAAAGCAGTGATATCTGTCTATATCACTACCGACAAGAATGTCTATGTCTCTCCAGCAGGCAGATTACTCTGCACAAAAGACCCCATTGTACATTATTTTATTTTCTTTATATCTGATAATAATACACAGTTTAGAGAGTATTTAATATGTAATACATAGATCTGGCTAAGTGCAACTGGGCTCAGATTTTTCAGGTGGAATATATTGATCTGATACAGAAAATCAGCCTACTTGACATTTGTGCACTATAATATACACTTTAATCTTGATGCTTTCCATGAGGTATAAGCATAGATTTAAATAGAGGTTTATAAACAGGTGACTTCGACCCCAAACTTTATGTTCAGACTTCTACAACGAGATTTTTAGGGATAGAAAGTGTTACCATTATCCACTGACATCAACTGAAAGGTATCACTCATCTGGAAAATCAATGAACAAGGGTACAAAATGGACACAGTGAACATGGACCCAAATACTG
Source organism: Falcunculus frontatus (assembly GCA_013398115.1). Lineage (NCBI taxonomy): Eukaryota > Metazoa > Chordata > Aves > Passeriformes > Falcunculus > Falcunculus frontatus. The sequence continues at coordinate 264,008 of VZRV01007195.1, read as the reverse complement.
GAAGTAGGAAAATTCATCTCTGAACCAGCTTTTGGCAGCAAGAGTGATAGAAGGGACTTGTGTGCTTTACCCACAGCACCTCCACCACTTCTGCTGCTGGACCATCAATCGCATTCCTTGCATGTTTTGACCCAACCTATCCACCATTCCCTTGGCCAAATCCTTGGTAAGGATTGGGTATTTTCATGGATCAAGGACCATTCCCAACAAGCAGCCTCCGTGCAGCCATCTTATTTTTGAAGGTAAAAGTTTATAATAATATGCAAGTGAGCAGCATTGTGCCCAAGAGCCTCACTGCCACAGAATGGTCCCTGACGTTTCCTTATATAAAGATATACATAGATGCATTTTGCTGAAGATGTTGGTATGACTTGGACAGAGCAGGAAAACCTATAGGAAAAGCAATATTATAACAAATTGCAACCTGTTTAATCTTCTGTTCTTTAATTTCTTGTACTGCAGAACAAAAGGCCAAGTGAAAACCCTAAGCTACCATTTTGTAAAGCAACCACAGACAAATTATTAACAATTAAAGCTGGGAAAAGATGACAGCGAAACTGCAACTTCTAATATCTGTGAAAGGGTTGAAATGACTAATCAGCAGCAGCTGATCAAGAAGCAATTTAATCATAGCCAAAACCTGTAAAAAAACTGTATAGACAAAAAGTAAAGAAAAGCAGAAAAATATTACAAGATTGATCCTTTTATATAAGAATTTCAAATTAGAAATGGAAAAATATTTGCTTTCTCCCCTTTAGAAATGATTCTTTGATATGCACCACTTTTAAATACTGAGTATGACATCAGTACTTCAAAACAGATTTAGTAGGTTTTAGTAGTTTCTATTGAGTAGATAATTTATGAGATCTTTTGGCTTCTTTAGTTTTAATAAAAGTGTGGAATATAATACTATTTGTGCATCAAGAAATAGTAGATTACTCAAGTGTTGGCAGCAATTCCTGTAAAACACATAGCTCTTAATCATCTGTTTCAGGCATTTTTCCTATTTGAAATGTCTGCATCTGACTTTTTTTTCCCTGATTAGGGCAGTTTCATTTAAAGCACAATACTACACATGTAATTTGGACTTTCTTACTGATGTCTGTGAAGGCAATTTTTTTTGGAAAAGGAAGAAGAATGCACATAAAGAACTGTCCTTCAAGCAAAGATCCTCTAAAAAACAGATCTAAAAGATTACAAACTAATATTCACTTAGCTTTATTTCTAGTTTCAAGGGGGCATATAAAAGTCCAATGAAACCAATGGAAATAGTACTTGTTAGTCCATGGAAATCAGGATCAGGCCTCAGCCTTTTTTGCAGCAATGAAGTGAATAGCAAAGCTTCTAATGACTTCATCAGGACTTGGATTTAGGTCTGACAGGAAACACAGCCATAAAATCATAAATTCAGTAAGATGAAATTCCAAGTGAATATATTTGGTCAAAGGAGGTGAGGACTGAAAATGCACAGATAGAAAAAAGTCCAAACCCAACTGTCTACAGCTGCTAAAAAATGAGCTGGTGTCATGCTGGTAACCCTTTAAATTAATGGTCTAATCATTATTAATTCCTTCGATATTTAATATAATAACATTAATCATGCTGAGCTCGTTTGGTATTAATGTGAATGTCAGACATACCTCTCCACACACATGCACATCATTTTGGGATTAGCTCTTTGCTATATAATTCTTTTTGTACCCCTCGGAAAGTGTTGAGGATAGTTGTTTTGTGACTTTGATACAAATGAGCACAAGCCCTACTTATACACAACCATCCCACTCAGGTTTGAGAGCATCTCTAAGTGCCTGGTAAGAATTTCCAGCACCTAGACGTGGGAGGCAGATTATGGAAGAGAAGCCATTGGTAGAGTTTACATGAAACCCCAGGTTGTTTTTGTTCTTTGCTCTTATTTGCCACATGCTACAAGTGCTGATGATTGTTCAGAGCTGGACCTGCTCTAGATGTGAGCTGACCTCTTAATAATGAAGCTGACTGACTGCTAATGAGGATCTGGACCACCAACAAGATTTCTCGGTCAAGAGAGACCACCACCACTGCAGCTTGGTGGTTTGTAATAATCAGATAGATAAAGTCTGAAGGCATCATCCAGATGATGTTTCCAGAGAAGGTGCTTTCTAGGCTGCCTACTGGCAATACCCATTAGATTCCCAGTTACTTTCCTGGCAGATGTAGAAAAAAATAGTGATCTCAAATAGCAGGGTATGGAAGAGATGGCTATCCTATGGAAGCTAACTTTGACAAAACAGGTTGTACCCAAAATCCCCATAACCAAGAAAATGTCATTAAACCTTCATTATTTCTAATCAATATGCATTTTCAATTGTACTGAAATTCCTAGTGTTTTATGCCAGTACAACTCTTACAAATGCCTTCATACAGCCTTCCCAACCACTCGTAATAAATATGTCCATTTACTGTCTTTTGCTCATTTCTGAATAGCTCGGCATGCTGTTAGTTAAAACTCATTTTTTTTTTAAGTACAATATCCATTTAGCTTCTATCCTCTGAACTTTATTCATTCATTATTAACACTGAAAGCCAAAGTGCATGAGAGAAGTTCAGTCCTATCGGCATTTCAGATGAAAGTGATGTCTCGGTGTATTAGCAGTACACTGCACTATCATACATAAAATGCTACCCAGTCCTTCAACAAAGCAGCCGTAGCCCAGTGCCTAATAGGATCACTTACTTCAAATGTGACACCACCTTCTTTGAAATATTTGTTTAGATTTCACAAACATATGAAGGTTCTCAAACTCAAACAAAACCTCCAGCCTCCAGCCCAGGCTGTGATTCTAAAGAGCTTTCCATTTGATAAATCAGAGCCTGAATCCAGGATTTTTTTTTTTTCCTTGCGGCTTGGCTTTTTCTATTTTTGGGATAAAAATAAATGTCATCTGGTTTTGACTGCAGATAATGAATCATATTAAGAATTTTAAAAGCACTATTCTCTTTTTTGAGACCTAATTTCAGACCTATTAACACTTTAATATGAAACAGAAGCCCATCATTTCATTAGAAAAAAAATAAGGCCCCTCTTGTGCCATATGTTTCTTCCTTTATAAAAAATCCTTTTGAAATCCTAGATTGGGCAGCATCAGAGCAGAATGAAGATCTGGCACAAAGACAACATATAGGTGAGCAGACCTTGCATCAGGGAGATTAACTATTTCAAGAGAAATTACAGCTTTCTGGCAAACTTTCCTTGTCATTCCTTACAATAATAAATGATCCAATTTATAAAAATGAACGATTGCAAAAAAAAAAAATCCTGGTAGGGGCAACCAAAAACATGTGAAATGCTGGCAATGTCACCTCCACAAACTTACCTGTGATTACCCAAAGGACAAACAGCTGCTTCTTATGAGTGCTTTTTGGCATGTTAGATATTTATTAAATAAGGGAAAGAAAATTATAGCTGTCCCTTTTCAATATTTAGTTTTTAAAAATGGAAATGTCTTTAAGACACACGGAACATGAATGCAAGAGCTGGTGTGATAGCAGAGAACCTTACTGCACATAATTAACAGACACATAATGTCTGGTTACTAGTAATTTCCTTCTAGCTGAGTAAGGAAATAATTTAATCATGTTGATCAAATGAATCCCATGAGCCCAGTGCAACATTATGCTTTTTTTTTTCCTCTCTCTAAATCCGCATTAACTGATAAGAGTCTACTTTGTGAAATCATGGAACCCAACCTTGCTTGGGTATCCTTAATTTTACCAAAAATATTGGCATGATTTTAGTAATTGGGTTAATCACGCATTTCAGTAAAACCTTTTCTAATTCCTGGTGCTGACCTCAAGCAGCAGGGAGAAGGAAGAAAGAAATAACTTGGAGTGTTCTTTATTTGGAATAGAAGCAAAATATTTTTTAAAATTGCATATTCCACATTGCTCTGTTACAACAGAAGGAAGGTATTTCTATAAAGACATGCAAAAACCTAACAAGTAAGTCCCTTAAATATTTGAGTGTTAAGCAGCTAAGCGTAAATTACTATTATTCACTTCCTCTCACTCCCAAAATATCGCCAGGTGCAACTCAGAAATAGGCAAGTAGAATTTTCTTTTTCCCCTGTAAACTATCATTTTATGTGATAATACATCATTTGCCTTGTCATTCCAGGGTTTCATAGTAAAATCTTTTGTGGGATTCTGCTATTGTTCTCTTTGAACTACTTAGAAAAAGCACTGAACTACCTTCTGTGCTATCTCAGGTAGTTTTCTGTAATGTGGTGATATAATTTAACACTTACCATAATACATTTTATCCATCTATTGTTTGCTAAATAATTCCTGCAATAACACTTTTATTCTTTCCATAATTCTTTAGGGTAATGCTGGAGGAATAATATTTTTACTGCAGTGATTGATGTCGGATTCTCCAGCATGAATAGACCCCACGAACACAGGTTATTGATAAGCATTAAAAAAAGCTGTATGAAAAGAATATCAGGGATCAAAGGGTTAATACCATTTTATGAGGTTGTAAAAATCTACCTCAAGAATCTTGTGTTAGCAATATTCTTTGTGTAAGATGTATGTTATTAAAACAAGTAGCAGCATCTGAATTAAAGTGACAGTATGATGGATGACTAGTGAAGTGGAATCAGAATCATTTGCAGCATTTTGGGCTAGATGTGGGAATTCTGCCTCAGAGGTAGGACGCTTGGCAGACGCATTGATTCCAGGCTGACGCATGTTCATAAATATGCCCCTAGAGAGGTGTGGCCTAGCAGAATTTACAAAATTATGTTCATGAATTATTTAACATTTATTTATGGATGCTATATTTAAACAGCATTTGCAAAGGCGAAAGGACCATAGCATGCATAGTGAGCTTTAGATAATGCAAATGCTGCACAAGACAGAGACAGTTTGCATACTTCACGGAGAGGGTAAGTCTAGCAGAACTAGGTAAGTGATATGCCAGTGCTGTGGCTTTATACACCACAGCCCGCTGCACCCTAGAGAGACTGACAATTCTCGGAAATACCTGACAAGCTGGCAGCTATGACCTCTGCAAAAGAGATCTCTTCAGAAAGAAATACCAAAGTGCTGATGGAGACTTCCGTGAGCGACAGACTCCAAGCCTGCCTCTGCAACCACTATGTCTGAGAGCCTGCTCACAGATCAGGCAGGGAACAAGCTGTCCTTGATTGTTGTAGGGCCCCACTAACCTTGGTATCAGACCACTTGATATTATTTCCGCAACACGGGCACTCACAGGCCTAAAATGCCAAAAGTTAGGCTGCATGGTAAAATCCCAGCCTCTCCCATCGTGCATGTATATATCTCAAAACCATTTATTATATGATCAAGTTCTCTCTTTCAATTAAGGCCACAGATTTTTCTCTGCTCAGCACATTTGGAAAGCACAAGATGAATCCATACTGCATGCAGTGAAATAAAGCTATAACAAAAATTAAAGATGAAATGTCATGAAATAAAACAGAATCTCAAGGTAAAGCAGTATATTCACCCTGGAAGGGAATACCCTTGAAGGAAGGGAAGTCTTTCATTTAGCACTGCTCCAGTTTATACTTTACCCTCTATTTACACTCTGTTATTCCATCTTGTCATTTCTTGATCTTCAAAAGACAAGATTTTACATTTAATTGTCACTGTAGGGTATATGAACAACACCAGCTTGTGGAAACATTCTGTTTTGGTTTGCTTTATTTTTTTCTAGTTCTAAGTAGTCGGTTTTCAATGCTAGATTCCTGCAAAGAGCAAGGAGAGGTATCCAAAACACCCCTGAAAGTGCTTTGAGCTGGGGATGTACACAGCTATAAACAGTCCCTCTAAGAGGGCTGATAACCAGGTTATCTTTGGAAAACTTTCTTCACTAGTATTTTCCTGAAACAAATGCTCTAGGAATACAGGTTTTCACTATTTAACTTCTAACTTAAGGCCTTATGACAGTGATCCTGTCAATGGAATGCTCTGAAGAGGGATCGTCTTTATCCAGACATTTAGCAAAACTTCCTGGAGCCTGCAATTCCTCGACCTCCCGAGTCCATAAAATCCATACCGTCAGGATATACTCCCCATCACCTAAAAATCTTATTTTTGTTAGTTTAGTCCCACTATTTTTAATTCTGTGTCAAGGGGACACAGAGGAAAAATTATTCCCTTTCTCTGTGCGACCACCCTTTACAGATTTGATGCCTGTAATCATGCTCCCTTAGCCTTTTTCACTCTACACAACCCTAGCATGTTCAGTCTGTCCTCAAAATGCCATATTTGGCAAACCTCCAAGAAATCTTGTTCCCTTTGTCACCCACTTGGGCTCATTTTTCTCCTTACCACACCTGAAAGCGAGTACACTTCCACAGAAAAAGTCTCACCAGTGCTTCAGAAAGGAGATGACGACTGCCCTTCCTCATCTCAGTATGCACACCATCTTCCCTGCCTTGAACACGGTTGCTTTTTCCCCAAAAGCAGGTTCGTGTTCACCTACTAACCTGCTAAAGTCCTCTTCAATCCCTTCTTGTAAAACAGGTGTTTCCTGGGTTGTGTTTGTCAGAGTTTCATTTCTACCCATGCTCAGAGCTTGACATTTGGTCTCACCAAATGCACTCTTCTGCTCCAGGCTGTTTCTCCTGTTCATCAAGACCATCATGAAATCTAGTCCCATTCAGCAACCTGCCTGCAGACTCCCCCAGCTTGGTGTCACCTGCAAATTTAATAGTTTCAGTATCCACTTCATTATCCAAATCGTTATTGAAAATGTGGAAAGGGTCCTAGACTGAACTTAGTCAGTACATCCTCACAGGTTCACAATGAGCCACTGGTAGCTTGTGTGAGAGGCCATTTTTCTAACTCACTCTGCACCTACATGAAAGTAGTTTCCCCCAGACTAGATGACTTTTGGGAATAGTTCTCAATAATGTTGTTTTAAATATGTCTCTTAAATTTCAGGATAAAGGGTGAACAAAAATTCAAGTGGTTGAGCTAATGGGCTTCTGGCCCTTCTTTTCCCAGAAGAAATAAAAGTAAGAGATAACAAAAAGTAAGAAATCCTGCATCATATTCAACACGATTGTGACTTCTAGTTTTTGTTTCACATCCTGCCAGGAGTGATGTGAAACATGTGCTTCAGATCTATGGTTCCGAGTTAAAGCAGAGATACACTGCCCTTTGGAACTATGAAACTTTGGGTTTCTTTGTAGAAAGAGATTCCTTTCATTCTCATCATCCCTAGCCTCACCTTTTGCTCATCCACAGTGGAAGCAAAGAAAAGAAGGACAGCTCACGTGCCCTTCTCCAACACTGAGTCCCCTCCAAAGACACGGTTCCAGCACCAACACGTGCTGCCTCCATAGACGTGGGTCTCAAATCATCATGAGAAGGCTACCACACATCCTCCACCTGCCCATAAGCAATTGCTTTCCAGTGGGAGGACACAGCCTTACCTGTTTCAACTCCAAACAGGAAAAACAGTTTGACAAACTGTCAAAGCTTTGCAAGCCTGATAGAAGTAGGGAAATTTTTTTTCCTTTTAGGGAAACATATCAGACCAACACTGTTTTCTCTGCTGCATAAGACATACGTGTTTTGATTGAGGATTACACTACAACTTTCTCCAATTACCTTACTTTGGGAGTTTATTTATCAAATGTGAACAACTTTCCCACCAGAGAGTTCAGAAACTACAGGTTTTCACTCTGCCCATAAAGTTTTTATTTTAACACTGGATAACTTTATAGATGCCAAAGGTGGTGTTAAAACAAATTTAAAACCCCCAAACCGTGGAGCAAAACCCTGTTGTGCATTTAACTTTCATGTGTCAATATGAAGGACTCATCAACCATAATCTTGCTGCTTGTAAGAGTGGTGCACTATCAAATGGCAGTGCTGGCAGTAGGCATGAATTTAAAATTTGGGGTTGGGCTTTAGGTTTTCAAATTTGGGTTAAAGTGTATTAATTTATGATTTAATTATTTTAAATAAGGCAAAATGCTGGCTTTGTTCTCTATATCAATTTCTTTAATTAAGTGCAATATTCTCTGACGATTCTGTTCTATCAGACAGCTCCAAATCTCAACTTTCACAAAGTTTAGAGATGTCTCAATGTGGCCAACGCAAGCTTGGAACACTATCCAGAACTTATTAGAGGCAATCAATTTTGATTTTCCAGCATATTTTTCCTCTGCTGCATCCCCTTTTCATCTGGAAGCAACCCCTGTCTGTTTTCTAATTGATGAGGTGAACTGGTATGAGTGAGCTTATGATTTCTGCTCTTTGCTTGAATGGCAGGAAAGTAAATGGAAAAATTGTCTCAAAAGTTTAAATGACGGATTTGGCTTTCGCAATAGTGGAATTACTAGTGCTCAGTGGATTTTTCTTAACTGTTGCATGCCAAAGAAATAAACCATGAATGATTAGGGTAGTAGGATTTTTGTTATCAGATAAATCATCACTCACTCAGCTTCTCTGACTTCCCTTCCTTTCCAGGGTTTGGATTTTTCTTTCCATTTTTAGTTTATTGACAACAAGAAATATCTCTGAACTGGAAAACCCTGACCTGACTTGAAAGCAGCATTTCAAATACTTCTGTCTCTCTTTAAAACCTCGCACTCTCTGCAATGTTTGGAGCACTTCCTTCAATTTTCAAGTACTTAACCCATTAAGTCTGGGCTCTTTCACAGTCTAGAAATGCTTCTCAAGGAACTCAGAGAAATTATCTTTTTAAATACTGCATGCTTTAAAAGTAAGTATTAAAACATGAAACTTTGATTTTTAATTCTTTTTACAAGTTTTTGCTGTTCAATGTTAGTACTTTTAAAAGAAGGTGGGTAATTTCCAGCAAAATAAACTCAGCAGAATTAGAGCAGGAATCTGCTCCATTCAATTACTGCAAGGAAAAACGAAAGGAAATCCTTTTACATGCTGATGATGGCTGGATTTCTGTCATTTTTTTCTGTGAAGTACTAGGATCTCAAGAATACCGAAATATTAATAATTAATACAAGCCTTGACATCCCAACCCAAAAGGTGTTGAAGTGCTGTGTACACTATCAGACAAATCTGTATTTCCTACTAATCTCTCTTGCTCCTATGCAGACACCAGAGTTAAATCACTTTGCCCCTACATAACTTTTGCACTTTCCTGATACAAGTCTGGGCTTTTGCAAGTAAAGACACTGAGCCAAATTGCTTCCTTATTGGAAACTCACGGAGAAATGAAACATGTCTTGCAAAGCAAACTGGGCTTCACCTTTAGGACACCCTGATTCAATCCTCAAATTCAGCACTAACAACACAAGAACTTCTGTTGAGGATACTGAAGACTGTATGCACACATATGCACTGAAATATTCTTGATCCTTTTCCATATGAAATTTATTATGTTTGGTGCCAGCTTCATTTGTATCACAGAGGGGCTCAATAAACACAAAAGAAATTGAGTCACAAAGAAACTGGGTTGCAAAGATAAATGCATTTGAGGCTTTGAAGCCTTTGTGGGGAAACAGGAAGATGAGGAAAAGCCACTCTCTCCTGTAATTTCACTTTCTCCCCCAACCCTGAAAGTCTGGGCTGCTACATGTTGCAGCTAAGGGCTATTGGGAGCTAAAGAATGCATTAGAGCTACAAAAAAAAGCTCATTATAAGTGACACAGGGGTACTACAGGTAATGGGAAACATTCTGGTTGAATTCCAGGGTTTTTGAACCAAGTATTACAAAAGAAATCCCAGCCTCAGTGCAGTCAGCAGCAAAACACTTTTCAACATTATAAAACCAGGAACTCACCCAATATGTGCTATTTTTCATTTTTCTGTCTTTCTGCCTTCTTCATTTATCACTTCATGTATTCTATTGGATTTATTGTCTTCTGACCCTTTGCTTTACTTGGAGTCACAGTTTCTCCTAAACAGAATCCAAGCTCAGTAATGGTCAAGACTGAGGTGAACTTTTGAACTCACAAGGGTCGAACAGGTTCAAAATTAAACAGGAACAAGAAAACAGTTCAGCTCAAATTATTATCTTCCTACATTCACCACTTCTGATTTTATTCTCTAGGCAATTACACATGCAGATTTAACCATGTGCAAAAACATTTACCAGGATGGGATTGGAGCCATAATCTGTAATTGCCATTGACATCAAGTTTGCACTGAAAGGCCTTTCAACAAGTTTGACGAAAAAAAACCCCACCAAACTTCACTATTTGGGCCTTTGGCAACAAAACCCAGACTGCTACTGTAGAGCCACAAAATACTTCCTGTATTAAAACAAGTACAGCTCCAGCAGAGAGAGGTGAATCTGACACTATGGCATGTTTTTGGATTTCATCACTGTTCATGAACATTTCAGATATCATTAAAAGAAAATTATGCTTCTAGTCTTCTTGCTACAGAGAAAAGAAGGTGAGCAGAGTGCCAACATTTTCTGAAAGCATTCAATTCTGAAGCTGGGCTCCCAGCTTGTAGCAGCTGGCTGCCTCCTCTCCCAGGGGTTTTGTCTGAGACAGAAGAGGTGGTCCGTGGTGCTCGAGCAGGGAAGAGACCAATGTGGGGACTCAGAAAGGCTCTTCTAAGAAGTGGAAAGGAGAATTTATAGTGCAGGTTTTATTCAGTATCCTTTGTCCTGACCATCCCAGCACTGCACACTGTGTGATATATTCGAGGACAGAAAGCTGTCCAATATTTCCAACTATTCTAGAAATATTCTATTCTAAATTAATTATGTATTAAGGAAAACTGTCTGCTTTAACTTTCTTCATCTCTCTCACCACGAACATTCAGGTGAGGTTATGCTGCTCCCTCATGCCCAGAGAGAGGCAAAACCACCAAGCCCTCACTTCTTCCAGGCCCTGACCACAGCCCTGGGACACTGGAATGGTGCAGGCAGGCTGTGTAAGGGCTGCAGGGACCACAAAACAGCCCCTGCAAAAGAAACTGTAGATGAAGCAATTCCTCGCAACACGACCAAGAGCCATTCCAAAACAGATCCCTTCAAAACAACAACAGACAAATCGTATTGGCAGTGCTGGCAAGAAGAGTTTCCAGAGGACACGCGAGATGGGAAGAGGCAAGTCATGCTAGTAAATGAGGATTTGTAAAACCCCTGTTCAAAGCAGCAGGCCTCTCTTGGTAAATTACTGCTCCTACGTGCAACCTGGGGTTGAGTAATGCCCATGCAAGCGTAACCATGCTGACAGCAAGTTGGAGGAGAATGTCAGTTATGGAGCTGGAGCAAGGAGGATTCACAGAGAAAAGCGGTTCAGTGTTTGCAAAGTCTTTCCCTGCTCCAAGGACAGAGATGTTGGCCAAACAGCCTGGTGTCTGGGAGGAGTACGAACTTCCAATGAATGACTTCTACTGAGGATTTTAGGTGCCCCATTGGTAAATAATGCTGATTCAAACCCAGTTAAAATTAAATCACTCCCCCTACTTGTGAGTTTCCTAGCTTGCACTGCACTTGGAAGTGAAGTTCTGCTGATTGTCTGAGAAAGGTGGGACTTTCCCTCTTTGGAGTCTTCATACTCAAAAACCTGATAACATTTTGAATCAGAGATATCTGAAATACCCTTCTATTATCCACCAACACCTCAAATCTTTGTCAATCTTGATTTACCATTTTTCTCATGCCTCTGAAATTTACAGAGATGCATCCAGCCCCACTTCTCTGGAATCCTCATGATGAACATCACTTTTTAAGCTCACCTTGTTGGCTAAGATTGACAATAATATTCCTCCAATTTTTTTCCCTCACTTCATCAGTTAAAATGTACAGTATGTGAGTAGTACTTATGCTTAGAAACATAAAAAGGAATTTCAGTCATCCTGCTAGATTAGACACACAGGCACTATCAGTAAGACTGGTAGGATGAATTCGCCAAAGACAAAATACCAGGATGGCTGTTACAGGCAAACAGGGGCACTGAAACTGTACATCTGAAGCCTCCCTTGTCCTTTCCTGAAGTGCAAACTTTGCTGTCATCTATAAATCAAACAGTTTATGAGGCTGCAATATTTACACTCTAATTAAAAAATCATAAAGCCAGACCCCTTCAGTTTGTAAAAAGAAGAACTCAGGATCTGCTATTGAAACATGGCATTAATCAGTAACTCCTAATGATCTGCTCCACAGCCTTAGAGGTTACATGCTTATTCAGCTACACATAGCAAACAAGATAATGAGGGAAAGTGGAAGAAGTGAAGGGAATATGTTACAGCAAACGCAGGGTTTTGCTACCACCAGGACCTGTTCCTAACCCCTCCAATTCTCATGTCACAGTTGATTTTCTCATTTTCAAAAGACAACAGATTTATAAAGTAAAGCTTTGATAACACATTACATAGAGAATGATCTTGAGATGTTTTCTGTGTGTATAGCCCCTGAAGAAGCCAAACTCAGTCCTGGAGAAACACCTGCTTTTACCTTCATATGATCAGAACTCAAGTCCCCTCCACATTTATAAAAAAATGAGCCCTAAGAGTCAGTGTTTCCATGTGAGTTTCTCTGAATTCATTAGGGAAACAGCTGATTTCTGTTTATGCAGTCAGAAAAGAGCTCTCTAGCAAAGGCTGGAGAAATCCAGGCATTGTGCAATGTTGGAAATAAAAATTGCAAAACAATGTCAGCTGTAATTAGTGCTCCTAATTCTACACTTAAAAGAGCATTTGTCATTCAAAGTTCCTCATGAAAAAAATCAGACAGGGCTTGGCACTCCCCCTCCAAGCTAAACAAGTCGCTCTCCCTACCACATACAAAGCTGCACGTTGAGTCCCACAAAGCTTCACTCTTTTCCAAAATCAACCACCGAGAGATACCAGCTGGAAGAGGCAGCCTGTGAACACAGATTCTTTTGGGGCACTTTCACAACCTGGCCAATCCACACCAAGGCTTCACCTAAACTTCTCATCTCATATCCATGGTTTTGTAGCTCTCACTAGTTAAGGGTGAAAAAGACAGAAGGCAGAGATTTTTCTCCCTAGCACAGGCTGGGGTAAAAAAGAAAGCAACATCTGCAATCTATCGGTCACACCAAGATTTTAATTCTTTTCTTTCATTCTTTCCCTTTTTTTCCCCCTTTAAGTTGACCATGGGTACAAAAATGCAGGAGAAAAATTGCAGACTTTATTTTTCAAATCACTCCTTCTTATTCTTCTCCTGTAGTCTTTTGACCGTCTACAAAGAGTCAAGGAATAGTTGTTCTAGGTGAATATGAGTTGGCTTGTTTCTGTCACCAGTTATATGATGCTATCCAGAATGTATAATTAAAAAGACTTCAACTAAATTACAGTTTCAACTCAGGTATTCCCAGCTCATATATTTTTGTCAGTATTTCAGACCGATAAGAATTAATGAGAGTCACAAGTACATATTTATGTGACCACAGACACTTAAAAACAGTAATGATTTATCCTGGTTAATAGTGCAAATTAACAAAAAAGCATGAAAAAACCAGAACCATTTAAGATTCTTTTTTTTTTTTCCTTTTCTAGCAGCTTCTGTGAAGGAATACGGTGCTGTAGCAAGAAATGTAACAGCATATCAGAGGCAGGCCTAACTCCAACAGACTGGTCTCCAAAACTGAAGAACAAAAGTATTTGACCAAGAGCCTCAGAGCTACAATGGGTGTGACCACAGTAATGCCTACCAAAAAAAAAGGAATGTAAAAGGGGAAGAGAGGGGAGAAGGTATCAGGTGTGTGTTTACTTTAAGGGTCCTTCATGTACCAAGAAAAGGGCCCAACAACTTTCTACCCTGGCTACAAAAAGTCTGCACTGCTCACCTGTCCCTGTATGGGAGGAAAAAATGCATTGGGTGAGGGAGGCAGCTCAGTACCTCCCTGCTATCTCTGCCAGGGTTGCAGCCATCCTGGCAAAAAAAACCCCAAAAAATATCAAAGGCAAGCTTGATCTGTTTTGGCAAGCACAGAAATATCATTTGAGAAGCATGCAAAAGCTACATAAGCAAATCTATCCCTCTTTAAATTAATGTCCCGTCCAAAGAAGTTTCTCATGTCCAAAAGAAAAAAAACAAGGCGGGGGGAGTGGGGGTGTGGGAATACAAGATACTCAGCCACAGTAAAAGGGGTTAAACTCACTTTTAGAGGTAACAATATACCAACACAGATGACACTTCCTAGACATGCATCATTATGCCTTACAGATTTTCTTCCACTTGTGCACTTCCCAATCACTATCCTTTCTGGATTTTACAAAGTAAGCATGAAAGCTATTGTTCCAAGCCATTTCCAAAGAAAGCAGTTGAATGACATACCATAAAACATATGGGTCTCATTAACTTAAAATATTGCCTGTTTTAAACAGCCTCTTAGCAAATAACCATACTTAAAAATTTAATTCCATTTCGCGACTCATGCTTTTACCATTTGGGCTACAGTTTATCTTAATGATTATATTACCATCTCTTGTACTTTGTTTTGATGGCCAGGCTGCTGGTGCCAAATCCTTGCGACCTCCTGAAGGAGACTTCCACCTCCAGACTCAGCGTGGCTCAGGAGAGTATCGCTGGAAATAACTTACAAAGTTTGCTTTTTAGTCTTTTCTTTCATTTTCTCTTTTCCTTCCTTTTTTTTTTTTTTTTTTTTTTTTTAATAGGCGCATTTTCATTCAGGGCCAAACACAGCTCCTTGGCAACAAAATGTAATCAAAGCAACTTGCTTCAAAGTTTAGGCATTTTCTGTCATGGCACTGTCTAATGGGCTTCAAATACCGCTTTAAAAAAAAAAGAAACAACCCCCCCCTCCCCCCGCCTCCCCAAACCCTACACATAACACAAGTCTGTGTAAGTTTCTGCTGGAGTTTCTCAAAGCCCAGGCAGTCCTTTCTTGCTTTTAATGAAATTCCTTTCTATTTCTTCAGGTATGACTCCCCTTGGACATGGAGGGCATATTTTCTCCTTGAGTTAGGACAGCTTATGACAAATAATGATGAGGAATCAATAGACAGGAGGGAAATATTGGGTGAGAGGCTGAATGAATCTCAGAGATAAATTATTGACCACGGGCATGGCCCTCTCTCCTTTCTCTTATATGTTCGTATTCCATCTCACTAACAACCTGAAGGAAAATCAAATATTTTGTTTGGGGGCTTCACTAATATCAGCAACTTTTACTATCTTAATGGCATTTTTATTGATCTCAGCTTTAATGGGAGCTGTATATATTTGATGTTGGTCATTTAAAGTAGATGTGAGTAATAGACTTTCCCAGTGAGGATCATAAAGCAGCCCCTTGTCTGGCAAGCACAGGAAGCAAATAGAAGACAGCATTTAATCTACTGTTCTGCTGCAGTTATCAGGGCTGAGAGGGGAAAAAAAAATAAAATGTAAAGATTGGCTGTGTCCCCCCCCACCTCACCCTCCCTGCATGCCGACTCTCGGGCACAGTGGTCATCAGCAAACTAACAACAAAAGGCCATTGGCGCAATGACCTTGGCTGTGGCATCACGCACTGGAGGAAAGAAATGAAGCCATTAGACTGAGGCGGGAGAACAGGTTATAAATCAAGCCATTTCCAATAAGCTGCTGTAATGGTCATCCATCATTGCCAACCACGGCGCACAGCAGACCATGGAGACATTGGAGCTGCTAAAGCTGAGACATAAACAATAATAATCCGGGCTTGATGTTTCAGCCCTTCAGGAAATTTAGGAACATTTGCTTTTCTTTTGTTTGTCAGAGGTGATATTTAAAGCGTAAGATGTAATAAATAGAGGACAGTTGACACATCAGTACAGTTTACAAGCACTGCATTCTGGGTGTGATTAAAGACGGGAAGGGGGGTGGGTGAAGTTGAATGCCAAAAATATCCAGAGCTTCTGTGATATGCAGTTCTCTTCCCAGCATGATAAATTTAACCTTTTGGGTGCATTATACATTATTTCTTTTCTTTTCTTTGAAAGCAAGGGTGAATTTCTTCAGACATTTTCAATATATTCACAATGCCAAGTAGGTTTTCAGGGGTGGAGGGAAGGCGATTAAAATCTGTAATTAGGTAACATGTGGGTAAGTGGAATTAGATATGCATGGACTGTACATTTTAATAACGTTTTATTGATCATTTCTAGTGGCAGAACATTACAGCAGCTGAACTATTTATGGTGAACATTTTGGGGATAAAAAAAATTATATCTGTTTGCAAACAATTTAAAAAAAAAAATAAACATGCTTCTAAATTTACACCAGGACAAATAATATAGCATAAAAGTTATATATATGATGATAAATCTTTCGCTATGAACAGAAGCAGTTTTTGAGCCTCAGTGCATTCAATAAACATCAAGTTTATTCTACCAGGAATTTTCACACTTTTCTCTTGTGCTACTGAACAAGAGAACTTCGCATTATACACCTCACACATCCCCTTATTTGTTTGCCATGAAAATGGCTGCAGTTTCATTAGATTGAAATGTATATACTGACATAGCTCATGTCCCACCTCAGGATCCAGAAACACTCAGTGCTGGTGGTTGGTGGAATTTGAGGGAAGAAGCAGAACTGAAAAACTGTGTGGAGAGGTCAGCAATATCCACAGCAGCCCTTTCATAGCAGTCTGTTCCCTTCCAAAACACAGGGAGACCCTTTTGGACAACAGGGACAACCTATGGCATGTTTAATTACCCTAGGAATCCTACAATCTAGTGAATGCTATAGGGCCATAATAGTGGCCAGCGACCCACGTGCACTTGCAGTTTCCACACAAGCACAGGCTTAAATTTGTGATTCACAACACTCACAGAGATTTCCCCTTCCCCTTTCCCTTCAGTGAAGACAGATACCTGCCACGGATTCCCCAACAAGTGACAAAAAGGCCTTGTAAGGAGGCCCCCAATATAAAATAGGATTACAAGAGACAGAAATACATTTCTCTCTAAGAAACAGGAGACAGAATTGCACCAAGGGATTCCTATTGAATCACTGAAGGTGCTAGTCCACATTTCCTGCAAAAACAACTGGACTCGGCAGGACCAACACTAGTTGAGCTGAGTTAAACTCAGTTTAAGGTAGTCCCTCAGTCCTCAATGGACAGAGGCACAGACCTCCAGTGAGGATTTGGATGTGTGTGGGTGCACTGTGTGGTAACACGGCAAAAGACAGGGTGCAGCCTATGTGTTCTGTCCCCTAATCAAATTTCAACAAAAGATCAAGTTCTTCAGTGAGGCAGGGACCATCTAAAATACTCCCTAGAGACTGACAAATTTCTCCTGGCCCACTGGGAAACCCTCAGCCCAGCAAGCACTGCCCAGTCCATGCCTGAGAAGGGTGGGAAATATACTTTGCCCTCTTCTTCCCCCGGTGCCTTGTACAAGGCAGGCCGGAATTTTATCCTTCCACTGTAAACTATAATACCTGGTTTAAAATTATATTACAAGACATTAATACAAACGGAAGGTTTGGGAGGATTTTATAACCCACAAGAGATGACACTCATAGGTTATGATGTCATTCAAACCACTTGATAATATACTGTACTAGCTTGCAATCTTCCAAAAGCAGCTATTAAACTAAATATAGATGAGGAACATGTTGCTACAACAACACGGAATATCATGAACAGCAGTATGCAGAAATATATGGCTGTAAACCTCATTTTTATTTATTTCTTTAGTCACCTTTTTTCATGTAGGATAAAAACAACTGCTTCAGTCCTCTGAAGGTTCTCACACTGTGGGTTGAATTCAAAATCATCTTAAAAAAACAAAAATAAAAGACTAATCAAACACTGAGGTAATCCTAGAAAAAAACGTATTTGATGTATGTAAACTACAACGTTTCTAGACAGAAATAAATCAGTCATGGCCATTTAAGGTAATTCAGTTGCATTTCCTTTCCTTTTGTATGAAACTTAAAAGCAGTAAAAAGAGAAATTGTAAATACTAGTTCTTACGCTTTTGTAAGTCACTATTATCAAACCAGAGTGCTTGAATTATATTTCAAGACTAGGGTATGGGCTGGGTGACAAGATTTACTGGAGGTCAATGTGAGCAATAACCATTTTTCTTCCCAATGAAAAATAATACCATCAACGGCAGTTGTTAAGAACTATTACAATTGCTGAATTTAAATGCTCCTGTAGGATAATTAATCAGAGATGTTTGGTCATTCTGGTTTGAGGTAAAGATATAAAACAACTGCCAGAGTGATGATGATGATGATGATTTTTATAATTCTATAATATTATTTATTTTAAAAACTACCCTGTTTTCAGCCCTGTACTACAAAGGGGTAAATAGTCAAATACTATTCTCCCAAAGGGTGTAATGTTTTGGGGAAACGGCCCAAGAAGGCTTTTCTAGAAAGAGTTTACAGAAAAAGGAAACAAAGCAAAGCAATATTTTACAAGCAAGGATCGCTACCAAACAGGAGATGATTCCACTGGAGTCAGACCTCTGATTTACTGGGTGAGCAAAATGGGGGACCTTTCAGAGCTAGATATGAAGCTCACAGTGTGAGTCAGGAGGGTGACTCCCACTTTCAAGAGTAGGCTTTGCTGTAGGCACAAACCCTCATCTTTCAAATCCAGCAAAACTCCTTCTCAGCCATGAGTCACACAGGAGATTTCAACAGCAGCATTTGACCCAGAGCTTAAGACAAGAGTATCGCCCAAGAAAGACATGAACATGGAGTATTTAGCTGCTCCCTAAATCACCGGTTTGGTTTCTTGGATTTAGTGTGAAATGCAACAAAATCTGCCTTCTCAGTTGAATGTGGCAGTCTGACATGAACTGGCCAAAGCAGGGCACTGCAATGTATGCTTTTAACAGTTCAGCTGAATTTCCCTTCTTGTAATTAAACTTTTGAACATGTTTTAATACAAATGTAATGGATTTTTTCCTCATGAGCTGCTCTTTAAAGCCCAGTTTATACTAAATATTTGTAAGTATTTATAAATAAAATATTAATTGCTTCAAATGACCTTTTAATGGGGTACTACATATCCAAGAAATGCTGGGCTACATGATGTGATCTCAGTTTAGGATTCATCAACTCAGAGGCAGTAACAGCAAGCAGTGAGAGTGCTATGAATAATCTCTACGTTAAGAACCTTCAATATGAATTGAGTAAAAGTATTAAGTAAAGAGGCTGCACCAAGAGACAGTATTCCCCTCTCAGTAAGGCTATACAAATGAGTAATGACAGTGATTTGGATGGAGAACTGTACTTAGAGATTCCTGGCTTTATAGGTCTATGGCTGGTACAATTAGAAGTTGAGGCTCTGGTGACAACAAGAAGAGAAAGCAAACATTTAAACCAAGAGATCAGTTAACACCCTTTGTTTTCTGTTCTGGACAGTGTGTTAACACCTTTTGGGAGAAACAGAATAATTCAAGAATAAGAGTCTGAATACAATAGGTCCAGTAGCTTACTGCTGACTTCCCATCAAGTCTAAGCTATATTTTGTCATGCCACGGAGTGGCAGACATGTCCCAACCCCAAAGCAGCAGCACGGTTTGAGCAAGGGCTGAGTAAAACACTGGATACATTCCTTCAGAGGAAAAGGAAACTGCAAATATTATTACTACTTTTCTTAAATGCGTATATCATCAGTAGTGTTCTTCAAAAGCACCTATCATTTGGCTAAATCTGCTTTCTGTGTCATGAGAGCAGACAGTATTTCAAATGTAGTTATTAATTGAACCCTATAAAATATTCCTCTTTATCTAGGTAAAATCTTCATGTGCAGACAAGCACATCATATCTCAATTCCTCTAGTTTTCATCAACAAAATATCCTAGAGGCCCTCACCTTACTATTTCACCTCTGGGTTGCTCAAATGAATTAACCCTATGTACACTGTCTGCCAAAAGGAAACCAAAACCACATTTTCATCTCTTTTGTTCCATCTTAGTTACAAGTGTTCAGCACAGAACACTGAAAGAATTATGGCCACACAATACTCATGACAGCTGGAGGAAAGCATCGTGTTTAGATACAAATGACAAGTGCGGTAAGGTCCACAACACACCTTCAAAGGGTGCCAGTGTCAATTACCTCCAAGCCTCTCCAACAGCTTCTGGCAGGACAGTGAGAAAGCACCATATTTAATCTACTTAAAGCTAGACTGGACAAAACACTGGAGAATATACTGTACAGGGAAAAAGATCTGTGCTGGCAAGGGCAGCGATGAGATGATCTAATGCAAAAGAACTTTTCTATCTCTGACTTTTATGATTCTCTGATAGACATGCACAAATATCTGATAGACATGCACAAATAACATGCCTGAGGAACCACTGTGAACGTTTCTTTGGATTTGTGACGAAGTTAATTGCATAGAACGGGTACCTAGAAACTGGAGTAAAGGCAAAACAATTAAAAGAAATTATTTTACTGCTCCTATTTGAGAACTGGGAGGTGGCATTTCTGGAAAAAATCTTCTTCTTGAATTATAATGCCTTTGCATATGGCATTCCTGGTGGAATAAATAGGGAAGAACCACACAGAATAAGACATCCCTATATTTGGGGTCATTATTCGGGGTCATACTTTCCAATCAGGCAGCAAAACCACAATCCATCATCATGACCCATTTGCCTTTAATAAACACCTGAACCTGCAGACAAGTCATCCCAGCAGCCTGTTGGAGTGAAGGGGCCAATCCAAAGGGGCAGCTCAGGGGATGCTTTCAGGGATGTGAGTCACCATGTTGAAGGCAGTGCACTTTCTAAGCTGGCCATAGGTGTAAGTAGTTTGTTGAACCAGTGGCTGTGTATAGAGGTATGGGATCTGTCAAAGTAAATGTCAAAGTTTATGAGATGATTTTGAGAATTTGACCTTTCAGTCTACTTTACTCCACAGTGTAAGCCAGCCTTTAACTCTGGTGGGCCTTATACCTGACTTGCACATGGCCTGAAAGCAGCTGAAATTTTTGCTAAACATTTCTTGAAGTCTACTGTGTTTCTGGAAGGAGTGGTGATGTATACAAGCTGGCAATAAGCTTTTGGGGTAGCTAGGTCAGTCAAATGCCACTTACTAAGTAATAACATTTTGCACCACATATTGCTGCCTCACATAATTATTATTAGTGACAAGAAACCACATCATTACATGTGGTCATCTGTAAACCTCAACTAAGATCTTTAGGAGGAGGAAGCTGCTGCTTAAAGAAGTATCAATGAGCACTTGCTGAATAATTTCACTCCTTTAATATATATCATGTCTGCTTTCTGTGGTAAAGAATTCTCTTATTTCCTTGCAGTATGCAAAAAGTGGTTTGGTTAGTGGCTTGTGTTTGTTGAAAGGATGTGATTAGCATACAACTAGTGGATGTCCAGAGATGTTCACATATGATTGAAATACCCACCATCTCCTCCTCAGTGTCACCATGAATGGAAGTACAATAAACCACCCCACACAACTAAAACGTGACAGACTGGAAATACATCATTAAACTAAGACAAAGATGTAAAAGCCTGTTAAGGAACCCTTCACAATTACTTTGTGAAGTAAAAAAGTGTAAAGTAAAAGAATTGCCAGAAATGTTGGTGAAATTTTTTTAAAATCAAAACAATAACTGTCACAAAGACAAAAAAAGGGAACTCAAATTTTGTGCCCTTCCTGATTCTTCTTTTTTTTTATGTACAAAATTTATCCTAAAGATAATTCAACATATACAGAAAAAATATTTTTAAAATTCACTAGTTACAACCCTTAATTACTTAATGTTGTATAATGTTATTTTAATGTCATGAAAACTTTGTCAAGTTCTAGAGAATATGCTTCAAGGACCAACCTCTTTAGAAATTTCAAACAGAAATTTCCTTAGCTATCTCCACTTGATATATATTTTCTTTACGATACTTCCCCTGAAACCCCGACTAGCTAAAGCAAACTCACTCTGACAGAAGGATTTTTGAAGCTGTTATTTTAATCTTAAGGTTTACATACCTGTCAGAGGGATGGTACGTTCATAGCCTTTACTATTGTTCACAGGTTCTTTTTACCAAAGTCTACGCATAGGTCTCAAGGGTTCTTGCTCCTCAAGGCAAATTACCTCTGAGTGCTTAGGTTCACCTCCAGCTCCGTATTTTTTTACTTTTCGTATGGCTCTTTCTTTGTGGTTTTTCTTCCTCTCTTTTCCTTATTCTCAACTCCTAACCAGGACCCTTAAAGGAAAGAAGAAAGACACTTAGATACCATGGTGATGGGTGACCTTATAAAAACACAGATAAAGAGACAGGGGGATTGTTATGTTTCCTTCACACTGTTTGACTGTGCTACAGCTGGATGAAAACATTTGTTCTACAAATAAAAGAAAACCTTTCAAACATTACTTTGGCCTCAGTCTTGCTCCCGGTCATGCAGCTGAGGATAGGACCCGTGTCCTTTTAGACCCTTCACCTAGTCAAGAACTGAGGACAAACTAGTTAATGGAGAGACATCAATACAGCTGATTGATTGATTCTTCCATACAATAGGTGAAGTGGTGCAAAGACTAGGAGCTTTGGTCTAGGTAAATTATTAGGGGGTTTCAAACCTACAACTCCACTCTTTACTCTCTCCAGACCTTGAACACAGACATTTCTTATTGTCATTACAATTCAAAGTATTTTTAGTGCTTAAGTTGGAATTGTTGTGTGACAGCAAAAGGAAGAGTTTTCAGAAAACAATAGGAAAACAGCAAGAATTTGTTTAAAAGAAGAAAAACAGCATTTAAGCTTTATGTTATGTTTAAACTACATTTATCAGTTTAAACTATGTTAAGCAAAGATGTTTAAATTGAACACCAATTGTAATGATACAAGTATCTTCTGATTTGAGACTCTAATGTAGCACAAAGACCTCAAAGATTATGTAACAACCCATGGGTCCTTTCTCTCAATTCTCTCGAGACGCCTTTTAAAATCTTATATATATATCAATAACTTTTGTTCAAATGAAGATGATTTTTAGCAGGTACACCTCCTCTTTCTGATTTTAAAGACCTCTTTCAAATCAGCAAATCTGTAAAAATCATTATTTTTCTGAGGGCAAAACCAGACTACTGCAGCTCTTGGGCTTTGGGAAGCAATTCACTGGCCCTGCCCACTCAGAGCCCTGGAGAGGAAGGCAGTGGAGAAGCCAGAAGAAGCATCAAGAGACACAGTTTGTGACAGCCTCGAGAGGCAAAAAGGAGGAAGAGGTAAAAAGGCTGAAAAAACAAAAGACAGAGAAGAAGCAGAAGTAATAGGCCAAGCCCATATCCCTGGAGAAAAGTGCAGACAGTCCAATGCAGAAGGAAAGAAGCAGGGCTATTCTGCAATGTCTGGAGGTAAGAGATGAGCCAAGTAACAGCCTTGTGAAACACAACTAGAAATTCAGCCACAGACGGTATTGATTTTTCTTTTCTCCACCCCCTATCCCCCCAGCACAGATGAAGATATATGTGTTTAGATCAACACATGCCCTTATTGAGTCTTGAGCAGAGAGGAGTCTGAATCAAGCATTTTTTGTGCAGTCCACAGGATTCCTGTGAGAAATCTGGGCAGATTACTAGGATAAACTGAGACCCAGCCTCTGCCCATAATCTATAAGACAATCCAACTCCATTGTACTAGGTGGTTTAAAAAAAAAAATTTAAAAATGACCCAACAGACTTGCAACAAATCTTTCTAACTGCTAGGTTAACACTGTGTGTGGTGTTTGTATGACAGATCATGATGGGAGGTGACAGACTTTCAGACCTTGGCTGAGAAGTAAGATCAGCTGGAGGTAGATGATTTCTGTCAATAGGTGAGCTTCACACAGCCAAAAGAGTGATGACCTGAAGCTATGGAGGGATTTTTGTTGTATTATATATGTGTGTACATGTTCAGGTATTTTTTTTTTTTTTAATCCACAAAGTAGTAGAAATATGTAGCAGTTTTAAAAAGTGTGAATTACAAACGCCTCTGGTTTGCTGGAAGAGATGGAGAAACTGATTCTGTGGAGTTTGGACAGTGGAAAAGACTACGGCTCAAGATACAATGTTCTCTCTGACCTAGCCCTGTCCTCATCTTTCATCTTATACACACTACATCGACCCCTGCCTCTGCTCC
Organism: Falcunculus frontatus; assembly: GCA_013398115.1. NCBI lineage: Eukaryota > Metazoa > Chordata > Aves > Passeriformes > Falcunculus > Falcunculus frontatus. Next base: position 239,981 of record VZRV01007195.1, on the reverse strand, counting down.
ACACACAGTTCCAGTCTCCACAGCCCATCTGTCAAACCTTCCAGGGAGCTCCACCTGTGTCACGCCAGCCCCTGGGCATGGGATGATATCCCTGTAAAGATCCACAAGGTCAGTTGCTATATTACCTTGCTTTACATCCCTCCCTAAAATCAACCCATTATGTGGTCCCTGGGCAGTGCAGGACACTGGCAAAGCAGCTGGTGGGCTGAGGTGGCAGCTGAGGACACCAGCTGAGCTCTGCTGTCACCCCTCGGGTCTTCACACTTCCTCAATGCTCACCAATGCTCAATTTTGGGCATCTGCACTGCTTTGCAGACAGCCAAGGCTGGGTGCATGGCAGCTCTGCAGAAGTTTCTCAGCCACATTTCCCTTTGCTGCAACAGGGCAATTCCTGATTTACACACTGGTGCAGTAGAAAAATGGAGAATCAGAGCTGTTACACCACTCCATTGACATCCTTGCTATTACAAGGACTTTTCTCTGGAGCTGGTTGCTCCTATTCTTTTAGGCTGTCACAACCCTGCTTGTCTCATAGCACCTTCTCAGTCCAACAAATGCCATCCCAATTCAACGAGCAGAGCGCAGAAAGAAAGAGTCCTATGGATAAGGTTCATTATATGCAAAAACTAGCTTGCCCCCACAAATCTAGTAGATAGTGAATGACTCATCTGGAAGGCTTGGGCTCAACTGATGACACATGAAGACTAAATTATATTAAGGTTAATGAACTTCAGGATGATGATTTATACTTGAGAGAATGTAGCACTTTATAGCAGCTGAGACAACATTCACTCCTTTTCATTCCTTTCCTGAGGACAACCTGCATTAAAAAAAAAAAAAAAGAAGTCTGACACAAAGAGCTGTTGACAAGCACACAAAATGGAGCATAAATACTACCTACTATCCATAGCTACACCCAGGAGACCCTCGCAGCGTGTTTGAATAACCCCTGCTCTTTATTCACTGTAATAAGTGAAACATGTTCTCAAACCAAAAGCGCAACTGAAATTATGGGAAGACAGCCTTTGTGTACCTGCTGCTGAAGCCAGAATGCCAGCTTCTTCTACGTGTTAAACATGCACCTTTGAACAGTTCAGAAATACTGTCAAATCTTAAAAACAAAGTGAGGGTTTAAAATTCTCTCTGTAGATGTAACATGTTCCAAGAGCTAATTAATTGCTACTGCTACTTATTGAAAGAAAGAGCCAAGAGCCATGTGTTTGTGCTATTCGTGTCTCTGACATAAACATCTGATCTTGTTGTTGTTGATGAGAAAACGCTCAGGAAAGGGAATCAGAGCACTTTTCAGCATGGCTGACAATATGGCTCCCTATTTGTTTGCTCTTTTATCTGCTACCTGTTGAAACTTCTGCGCAGAGCCACATAAGCCCTGCCCACCTCTACAACAAACACCCTTTTCTGAAGATTATATCTTGACTGTGGCTTCTCACCCCCTTTTGTGTATGTATGAGAAGAGCAATGAAACAAAGATGTTTTCTTAGGGGAATATTTCTGCATTTACTGGGTGGAAGACTGCTCAGAAAAATACCCAAACCACAGAGACTTTACATGCATAAGAAATAAGCATACCAAAAACTCATGCCAACAGGCATTCCTGTCACATGCACCACGGACACTGCCCTCAAACACCCACTCTAATCTGCTGCCATTGTCTTCCAACATTTCAACAACCTCCTTTTTTCATGGTTAGTGTTCAAGAACTGCAGCACTAATTCCTCCTGGTTGTAGCACCAATGACTGTACTAGAACTACTCCACGGTATGAAGTGAATTCCACAATTTTTTTTCTTTTAAAGCATCAAAATCCTAACTTCCATCTTTCAAAATATCAGCCAGGATTTCTACAAGATGAATAGATATCTTCAGGCAGTGTTGATCCAGCAGAGTCTCTCTGACCTTTGGACTCACTTCCCTCACAACAGGGACAACCAAAGGCAAACACTAAGGGCAGCAGCCAATGATTCAGGATGTCCTCTAGCAGAGATCTTGCACTCTGTAAACAAATGACATTATTAACATGCCCAGTAGAGGCTTGGTTTTGGCTTGTTCTCTTTCTTATTTGAATTAATTTCCAAATAAGACCATTTATGACCTTTATCTGAAGCAGCATTATGCAAGCCAATACTTGTGCAGGCCAGTGTCTGTATTGCAGGGTAGAAGACACCAGGAGCTAAAAGAAAGTAATAGGTTTCTGCTCCAAAACATAGTAAAACCAGAAAATGCCTTTAGACAAATAAATCACAATTCAAAGTCAGCTGCTATAAGGGAATGGTGGAGTTTTCATGACAGAGGAAGAGGTCCTCCATGAAGCCATAAAAACTCTAGATCTGGCCTACCTAGAGCAGGTTTCTGCCCCTGTTTTTCCTGGTGACAGAGATGCAATGATGCAACAGTTGTAACACAGGCCAGAAAATTCTGAAGAGTTTACTCCTAACAGTAGTGTCACTAAAGTGACTCCGCTTCAGCAAGACTTAAATCTGTTTTGGATTGTTTCCATTGCTGTAATTTCTGCTTCCTCTATACTCAACCATGAGGTGGGAGACTGAGAACAACATTCTGCACAGGATATCCAACACCCCGGTTATCATAAATTTTAAAAGAACATTTAATTTCATGGAAATACAATACTAGATAAGGGCAACAGTCATTCAAGCTTAGCCTCTTATGGCCAGAACTAAGGTTCAAAGTGTAACTCTGCTACCTGTAGTTATTTGCTACCTGTCCCTCTCAAGCCCCAGCTACCCAGATACTGAAGACTGGAGGCAGTGCATTGCTAATGACCTTGACATTGCTCTTCCTGCTGTAGCATGGACTACTGCTATAAATTTGGTTATCTCTCTCTCTAAAATTTGATTTGTTCTCCGTTGAAGAGAAGCACAGAATTTCCCAGCTGAGTTACACATTACGGGAAAAAGTGTTCCCTTTTGGGTTTTTCAGCCTGCCATATTTCAGTTTGCTTGACTCTCTACTTCTTGTTTCGTGCTGCCTTCACATCCCTTCTTAGGTGTTCCATTCTGAGGAAAAAACATTTCATCCTTTTCCATCAGCCATTAATTATTCTCCCTACTCTACCCAGAAACTACTGTAACTCCCCAGTATCCTTGCAGAGCCATAGCACTCTCAGTTACCAATAGCAATACAATCTGTGAGTCTGTGTAACTCTGATTTATGTATTTCTGTATAACTTATTTCTTCGTTATTGGACAGACTCAGTCATACTCAGCATTAACAGTTCCTTTTCTCATTCCAGTGTTTAGATGCTCAACCAGATTGAAAAGGTGTGATTTTCATAGGAAAAATATCTTCACTTTCTACAAGGCCTCAGTGACAGGTATTACTCAGAGACCGAATAGACCAGCTATCTTTAAACAAAAATACTGCAATATTTCAAAACCATTCATGGATACCTGAGCTTTCAAATGCTGTTGACCATATCCATAGGTGTTTTATTGGAACAGACACAGGATTTGGCAGGATAAAGCCCTGAATGGACAGAGAAGAAATAGAAGCCCACAGAAGGAAACATGGAATAATTATAAAACTTCAAATGAAAAATGGGGGGTTTTTTCCAAAGGACTATTTTATTCTTAAATATGAGAAAATTACATGATAAACACCTGGTATCTAGTAACAAATGACAAAATTTAATTTTTCCCTATTCAATGCTGGCACTGTTTGGTTCTTTGCTGATAGAGTGTTTTGCTCCACAGGAGAAAAAAGAAATACCTAAAAGAAAATACTTAAATTGCAGCCTGTGTGTAGTATTTCCTGCCCACGAGTCACTGGAAAAAAAAACAGTCTATCAAGACATAAGCAATGATAGACACTTGAACACAATGAATAGTAGGCAGAATAAAATAAATCCTCTGAGGTAGGACATAGACCATGGGAGGTGTATTTGAAAGTCAAGCAGATCTGTCCCCATGACCAAGAACAGGGAGAGCAGAGCTCTGAAAGCCTCTGTTTGTGGTGTTTGGTCCATGCCATGCTATGGGTTTTTCTCAGAGCAGCTGCAGAAGTTGTTGGTTTGGTGTCCTGGTGCTCAGAGTTTCCTAAAAGCAGGCCAGAGGAGTTCACATGTGAAGCATGACTCAGTGTATCAGCTTTTGTAATGCTATTTTAACTAAAAGAAGATGCTGGGGTTAGGTATGTGCTTGTGGGAGGGAAGAGGGAGTTGAGGGGAGGAGAGAGAAAGGAAAAAAAATAACCATTTTAACTAGAAGCCCTGTCTGTATCTTCTCACTTACTGACTTAAATACACAGATTACTATAGCTGAGGGATATTAAATGTGAATCCTGCACAGTACATTTTTAGGAGATATAAAAATCCAATGTGCTGTAAAATTTATAGCTTCCTCTCCCTCTTCAAAAAAAGAAAAAAAAAAATCTATTGGTCGAATATATAAATTTTGCTGAGGCTCTAAAATGTGTTGTAAAACCTCCCTGCCACAGACACAGTTGGCATTACAGTAGGTATTTCTATAACAAAGATTTGTAATAATTTGGGGTTTGTACATTGGGTGGCAATACTGAGGTGCTTTAGGCAACATGCCTACAACGTCCAACACAACAGAATGCCTGTTGGGTCTCATTTCATATATATAAATTATACATAATCTGAACAAACACAAATGGTGGGACCCATATATAAACAGTCTTAATATTTCAACACTTACATTTCTTTATGAACCTGGGTGGTTAGAAAGGTGGTTGCAAATGATTATTTCTCTACCAAGTTCACATGGAGTAGTTTGCTCAGTTTAATAATAGTCTATCTTGTTCAGGCTGAACAAACTGGTCCCTGTGGGGGAAAAAAAAGCAGGGGGGGCAGTAATAAATCAATAGCCCAGATGTAATCTTAGGTGTCTAGAATGCAGAGAGGGATTTTGGAGCATAATGGCACTGGTTGTCTATTGTCATTCAGACACGAGCTGCATCAAAAAAGGGCTTGTGGGAGCCTGATAAGAGTTGGTCAAAAGTGGGCCATAAATCAAATGTAGGCAGTATTCTGCTGATTTCACACACTCACAGGGGAAAAAAAAAAAGATAGAAAAGAGAAGGTGATAGGTCTGCAATTTACTGCTTATCACATCTGCTAGAAGTTTCATAATACAAAAGCCTGACCTTCAATGAATAAACACCCTAGTTGACTACCTGTTTCTGCCTGAAAATATGGCACTTCCATCTCCAAAAGCTTTGAAATGGAACTACAAAAATGATGTGACATCTTCAGGTTTAGCAAGCTTCTCTTGGTTGCTAGCAGTCGAGTAGCTGTCACTTCGGTTACTAGTAGCCACTTTAACTTCAGATGCTCAGTGTTCATTGAGAAGAACTGGATACTTATTCAAAGACACTAATAGCCTATGGGGAAAAAGTAGTTCAGAGCACAAGGATTATGGAAAGAACAATGTGCATGGCTCTTCTACTTACATTTACTTTCTGCTTCTGCCTAAAGACAAAATAAAAAGTAGCAGTAACGTTGATTACAGAGATGTGTCTACGCTGCAGCACAGGTACCTCTGCTGGGATTCCAGCCACATCAACAGCCACAGGTGACTGGTGTTATTCATTTCTTCAGTCCTTTGTAAGGGTTTTTTTTGACAATTTTATCCTTGATTCGGACCCATATTCAAAGCTCTGGGAATTTCATTAAATGCTGAATATTCATTATTTGAAGACCAAACACTTCAGACTGTTTTCCCAATTTTTGCATGGATTGCCAGATCAAGGTAATTTGTATCTGACATTTAATCTATTTTCAGTTACACCTTACTGAGAACTTGCTGTAGAGAATACCTATTGCTGAAGTTAATCTCCTGTATTTTGAACAAATTGGGAGGGATTGAATTGCTGCATTACAGGAAAGATCCCAATAATACGAGTTGCAAGCTACCCTTTATCAAATCCACAAGCCTCACAAACATTAAGCCACAGAGGACAAATCCACTCTCTGCCTCAGTATCATACAATGGGAAAAAGAGCATGAGATTAAAGACAAGCTCCAAAATTAACAGAAGTTTTCCCAAGGTGCTCACACCTCATCTTGCCTTCACTGGTCCATCAGATTCCCAGTCCACTGGAGATTCCCAGTCCATTGGAGTAAAGGCTGTCTTGGAACGAGACAAGGGTCAATCATTGCTTGAGAAAATTAACTGAACACTAAAAAGACAGTGAAAAGTAGTTTGAAATGTTTATGGTCTAGATTTCTGTTACGACAACTTTACTGTTCTCTGGAAGAAACCTGGCCTTGTAAGTTCAAGGTCCAAAAAGTTGGTGTACAGGTAAACACAGAAAGGGGGGAAAAGTGGGACATATGGTAGACCACTCATGTGGGGATCCTTTGCGTGTTAAACTACCCACACCATATAACAGTATGGGGTGTGCACAAGATGGTCCCAGCACAGCAGGTCCCCCCTCAGTGGAAGGGACTTTACTGCCCCCAGATACCCCACAGGAACAAGCTTTACTTTTCCTTGCTCAGCTGCAGTGACTTTGGTATATTATCATGTCCAACAGCAGCTGTTAGTGAGAAAACAAGAAGGGTACCAACCTATTTAGAAACCATTCCTCACAACCTGGAAGTAGAAAAAATGAAAACATCTTGAATTTGGATCCTAGTACAAGTTCTCTGCATGGTCTACTTGCCTCTGCTGAGCAGCCTTCATTGTCGGAGAGGACAAGGGTTATCAATCATGTCAGAGCACTTTAACGAGGCAAGCAAGCTACAAACACCTCGCAGAATTTATGTCACTGGGGAAGAGCCATTAATTTGGATTTCCAGCTTCCTGCTCAGGCAAAATTGAAAAACAAAATATTGAATATAGAGTCATTTGATTTAACGCACACAAATAGGTAATTGAGTATATATCTGCTGACCTTCCCTAAAAGGGAGGGAATAAATATTCCAGCTTGGTTTTGCAAACCAAACAAACTCTTATAATAAGAAAAAAGCAATTTAATTATTTTGTATATGTATTTGTTCACCTTGGTTTGCTGGGAAAGAGATTGACTCCTTTGTTAAAAATTACGTTTGGAAGAGGAAAGGACTTTAATTTGTATAAAGTGCATTCCAGGAATTAACATTCTCCCGGCTTGAAGGAGAAAAACCATGCCATTAGATTTCATTGATACTAAAGAAAAAGGTTTTTATTCTGTTCAGTTCTGTTTTTCGGAGGGGGAAGAAGAGAGTGTTAATCAAGGTTTCTGGAAGGGGTAGCTAGATTTCGCAGTGCTTTACCATGCATGTGTGCACTGCTTTTTGGCTTTGTGTTCCCTGTATCTGTGGATGCACATGAATAGGGCTACAGCTTTACTCTGATAGCCCAGAGGCAGTAATAGCAGAGCTGTGCTGGTACCACTCTAACGCTCCTAATTGCACATTAAAATTAGCAAAGAAAGTAATTCTTTCCCATGCACAGGCTGTAAATTCCTACCCTCCCCAAATACAAAGTATCTACTTCCAAACCTCTTAAGTTCAATATTATACTAAACAGAGATCTTCTCCATCTTCTGATGTCCCCATTCTTTCTGCCTCTCTTTCTGCCAAGGTGTAGCATCTCAGCTGAGTGATCTCAGGACAGCTCCACAGGCCTATTACTTTGTCCTTCGGAATCAGCTTCAGTGAGGTTTGGTCCAGTTTTTTTCTTCCCAACACTCTGCCTTCAGAAATTTACTCAGAAAAACACAGGGCCTTCTATACAGGACTATTCAAAACTTTATCCATTTTCAAGCCCTACTAGTCAGATGGATGGGCTGAAAAATTCCTTTCCCAAAACTACCAGGCTATGCTAATTTTGGCAATTCCCTGGCAAGTTCAACTGGAGTCTGTTTTTCACTAAACAGATCTTGACTGCATTTTACTATTCAGCAGCTTACACTGAATTAAAAGAAAATAAAAATCTACAAACCATATGGAGGAAACACAGATTAATCGGTGTAGGAAGCTCACGTTATACGTACGTGCTTATTAGGAAAAAGGCTGAATTAGAAACACTGCTTAGCAGAAACAGCTGACTCATGTTGCTGCAGATTGAATTGAGTCAAAAATACTTTCAGCCTAATGGAAATATGTCATTCTCCCAGTCCTAAGCCAAGAAATATATATGTATTACCACAAACCTGTGTCCTGCATAAAACCTCAGCTGAAAGTTAGTTTCTCTCAATCTCACTGAGGCTTTGTGTTGGTCTGGGAATCCTACATTATAGGAATTCAGCAGACATCTCTACACAGAGCTGTCCGGGTTTGTGTCCTTACATTCTGCAGTACACTTTGAGGCAAAATAAGGAGAAAGAGTGATCAAGAGGTGGAATGATTGTGAAACGAAGAGCAACCCACAAAAGGGAGCTTAAAGAGAGCTCTTCCCAGGAGGAAGGAAAGGATAATTAGAGTTTAGTGAGAGTCACTCTCTTCCCTTTCAACACAACTCATAAGGGATATATGTTGATTACCAAATGAAAGAGGATAATGCATTACTTAGAGACTGTACTGTGCAAATATTCATTTGAAAATGTTTACACTACAAATTTAGCTCATTTCCTGCATATCTATGCACAGATGGTAATTTTCTCAGATTCAAGTCTGGTTGAGAAGAGGGGGGGAATGCTCACAGGAGCGCTAGCAAATTCAAAGGGATCTCTACCTAGCAGTAGCACAAGCATTTTGTTTTCTTCCTTTTCTCCAGCTTTCATTCTGTAAAATATTAATCTCCTTTGCACACTTAAAGTTTTATAATGGCTATGCAAAACTATAGGCAATCACAAAATATTTTCCAGCAAAGGATTCTCAAGCAAATTTGACACATTAAGAAGTTACGAAAAAATGAACACTTTTGTCTTAATACTAAAAATTAAAATCTGCTTCTAATTACACATTCTTCCAATTAGTTACAAATTCCAACCAAAGCCATCCAGCAGTCTCAGTTACACCTAGGTTTTTCCCCTATCTCATCTTAAGCTGTAAGTCAGTGCTGAGATGGGCATGGGAAATATAAACCATTGGATACTTTTCCTGGCAAAGTGAGACATATGCTGTAAACAGATTATTCTTACCCAATTACTAATTTAGGACTAATTTTTTTAGGTTTTAATTCTTCTGTAATTTGTGCTTCCTGTAGAACAAATTAGATCTGATCCTGTAGTTAACAGCTATACACTAATACACATCCAAAAATGACAGAGAAGTCTCACTTCCTCCACCAATGCCAAGTGCTATTCCCCCTTCTCCATCCAAATTACTAGAGTAAGAGAAATGAAAATCATTCTAAAATTTAGTGTAAATAATAGAGATATTTCATATCAGGAGAACTGCTTCCTGAAAGTGCAGATGCAGGACATACTTTTAAGCTCTTCTGTATGACAATAAGACTCTTGCAGAGGGTATTGAAGGTTATGGCTACACAGAAAGAACACGACTCCAGAGGATAAGAATTTAGAGTGAACATCGGGGGAGTTGTCAACAACCTTGACAGTAAAGCTCAGTTCTGGTATATTTTAACTTCAATCATTCCAATTCCTTCCATGCCCATTATCAAAAAGCCAAGTGTACTGCAGAGAGCAGAGTAAGAACAAGTATCAGTGTGGTAGACAAGGTGTAGTCAAAGTCAGGAAAGGGCCTTGTCCCAGAAAAATGAACTAGAGTTTCTGCCCTGCTCTCCTTAAGTATGTCCTGCTCATTTTAGGTCCTCCAGTGAAAGCACTGGAAGTACTGGAAGTAAAAGATATTGCTGAGTTAGGACAAACAGCTTCATCAGTGGGAGCACATCAGTGTGCTTCGGAGCTCTACACCATAAGGCTTGGAAAGTCCTCTTGAAGACTTCAAGGAATCAAATGTGTGCAGAAAGACTTTTCTTGAGTAGCAGACCTCGTTTCCACCATGTAAAACATTTCACAGCTTGTCTCATTACAGTGTTTGTAAAAACAGTCTGAGAGCAGTGGTGCATAAATGAATTAAGTTTTGCAGCAAAACACACTGATCTTGTGTGCAGCTTCTTAATGCACATTAAGTGAGCCCTAGGAGGCAAATCATAGCAGGCAAGGGGTGTAATGTAAACCAAGTTTTATTAGCCACAAAAAGCTACAGTTCAACATCTATTAAGTATCAGAGACAGCGCATTTAAAGACATTTGATTTGGTAAGTAATAGCCAACACTGCGTCTATCTTTCCTAGTGTCAAAGGTTGTTGATTAAAAAACACAAACAAAAAACCAACAAAACCACCAAACAACATCAAAACCAAAAATGGCTGTTTATTTTCTTGTCAGTTCTGTTAATATAACAGGTCCCCTCTATTTTGCAAATAGTGATTTTCAACAAATTACCATGTGTCACAAACAGTCTGCAACTCTCTAGCCTTAATACTTTGCCGAAAAGTAAAAATACATTAGTATGTTAGAATCCACTCGTTATCAGCACAAGCTCTGTGGTCCCCGCTGCCCTGAACAGCCTGGGAAAAACACACCACCCATAGCTCCCTGCCTTGCCCTCCATAAACAGCCCCCAAACAGCCCCCCAATATTTTCTTATTTTAGGCAGCTGCCTCTTGTACTGCTAACACAGAGCAGACCTTCAAAACCAAAACTATTTCTGCCAGAGTTCCATTTTCAATATGGTATGAAATTTAAAAGGCAGCTTAGCAAAGCCTTTTTCCATACCTCTGCCCCTTCCTTACCTCATTAATTGAATCTCAAGAAAAACCTAAGCACCGCTTCACATGCCGTACGTTCATGACACAAATCATCCTTTATCTTCGGCCAAGGAGATAAGTTCAAGTCCAGACAGACAATAACAATAAAAAGAAATTAAATATACCAAAGTACTCAATAGGCAGACACTCACTGGTAAATATTTAATGATCTGATAGCACAATTTGGGTATTTGTAAAATGCATCTGGTTTTCCTTTTGTGAGTATCTCTCTTGTACTCTCCGGCTTTGATCTGCTATAAAATAAAAAAATAACTGTTAACTTCTCCTTGTGTCCTGAATACTGATGGAAGAGGTAGTGCTTAAAACTATCCCCCCAAAGCCACACAGTCTTGTAGCAATGAAGTCCAAGTCCCCCATCCTTCTCAGCACAGGAGAGAACATAAATAATGTGTCAGGACAGTATCAGGACAGTGTGTGGGATCTGATGGTGGTACAAAATACAATAAAACAAAGATTTTGCCTGAAAATTTATAGGAGTTTTCTTCTACTACTCACTCTCGAGATTGCTGAATCCTAGCTCCCTTTCTCAGAGTTCATTTTTTTCCTTTTATTTTCTTCTACCATGTTGAGAAAACAGACAAATAAAAGTCTGGTGCCCAAGGAGTAAAGCAAAAACTAGCAGAAAAATTAGCCCAGAGTCATGTGATGGTTCTCACTGGATCTTCTCGATGGTGGGACACGGAGCCTCCTCTAGGTGTGCAGAGCTGTGTTTGTGGAAGTAAAAGGCTTTTCTCTCTCATCGGTTTCGCTGAGAGTCTCTCACTGAGTAAGCTCTGAGCTCTGGAGATGACTAATATTTGCCATCAATGCTCTTTCTGCCCTCACCAGGGTTTAACAGCAGAAACCACCATGAACCTGAAATTCTATAATTTATCCTTTTTTTCATTTTCCTTCCTCCTTCCTCCTCTCACTAGAAGAATCCATTACATTACTATCCTTTTTCGGTTTTTATTTGTTTTGGGGTTTGGGGGTTTTTTTTAAAGCCTTTCTATGAGCAGCTGAATAAACAGGATAACCAGACTGATACCTTTAAACTGAAGAAAGGAACAATCTTTTTCCAGATGGAAACTTCCTAACATTCTTCTCCTCAGATATTTACATTTCCCAAAGCAAAAGTGAAAGCTCTTTCTGCTTTTTCATTGACTTGCCTTTTTTCACCTTGTTTTTTTAAAAAACTAAACAAAACAAAAAGCCTAGTTGTGAAATAAGGTAACTCTTTCTGCAAAAATATTAATTATTTCTGCATGATTTTGAATTGATTGTACCTGGAACAGAGGCCCCTAGACAAAGATTTAATACAAGTATGGAGTACACAGCACAAATAACAGTAAGTCTTCAATGCAGCAGGACACAACAGATGTTTCAGAGGAATGAGCAAGTTTCCATTACAGTCCAGATGTGTAATATATACAGAAGACAGCAATGGGAACCCAAAGGAAAAATGATGCCACTTATAGCCATCCATGAAGAGATTATTTTCCTATAGAAGGAGCAATCAAACAGTTGTCCAGCTACTTAAAACAAGAGATGTTCATCTTTCAGACACTCACATTTGACGAGATGCTGCTGAAACTTGCCTGGGAATCCAACAGCTTTACAGACCACATTGGCTGGAACAGAATTTGCTTTTCATTACAAAAAAATCTATTGCTTTATATACCTCATCATCACCAGAAAAACTAAACTGAAACAACCACATCACTGCTGATGCATGGACACCACATACGATGATTGAAAATGCCATTTTCTCATCCGAGTTTTCTTTTCTTCTGCAGTTGTATTCTTACTCCATGTATTAAGAACTACTCCTATCAGATACAAGGGGTACAATATTTAGTGCTCAAATATTAAATATTTCAAACTTCTGAAGGTAAGTTCATTGCCAAAGGAAAGTATAAACAAGGAGATGATAAAACAGTCATCATAAAATATGGTAATAATCCCTTCAATGGCATATCTTGCTGTTGTAATTAACTAGTAATACATTCCTTCCATGATTCATAGGGAGTTTTACTGCCTTAATATATAACTGGAGCTCTTTAGCAGAATCAGCATAACTCAATCATCATTTCCCTTTTCTATCTACTACGGCCAAGATTCATCTCTACAGAGAAGTATTTTTGGTTCCTACCTTAAGAATCCATCATGCTTTGATCAAGAGAATATCCAAACTACACCACGACATTCAAGACTTAACTGCTGTGTCATTGGTCGTGCACGTTTCGTGATAGACAGCCTTGACAGTGCACTGAGTCAAGTTAGGAAGTTAGGTCTGTGTTATGTCTTCTAAGCAAGTATTAGACTGCACCGAAGCTGTCTTTTATATGCAATTCTACAAGCCTGTCCCCTCCTCCACTCTTCTTGATTGTAGAGAATCTGACAACTGGTACTGACTGACAGTTTTTTCAAAGTGAGCACAAGTAATCAATTCAGATTGAGTTTTGCACTTTCCAAATGTTCCTAAAAATATTTTATTTTTCTCGTTATTTATCAAGGGAACATGTTTGGTTTATAAACTTAAGTTTCTCTAACATAGGCTGCTTCAGGAAGGCACATCATCAGCAACTTCACAGATCAAGGAGATCTTGAATAGTTGTGAATATTTGGATTTTTTCCCTAAAAGGAAACACATGCTACTTAACAATTTAGGCAAATTTCACTTCTTTAAGTGCAAATCAATCCCCGCTGAAATTCTTCCCAGGGAGAAAGGAAAGTCAGGTCTGCAATGCTAAACTCCTCCAAGTCATGTTGCCAGTGATTTTAGTAGTCTTGATTTTCCAGTGCTCAGATGAAAGACATCTCATAAGACCAACAAACAATCACCCCAGAAAGCTTTCAAAAGTTTACATCTAAACTCCTAAAACTCAAAGAAGCAAAACTAATTAGTCACAAGCGAAAACGACATGGGGACATCCTGCAAACTTGCTTAACTTTACCACAAATTGTGCTGGGTAAGTGTTGGTAAGATCTGGACTTTGACTCAAAACTTGCTTTATTTTATAAATAACAAAGCTTCAAATACATAACTATTGGCATGCTGACATTGCATGGGACTTGCTAGTGAGGAACTTCATCTCTTTGAGTTATGCAAATGAAATCATTTTGATCCTTTTTGGTGAGTTCTTACACACACACCAAAGTCAGAATTTAAAAGTCACTCTCTGCTGTGTCTGCAAGCACAATAGCCATAGCCCTTATCAAGCAGATCAACTGACATTTCCCATTTTAAAATACTGCTTTCAGACAAATGCAGTCACTTGGAAGGAAATTCTTCAAATTTGTGGGTTTGTTTTACACTGAGATTTGGGAGACTGGTGGTTTGATTTTGGGGTTTGTTGATTTTATTTGTATTCAGAGAAATACTGAGATGAAAGCTGGGAAGTGTCAGGTGAACTGGCTGGATCACCACACCAAGTAAAAATTCATGAGAACTGGGACTGCAGACATCTCAAAATAAATGCACAGCTCTTCACATTACTTTGCTTTTCTCATGCTTAAAAGTATTCTTCTAACCACTTAACTGTTTCATGCTTTGAAATAAAAGCTTGAAATTTGTCAGCAGCTGCTCTGGCACTGGATAAATGCTTTGTGATACTCCATAAAAAGTTAGCTAAAGTGGGTCACTTTATAAGCCATTAGGGAAAAATAATAAAATCAGTTCACACCTAATCAGAAAATATTTCTTTGACTTTAACAGCTAAATTCTCTCCTGCCTGCATCTCCAGTGGGTCGGCTTCTGTCTAAAGCTGCAGAGACAAAGCAGGCCTTTCCTTAAAATTTCTTCTTCAGGTGCCAGGCAGGGAAGTGAGAAAAGGAAAACATCTCCTGCAGTCTCGGGGGTCTCCTCCTCACTGTTCCCATCGTATCAGCTGCATACATTTCAACTTCTTCGCCAGTGAACAACAGTCCCATAAATAACAGCCACTCACTCTGCATAATCCTGATTTATTCCCAGACAGCCTATGTTGTACCCTGAATCCAGCCAGTATGGAAGAAATATTATGACTCTCAGAGAGGACCACAGAGCACACATGCTAGAAAGGCTAAATTAACTTTGCCATATTGACAGAGGTCCTACATTTGATATCATTTTTGGCATGTAGCTATTGAAATACTTTAAGAAAGTGTAAAATGGCTATGTAAATGTGTAATTGCACATCTTTAAGAATATTCGTTAAACTTTGTTAGACAGCACAATCCTTTTATATTTAAAAAAAATCATTATCCTGTATTCAGCTTTCCATTTCAAAAGTTCTCACTAGTTAAATTCTGCTCTTACTTCAGCATCTAAAATTTCCACTTACTTTGGGGAGAGCAGACTTATGTCAATGATGCATATTTTGAAAATTCCACTGGCAGTACAATGAAGAGCTGCAGTGCTAGATGTATTACAAATGGAATATTTTACTAATGCTGGCAGTGCCAATACAATCTACTTCAACTTATATTGCCATGCCATAAATATGTTGTGGGATAATGAAAACTGCTTGGTACAGGAAAGTGCCATTAAACACTATCTAAAGTCTATTTTTGTCACTCAGTTTGCCCAAAGTAAACAAGGGGATGCTCAGCTCAGCTTAGTGCTTCATAAATCATTGTGTTAATTTAAAAGAAAATTAATCTATAAAAATCTGGTACTAAAAATATTTCTGAATGGCCAAGTTCTCAATTTTTTAAAGTAATTTTATCCTTATTAAAATAGGTTGTTTACATTAAAATACTCTAAAGTATTTTAAATAAATTTAATATTAGATACTAGATGTTAAAATTTTATTATATTTCATTCAGAAAATGTCATTATTAACATAGGGATACACTCTAAGAAGTCCAGAGATAGACTAATAAGGCCATACATCTCCAGTTTATAACCATCAGAGTCTGAGAAATTGCATAGACAAAAACTTAATAGATGCAACACAACTTATTCAGCAATAGCAGTATTACACAGAACAGAAAGTGTTTATATATAAACTCCTGCAGGCTTATTCATATTCCTAAAAACTTCAAAGAGAAGTTTCTAGTTCTTCTGCAAAGCAGGCAAAAAGAAATAATATATATTCTATTAAACTAACTAATTAACTAACTAAATCTTGTCAATGAGTTCACCACATTGCAGAAAGTTCTCATCTAATGATTCCAAGTTCTTTTGCAGGAACAGTATTTGGAGTTATTAGTAAGTATTTCCAGCAAGGATTTAATGAAAATGAAAGGGAGCATACTTCCCCCATTATACAACCTTTACTGGTCTCAGTCCCTGTCCTTTCTTTGGGTGGTGACTTTTTTCTCCCTTTTTTTTATAAAAGCAACATTTCAAAGAATAATTGGAATAAGTAAAGCGTTGTTTTACCTCCTACTTATAGAAGTTACGGTTTTTTGAGTCTGGTATGTTTTATTCCACTTCTGTGAATTGTTTGTGGGAACAGAGAGAGGAAGAGAAGATCTGAAGTGAAAATGTTTAAGAACTAATACAGAAAATCATTGTCAGATAGACTTTAAAAAATATTATCAGCAATTTCCATCAGGTTTCCTGTGTAATTTTTTTATATATCTAATATTATTCTTACTCAGAGAAATGGAAAGGAAGATTTTCTTTTATAAGTATTTTTCCTAGCAATACATTATTAGGCAATAATAATTAAACCTCCTGTAGCTGCTCAAGGTATTTTGATGCCTCTGTACCCTACATACTAATTGTGACTAAAACACAGGTGCAGAAACCAAAAACTATGAATCACTTTTTTTTTGGTGTGGCTTCACCTGGAATGAAGACAAAGCTGTCTTTGGACCAAGAATCAAGTGTGACCTCATGATTTCCTGGTGTTGGGAACTGCTAGCCAGCCCCCGCTGTCAGCCACACCTATGTCAACTCATGCAATTCAAATTATGCGAATTGAGTTATTCCAGATTTAAATTACTTTAACTAAAAGGAGAAGATGGACTTTCAGTGGCTTTTACAGGCTTCATTGGAGCGCAGATTTGTCATGTTTACAAGAATCTGATGTTTACATAGCTAAAGAATAGGAATAATGGGGAACAAAAGTTATATTTGGATAGTCATATCACAGTCATATTTATGCTTCAAATATGTGGACACTTGTCTTTTTTTTTTTTTTTAACCCTTAAGCTTATACTACATACAGAAGGAAAACAATGCAAGCCCCATTATACTCCATATTCAAGTTCTGGGCCAGCAGGAAAGGACAAAAAGTCCAAATCTGCCTTTAAATAAACTATAAGATTCTCCAAGATGTGAAAACCATGAGACAGAAGATGTGAAACTCACAATTTTCACTAGTTAGACTGCAAAAGATCAAGGCTGATAAAAGTGATCTCATTTTCTCATTAAAGAAGTTTCAAGTTTCTTCAAGAATGAATTTCAAATTTTCACATCCACTGGAAAGCAGACTTTAAAAGTAGGAGGGACAGATTGAACAATTTAGCATCACAGAATACAAGTTGGTAACCTCTGTGACTCTTTAAAAGAAAAGGAACAAGAACAATTTTTCCCAAGAGTGATATCCCAAAATTACACATCTGGTAGACAAACCCAGACAAGAAGTGACATGGAAAAGTGACAAAGCAAAACCTAAAACACTCACACACACAGTGTTTTTGAAAAAACCTTCTCAAGAATTTTCCCTGTAGATTAAATTCAGCACTTGGAGAACGTTTGGCCTGTGTCTTAACCAATAGCATTTTCAACCTCCATTTGCCTTGTTTGCCATTTAGGAGCACAGGATCCATCCCTACAAGAAGAAACAAAGAGAGAGGTTATACTTACATTTAGCTTGCTAAGATTGCTGGCTTGTTGAGAAGATCCACAGACCATACTATGTAAGTCCTTTGGATGGACTTAAGCAACTTCATTCCCTGTATTGAGTACTGGAGCCATATCAAATACAATTAGCTTCACTGTAACTCAGCAGAACACATAACAACCAGGTATCACTGAAGCCAAGATTTTGGCTGGAATCAAAGAATAGTGGGGGATTTATACGGCTGTGGAGACCATCTACAGTTACATTGGACAGGATTAAAAACCCACATACATTTTAAAGAACATAAATCTCTGGGTTTTAAGTCGTGAGCCAACTTTTCTCTGAAAGATTCTAAGTTATTCCACAATGGTGGTGGGGAGAAGCACCATTTCTAACCACAGAAAAGGGCCTCATCCAATGAATTGTGATCACCTGATGTTTAACACTGATGCCCCAAGTACGGTACTTGCACACCAGGGTAATTTCTCTCTTACCTCAACCAGACCTACCCAACTTCAAGGGTTCAGATTTACTACTGTCTTTGGGGACAGTAGTAAAAATAAATGAAGTGATCACAGCAGTAATGTGGATCAGTGTTAATACTGCAAACGTATAAAAGTTACCCTCTTTGCGTGAAGCTGAATGTAGACAAATTCAAAACAAAACAAGACATTAATTGTAAATGAGCAGGAAAAATAAAAACCTCTGAAAGGTGTAGCAGGTCCTCAGTAATTCCACTCCCATTGTTACTAGCTGCTGTTCTTAAGACTGAAATCTCAGCTCAATGCAAGTTGTTGGGAGTGTCAAATTATGGATTGAGACTCTTATACCCTGTGTATACAATCTCCAAGCTACCAGCTCTCCAAACCCTTGAAGAGGTTGAAATTCTCAATTGCTATCCCTGTTTCTTGCTCCCTCTCACACAATCCCAGAAGAATATAAGTGTGGTCTGAGGCAGTGCCTCTGATCAAAAGGGAGAGGAAGAGAGAGGGTAAGAAAAGGGAGCTACATACCCAGCTGACTTTTGGTTACGCTGTGCAACGGGTAGATGCAAATTCAAAGAGAACTGTGGGGATGCTGAAAGGAAAGAGAGAGACTCCATGGGGTCTCTTGGGTAAATCCATGCCTGAGTTTCACCACAGCAACTGTAGGGAGAACATGGCCTAATTCTTTCCACAGTCAATTTGTGAGCAGGTGTGCTAAAGAGAGAGATTTCGGCTGCAAGACACCAGTGACACAATCATAAAGAAAAAAAAAGCGGACATGAAAAATCAGTAATAGCTGGACATTCATTTAAACAAATGCATCATCCCATAAACAGTGAAGCAGCTTTCAAATGTAAACAAGAAAAGGTGAACTTTGTTCACATTATGTCTCCAGCTGTTTTGTGTTTCAAGACTGTGCACCACAGCTGGGCTGATGAGCTCTGAATCCTGGGAAAAGGAGAAATATTTAACCTAACTTAAACAGAAAGAAGCAAGCCTCAATGGTGAGAGATAACAGGTGGGAGTTGTGCTCTGCTGCTGTGCCTGGAGGGTAAAATCTGGCATGCAGAGGTAGCTTCAGAACAAAAGTCGTCACAGCTGCTGTTTGCTGTTCTCCTGAAGTCCTTCCCTATTTATTCAGCATCACTGACAGTGCCCTAGCAACATTAGTTTAAGTCACCGTCAATTGTTACAAAATTAGCTTATGGTCCTGAAGCCAGGGCAAGATGTGGGTGACATTATCTGCACATCTGTGCTTTTCCATGTTTGTGTAGATAATACATGGTCAAAATGTGAATGCAAGCCCCTCTCTCTGCTAAAATACTGGATAATGGCAGTGAAACATGTTTTTTCCAGTCCTCAAAGCTAAAAACCACTCCAGAATGAAAAAAACAAAAAAAGCTCAGGAGCAGTCCTCATCCATATTTGCAGGACAATGGTGTTAATAATGAATCATTCATTTATCTTAGCAAAGGGGGAAAGTCTGATGTAGATCCCCCTGACTCTTTGTTTTCTTGCTGATTTTTCTCTCTCTAACTGGCTTCAATGTCATGCTTTCAAGACTGCAGTGGTCCTCTGGGTCTTGAGCCTCTTTCTTAAGCACTAAAGGCAACTCCAACATCAGCAGATTTACAATGTGGTTAAAACTGGGTGTTTAGGCCCTCCCTCACACAGATATCAGCAGACCCATCTGCTGTATCATCAGCACACTACACATAACACGCCAAACCTTAAGCCACAAAGATTCCAAGGTGTTTGCTGTTATGGATTTGCAGCTACCAAATGGAATATGACAACTACTTGGAAAGGAAAAATAGGTTTAAACCAGCATAGCTTCAAACTAACATTGACATGTACCCTTCCTTTTCTAATTTTCATCATCACTAAAAAGACCCAAATAAATTTTAGACACAGCCTCTTGACTGGGAAAAAAAATGCAGTAGTCCAAATCCAGCCTCCTTCCAAGCCACTGGTAAAAATCCAAGTGGTTTTTTCTTAAAAAAACCCTAAGAACTGGGCAGCAACACGTGGGCTCTTTTCAGTATACAACATTCAGCAGGATTCAGCTCTCTTGCTAGGGTCCTCTCAGAACCATCAGTATGGATGCTGATGCCAGTTATTTAGCAACAAAGAGGGATGAAAAGGTAAAAAATTAGTAAGAAAACAGCTTGAGTGGCATATTAGAATTGTCTTGTTTGCCATTTCCATTGCATACCAGATTCAAAGACTCACATCAGTGCACCTACAAACCACATCATTAAGAGAGGGCTTTCCAAAGCAGATCTGCAGGGGTATTTCTGTACCTCCTGGCACTATTAGAGATTGCATAAGAGACTGAAGCTACAGCCTTGAATTTGTCATAAAATCCCTCTTGTGATGACCCTTACAGGGGACAACTACACAGGCATTTTTCAGCAGAAGGGACCAGATTTTTAAGAATACAAGCACTAAGAGAGCAAGGCATAAAACCACCTTCAAAAACGTACCTCAGTACCTTTCAATCAACCCAGAGCAGTGATTGAAGGGGGAGGTAAAAGTATAGCCCAACTCACCCCCAAATGTTCTCCACATAAATAGCGTGGAACCTGACTGCCTCTTTTTTTCTGCATGCAGGAGAGCAGCCAGGATCTCACACACAGTCATTACTCCTCCAGTCATATTGGAAAAGAGCAGTGCCTGCTGAACGCGGGCACTCCTTAATCTCCTTCATAAAGGTCTTCCCCTCAGAAATGTTGCTCAAGCTGCTGAAAACCCCAGCTGGGATATGAGCTTGACTGGACAAGATATTCATTGTTCAATTTATGGCTTGACTGTACTTGCAGAAATGTATTTCACTTCAGCATCAGATGAGCTGGATGAAGGGAAGCAAGGGAAGAGTTCATCAGAGGGTTTCTTTCTTTATTTGATTTGTTGTCTGAATCACTGAAATGAAGATGTTTGTCTAGCTCCCTGATGGGTAAATATCTTTGCTTTTCCCTGTGTGTCAGTTTTTCATTGGTAGGATTTACAAATTCTAACAGTTGCATTTCTGAAGGAGATACAGAGGCATGCACACACACAAAAAGAAGAAAAAGGGAGGAGAGTTTTCTACCTGCCTGGAACCAAAATCAGAGTTGCACTCTCGTAAGCCTACTGTAACCCCAACATCATCAACTGGGGCATGCTAGTGAAAACAAATACAAAATTCAATTTCATTCAGAGAAATAAATAAAACAAATAAAAAGAATCTATAGCCTGAAATTCCAAGAGAAGAAGAAAACCTAAGGCTATGTTCACCATAACAGATCTCGGTGATGGAGGAGAGACATATCACAAGTACCAACTCATAGTGCAGCTTGATCAGCATATGTTTTATTTCACTGCTGAGTACCAGGACTGTCACGAAATGAGGAGAGGGGGACTCTCCCCAGCTGATGGATGACTCTAGTGAGGTTTGGTCACTGTGTCTGAAACAATCAACCTTGTCAACCTACAACACACAACCAGCACACAATCTCATGTGTTATCATTCAGCTTAAAATGCAGCTACACTTCCATACATATGCCTGTGAGCATATTTTAAAAGCACAACAGGATTTACCATAGAAGTGTAAAGAACTTACCATAAAAAATTTACTTCTGAGAGTTTCTAAAGTATGTTCAAAGTATCCAGTCCCCTATACAACGTGAAATCAAAGAGAGAAAACCTGCCAGAAAGGATATTAAGACTCTCTTGATTGTAAGGGCTCATAAAATAAATGTGTTGGTTGTTATGGATTAAAGGGTGTACCAAAAAGATGAAGGAACACCTAGCATCTGGAGTCTATATTGTAGTCTCTAAAATTTCTAATAGGTCTGTGTCAAAAAAAGATATACTGAGATTATAAGGCTAAAAGGAAAATGTATCCCTTCAAGATGAACAGAAAAACATTTAGCCAGAAGTAACACAATCCCCAGGATTTATGCACTTCCAAAACACACAAGACTGTCATTCCTCTATGTGTTTCATCAGTTTCTGATCTAAAGATTTATCTAAAGATGAACAATACCTTAACTTCCATTTCATTGCAAATTCTGGATTATGGGAAATTAATAAAAATCAATGTGCTGTTTGCTCGCCTTGGCACTCATGACCTCTGCAAGAACTGGCTGTGTCATTGTTTAAATGTAAAATCTCTATGCTCTCCCTAGATAATCTCAGAAGAGACCAGTATCAGTAGTTCAGCACATGAATCTTTCCAAATTGACCTAAAACCTCCTTAAAGGTTTCATGAAATCTTTTAAAAGCACCAAGGTATAAGCAGAAATTAGCACCTGTGACAAAACTTGCAAACATCTCCTTGTGTTCCTACTGCCGTTGAAGGAGAATGAGATATTCTGTGCTTTGTGATTGGCAGCATCACCAAACACAGTTTCATAGCTGTTGCCCTTTGCCAATAAATAAATTATCTGTGTATCCAGTTATTTCACTTTATCACTACCGGAGGCCTGAATATCTTTTGCATTTCAGCCTGTCCATACAACTCTTATAGGATAGCAGGATCCATAAGGGATGCATAAAAAAATCTGTACATACCTTGGACCACTTCAGTACTAAAGGGCCTTTTTTAGTATAAGCCAGAATCACTATCTCCCTATTCTTTTCCCATGGATCTAACCATATAAATTAGGAGTAGGACAGTCTGGTCCCATGCTTGGTGCTACCCAGTGGCAAAAACAAATAAAGCCCTCCCAAGACAGAATGTACCTGTCCTGCCCAGAAAAGCTCCACATACCAAAGACTAGGGCAGAAGCCTCCCAGAAGGGTACCAGGGAAAAAGCACCTTCCTCGTAACACAGAGAGGCACCAAACAAGAGATGAGCAAAGTTGAGGCATACCTGGCTCCTGAGGGAGCTAGTCAGAGAGAGGCTTCAGACAAGGGAAAAGGAGGTGGATGCAGAGAACTGTGGTAGATACACAGCTGCCTTCTCTTAATACCTTCAGGCTGGAGCTAACCAGGGAGTTCATTAGAAGAGGAACAACTCCTGGTGAATTCTAAATGCCAGTTCCACTTTTTATGAGGTTGTTGCTTCTTTTTCAAGCAACTTTTACTTGATAAAACCAAGAATATTTTCCTTTCTTTCCTCAAGATTGTGCTCCATAACAATTTCTTTAAATACTGTGAAGGATTGTGTTCTGGTCAAGAGTTGTGGTGCAGCAAATTTTATTTTTATTTTTAATAATTATATATGGTATTTAACTACTGGATTGGAATTCCTTTTTTTTAGTTTCTAATCAAAATTCATTAGGAACCATGAAGTGTAACAGCATTTCTGTGTTTCCATCTACTATAAAGACAATATCTGCCAGAAACTGTACATAATGACTGTAGTGCTGTTTAAACCATTAACAAAATGACTTCTTTCTACTTTCAAAATAGCTCAAAGGCAACTACAAGTGCAATTAATTGGTCCCCTATGATACTGGTACTCACAGATTGATAAACTCCGCAAGGATAATTTCAGCAGGAATGACTGAATGGCTCAGAATTTCAAGTGCTTAACATCTTTTTACATTTTCTTACAAAGAACTTTTACTTTTGAAAATCGTATTTCTTCTCTTTCACTCAGAAGCTGTTTATGTCTCTCTTCTGTCTTCCTGCAATACAACTTACACACAATAACTGCTTAGTGCCAAAGATGGGTTTAATCATTGTACAAGATGCTAGAAACTTGCTTCTATTTCTTTTCAAATCCATCCCAAATGTGACAATAAGACACAGAAACAGTACATCTGGAGTACGTGTTGCTAAGACAATCCCGTATCTGTGTAGATTGTCCATTTAACCCCAACTTGACAGCTTCATTACAATTATTTTCAGAGTGAGGGAAGAAAATGGGAGTAAAATCTTGGCATCATAAATATCTCTTATATTGCAGTGGCGTGCTCTGGCAAAGTGTCTGCATTACTGAGGTGGATCTGGAATTTCTTTAGAGAGAGGAAAAAACTGAATTTAGAGCAACGGACTGTCCTCCATGTACAACTTGTGGGGGAGTTACAGCTTCAAGTGCACAAGTATTATTAAAACTCTTTCCCTCTTGGACGTGTCTCCCATTTACTCATTTGCCTTTCTTTCTTTTGCGTAGTTCATCCCCTTCTATTCTCACCAGGCACCTTGACCCTTGTGAATGCCTTACGACTAAGGGTGTATGAGTCATTACTCTTTGAGACCCCAGATTCTCAAGAGGATATGAAGCTTCATAAAAATATTCACACCTCTTGTTTGTTTGTAAAAGATACAGCTAATTCCCCCTTTAAAAAAAAAAAAAATCCACTCAAATAGCACCCCAGGAAACATAAAGTCAAGCGCACTTGAAAATAAACATTTTGGAAAGTCATAAAAAATTCTATGATTTCTCCATTTCTGAGAACAACTCAGCATGTCTGCAGATCCTGAAGATCAGAGGATGGACCTACATGTCTAACCAAGCCACCTACAGTACTCTTGATTTATTAACTGCTCCCTTGAAATTTCTGAACTAAGGTGACATATCATATCGAGCTTTAATGCTGATAATGAAAACAAGGCTGCCATTTTGTATTTGGACTGATCAAGAAGGGGCCTGCATTATATATACAGCTGCTTATACCCACTATAAAGGATAATTTTGCTGTATTAACTCCATAAATTTGATAGAGCCAGCAAGGCTTCCACTGCATAATAGCTTAATTTTTCATTCTAATAATAACTGGCTGCCAGTTGAAATGAATGGGAGCAAAAACAAACATTTCTGTTCCATGACATGATCCATGACAGATGAACAGTTTAGGAGGCCCTAGGGCAGGGTATTCCAAGCCTCTCCTCCCTTCACCCAACAGCGGTAAAAGCATTAACACCAAGAAAAAAGGCTGAACTGTAAAGGAACTCCTCGGAAAATGACCCAGCTATCCTCTACTTAATCCACAATTGGCAACATGCCTGATTTAAGACTATGCTAAGCATCCAGGATTTTCTAAAGTGCTTGCAGACGGTGTGGACAGCATAACATACGCCCGTAAACTACAGAGTATGAAACAACCCTCTCTTATTCACACACAAAGTTTTAGTGGAGCTTTTTGCTTTGTATTCTACTTACTCTATTTATGTTGAGAAAAACCCCTTCCCTTGACCATACAGAGAAGATTAATAACTTGATTATTACTGTTTATTATTAGTATCAATTTCATGTAATGCAACATGAAAACACGTATTTCCTTTTAAAGAAATAAAAAAGCCCACATGCTTGAAGCTTGACAAATTTTAGTGAAAACAGGGCCGCATAGTTTAGTGCCAGCAAGTTACTCAGGCTTTATGTGAGTATTGATTTATCTGCTAAATGAAAATGAATAGCCACCATATCTACTGCATTGTTTTGCTGCCTCTGCAAGATATAGCACCTTTTTAAAGAAACCCTAAGTAGTTTTAAAAGGCAAGTTGACAATGCTGTCTTCGAGTGTGAAAAATCCACTTTGAGGGCCAGATATTTGTATTAGTTTTTAACAAATGCCATTGGGGGCAGAATTGGGGTTTGTGCCCAGTTAGGATAGATTTTTAGAGTTAGGTATTGGTTTGTTGAAGCAAAAACATGAATAACCTTTCTGAGAAAAGTGCAAAAGCAAGAATTACTGCATAAACCAAGAAAGTTTTGTCCGAGTTAGGATCAGATTCATGAGAGTGGTGGATTCCCCTCACTAAAGGTTTAGCATTTGAGGCCCGTCAATGGGTTATTCCTTTGTATATTGCAGGGCTGGAAAATTCCCTAATGACTTGAAGTAAAGTGGCCATTATAGGCCAGTAATTATCATAGTGTCTGAGAGGCTATCTAATTTGATAGAAATGAAAACAACATACCATCAAACCCCTGGGACTCAGGAAAAGATGGTAAGAGAACTAGAAAACACCCTATGAAAGACATACTTGAGATCAAAAACTGCACATGATGAATGAAAACAGAATGATAAACAGCAGTATGGTCTTCTGAAGCTGTCATTCGCCAAACATAAGTTGTTGCAACATAGACCAGAAAGGGCAATCCATGGCTGCCTAGAACTGATCTCCAGTTGTTACTTATCATCTAGGAGCAACTGGGTTCTGCCAAGGGATCTCGATTCCCCGTGCGCCAGCCCTCTGTATCAGGTTTCCTGCTTGTATCCAAACCCAAGAGGAAGAAGAAAAGCTAACTACAGCCTGAATATGAGACAGTCGGCATGGATGAGCCCAACATGGCACATGTAGATAGATCTTAAACCTGCAAACCCTCTCCTCCTACTTAGATCCTTAGATTCTGCTTTGTCAGAAGTGCTGGGAGGAACGACCTCTTTCCTAAACAGGAACTAATGGATGGGTATTGCTGAACAGAGTTAAAGGTTGGTGGATACTGTTAGGATATGATCAATCAGTGAAAGCACAGAAGTGAAAGGAAACTCAAAAAGTGAGAAACAAAAAGAAAGATGGTCAGAAATCCGAGATTGCTGGTACTCTGGAAAACGAGGGCATGCTTCAGTCCTCTCTGAAAGATCTTTACGTAGTTAGAAGCAAAAGGGTTATTATCTCCACAGAATGTTGGGAAAGCATGGAGATAGTTAATGTGATAAGAGCGTGGGCCCCAGATTTCCATGGTGAGAATGCAAAATGTCTTCTTGTTGGGAAATGCAAAACAAAGAGTATTTTACACGAAGGCTTTATCTTTCCACGGTTACGAACACTCAGTGGTTGAGTGGTTTACCACAAAGTAGGGTCGCGTTAGAGCACACCTTAAAGGAGCTGAGTAAGGCAACAGAAGCAAAACTCAGCTTTGCAAAAAAAAAAAAAAAAAAAACATCTTTCACACCTTGTCAGCTGTCCATTGTAAAATATATGGTTAGAAGAAGCTTACCCCAGCTTAGTACCATGAAGTTAAAAGGCCCACAACAACTGCTAAGTCAATTTTAGTAGCCATAGTAGCCAGTCTGTTCATCCCAAGGTATGGGACTCTGTGTGAAGGCAGAACGTCTTTCTAGTAAAGGCTGATGTGAGGTGTTTATGCCAACAAACAGCCACAGAAAGAACTGCTATGGAAACATGGAAATACATGGCATGACGTGTACTGCTGAAGTCAGGTTTTAACTTAATGAATCGTAACACCCACAGTGGAATTCCCTGCATGTGAGGAAAATACATGGTAGAGAACAAGGAGGAAATCCCACCTTTCTTCTGCTACTGGACTTTTGAGTACAATATGCCAGCTCTTTTTTTTTCTTACTGTGACTAGAATCTGAGACTGCTGCTGACCATGTAAAATTTGGATTAATACAGAACCCCCAAAACAAAACACTACTGAAAGGGTGATTCAATGTTCAAAGAAAAGAGATGCATTCAAATATCTCTCTCTCTTAAAATTTTTCTTTGATTCCTCTAAAATGTACAAACATGTTTGTTTCTACATGAACAGTCAAGTAAAAACTACTGGCCTCTTCACAAAGTCAGTCTTTGGGTTGTTTTGTTGAGGTTTTTTTTCTGGTTTTGGGTATTGTTTTTATCCCCCTCTACCTGCACAATTTATGTGAAGGCTTTAGTCTGTCATCTGTTCAAAAAAAAACCAACTAGCATACTAATATCACACTTTCCCACTGGATATGTTATGCAGGACCAGAGCAACGTATTACTGGAGAAATTCCACTAACCTTGGAATGGTCATCAAATCACTGTCTTGCAAAATGCAAGTATTCTCTTATTTTAATTTTATGCATATGTGCATGAATGCTGAAGTAATATTCACATGCTGCCAGGCAGTTCCATATGCCAGCTTTTTTCTTTCTGCATACATACCAATGTCAGGTAGAAAATGTTGTGAAGCCAAATTACACATTCCCTACATTTGCACACGTATGCACATGCATGTGTGTTTTTGCCCAAGCCAGTCAGTCCTCCCGTTTTTCATCTATCTGCAGGAGGAAAACAAAAAATGCACAGGTGTGCAAATCTCTTTGAGAACAATAGTTGTAATAAATAAAGCATAATCACAGGGCTTTTTCCAGATCCCACCAGCTTTGGCAACCCTTTATATCACTAGCACACTAATATGAAAAAAGCTGACCCCTTGATGGCGTTGGTCATTCCTTCACTGCTTTATCATCCTACTCCTAACTACACAGTGGCAGTAAATGGGGGGTGTTCTCTGGGTTCCTATTAGGAACCTCATTACCCCTCCTTTCTCTCTTTCTTGAATTAAAAATGTTTAAATTAGTTCAATATGTCTTGAACCTCTTCAGCACACTACTGTCCGTCTGACTCACTTCCAAATTGAAGTGCATATATAAAAAAAATTGAATCAGTTCAATGATTTTAAATCACTCTTCAATGTGCAAAGTAATTTAAAGTTACTGGAGTGCTTCCAATTTTTATTAGTCCTTGAATTTGGAAATGATCAAGGCTGTTCTGGGCATGTGCAATACACTGTGACTTAAAATTATTATGTCCATACTTACTTTAAAAAAAAAAAAAAACAACTCAGATTTTACTTAACAGGAGAAACCACTGAGGAGTACCATGGACTAATTTTAAAAAACAAAATAGGGGGGTGCATCATTCCAGAAGGCATCAATCTTGCAATTTTTAAGGAAACTGAGAAACACTATAAAATGCTTGAACTGTTCTATATGCAGCATGGACTCCCATTTTAATTGCTACAGCACTTTTGCATTTAATTACTTTCAATGTATCTAATTGCTCTAAATTTAGCAGTTTCCCCAAAATCAATATGAGGACAGAATCAAAAAGGGCTGACTTTCTCCTTAAATCTTTTGAATGCTTAGTGAGGTGATTAATCTTCATGCACAAGACTAGTTCTTATTGAACTTAATATGCCTCCTCCCCTGTTTGAGTAGGCTCAGTAAAAGAATGCTACTCCCTTACCCACACGAGTAGATTTACTGGAGTTCTGGAGAAGAAAAAAGGGCTGCTTACAGGCAAAAGTGTTAATAATGTCAGTGATGTAATATTTGAAAGAACTACCCACACTACTGCTTCTCAACAGTCCATTCTAATATAGCTGTTTGATGCACTCAGTCTCTGTTTTTTGGAGATATAACAGTTGAAGTATTCTTTTAAGCTGAAGGTCTTCTTATTCTCCATCAAGATAATCATGGAGTGTGGAATAAATTAAAAAAAAAAAAAAACACAATGAGTCTTTATGACTCCTTAATACCAAATAAATTTATTTGACTGCTGTGAAGGCAGTCTCTTAAGACTGGGTATTTTTATACGTCTGGGGAAACCTTCTGGATTCCTCATCAATGAAGCTTCCCGGAAGCTAAATCATGGACATGTGAAATAGGGCCTCCACCTCCAACCCCTTTTCCATATTGTTCACAAATAACCCCACAAGCCTTCATATGTTCCTCATAAATATTATGGAGCACAACATGGAGCCCAAGTCTGTGGGGAAGAGGATTGTCTCTGTGGGGAAGGGGAGTTCAATTCCAAATAGGCCTATTTGCTACAAAACCGAAGCGCAGAGAGATGAAGTGGTTTAAGATCAATTACCTGAAACCAGCTGCTGAGCAGATGGGAAAAATTATGCATCTGGAATGCACTCTCTTCTTGCACATCTCACCTGACTCTCGATGTCTCCATGGCAGCTGCTGCACTGTACACAAAAAACTTACAAGTCACTGGATTTGGTGTCTCGGTCTCCCATGTTGCCCCACTCCCCTACCTCCATTACAAAGTGAAGGGAAACTATTCCTCAGTCTCTCTGTTTCTCTCTCTGTAACTATACACTTTGAAAAAAACATTTAAGGAGCAGGACTTCAGCCTTGCAAAAGCATCTCTTGGCTGTGCCTTGAGTGCATGTTGAAATTTGCTTCCCAGTAGCTACAGGCATGCAGCTATGGGAGGGAAAAAAAGGCCACACCATGACCTTATTTCTCATTGGGCTCTTGGGATCCTTCTCTCCCAACTAAACATCTGCCTAAGAGCTGGCCAGAAGGTAGCTCAGAAGATGCTTTTAAGAGTAAACAACTCACTGTCAAAGCTCTTAGCATCAGCACTCTGTGGAGGAAACAGAGGATTTACTGTGTCATATGAGTTTAATATTTGATACATCCATCCACATATACCTGACTATATCCTGCCCTTGTAATGCAGATGGACTCAATGATCTAATAGATCTTTTCCATTTCTAGCTTCTATTATCCTATTATTAAAAGTAATGAGCCTCTAATCTAACAACTGAAATAATCAATAAGAAACTGAGTTTGTTTTTCAAAATTACTTTAATTTTAAAAATACAGCATGTCCATTCCCAGCTTCCTGCTTTTGACCATGATAATAAAACTTTCCGAATGGCTAATGTAGTTTAGCTAAACAAATTAGCCAACTGCCCCATTTAGGGGGAAGAGAAAGTTTCCATTAGCCATTCAGATGTTCTTTGCCTGGTCAGCTAACAATTTTTGCAAACCAGACATCAGAAGATATATGATTTTAAACTCACTATAAGGCTGGGATGCAATGCTCTGCTATAAACCCACAAATAGTGCAAACGTGAGAGAATTTGCTTTGAAAATTTGATGGAAAATAAGCTTGCCAGTGTCTTGGTCCAGACACTGGAATGATTTTCAAAGTACTTAAGTTCAAATGTTATTTCTACCTTATACTTTTTGTTTCATTTTGGACATATCACTTTAGCTATCTCCCAGGAAGCAAGGCTGAAAAACTTCCCTTCACACTACTCACTTTATTGCACTGAAGTAGATTGTAAGCTCTTTCAAGAAGCTCTAGCCAAAATTGCTACATGTCTTTACAGTGCCAAGCCCAGCAGTTTCATGACATTAGTAGGGATTGTTAGGGATATTACAGTATTAAAAGAAATAGAATTTGATATAGTAGTACAATATGCTGCAGATTCTTAATAATATAATTAAAATAATTACCAAGTGCCACAGAAAATATACCAGCCTGGACAATCATTTTAGATTAGATGCCTTGATTTTATATTAGCAAGGTGTCTGGTGTGAAAAGAACAGATCAAGGGATTACTGCAGTTGTTGCTGAAGGCTCTACATCTGTAGAATATACACTTTTCAGGGCTTACTTGAACCAGATTTTATCTGATTCCTTGGACAAAATATCTCTACCACGTATGTAGTTTTAAGACTGAAGAACAGTCATTATTTTAGACAATTGTTTCCTATAGGGTGCTGGTATGTGGTTGGGAAGTACCTAAAGCTCAACTGCCCGTTCATTTTCCTTCAGAAGGAATCTAGTTTTCCCCCACATCACCAAAATCCCCATGAACCGAAGCAAAGGGACGTAAGTGAAGGAAATCAGATCATTTGCTTCTTCTCTAGGCCAAAGCTCCAATTCAAAGACAGCCTCTGATGGGAAAGTACGTGGAGATCAATCTGATCCTGTGACAGCTCTCTGTGCCCTTGTTATCATGTTCCCAATAATTCTCTGAGCTTCAAAGACTGAGAACAGGTTCTTGACATGCCACTTTGAGCGATGGTCACTGAAAAGTCCTCTGACAAGGAAGGCAAAAAGGAAGACATAAGTAGAAAGACCTTCTAGAGCAAGACACTAGGTGTTTCAGCCACTATCTCCAGATCATTGCTTATCACCCTGAATTATCAATACTAATGAAGGGCCTTCTCTCAGCAATGGATGATGGTCACAGTAGCAGTATTGAATTTACTAAAACTTTCAGTCCAGCTGATTTGACTGCATTTTACTGTTATTTCATCATGGTAGTAGAATGTCACAACTTCAGACAATTGCAAGTTATGCCTCCTTTTTTCTTTAATAATCTTCCCAGTAATATCTCACTGTTCTCGTTAAAGTCTTCTGTACATGCATATCTTTGTTTTGATGTTGTGAAAGCAGAGAATTCCTCTGCCTATGACATTTTGCTTGATGCTGAGATTTGTATTTCCTCTCCACCGAGTGTAACTACAACACAACGGCTGCAAGAACATATCTGAGTATGACATAAAGGCAATTCAAACTAAAGTAATACTACTGAGAAGACCCATTAGAAACCAGCCAAACCAGCAGTCCCTCTGGCATGACAGTCAATGTCCCAGAAAGTCTTAGAGACTGGATGAAGCCTTCACTAACCATGACCAGAAAGGTAACAGAAGACCGACAACACATACAAATTACATTAATCTTGCTTGAATTTTTTGTTAGGGGTTTGAGGAAATTATTAATCCATGCCCTCATTTACGGATAGTGAAATTGAAAGTCTTTTATTGATACATATAAAACTTTACAGTTTTCTATTACATTTCACTGTTTAAGAAAAGTATAATAGCTTACAGAACTTCTTTTCTCATCTACCTAGATTATTCTGGAAAATAAGTCTATACTGATTTCTAAACAACTGTAAACAAAATGCCTTGCTGAAAAAATTAGGGAAAGGGAGACAACTTCACACTGCTGTTTTTACAGTCAGAGACTATTTAGCTGCTCAACCTTGCTCCTTCCATAAATGTACGACTCATAGCTTTATTGGAGAAAGACCTAAAATGAAGCAGAGACCACTGAAACAATGAAGAAAGGTGCAACTGTTTGTTTCTTGACTTACTGGTTTGCAAACCCAAAAAGAAATGTTAAAATGTTGACAGCTGCAGAACTTCCAGGAATACTCTTAATTAAGACATAAAGTACCAAGAAGGGTTAATATTGTTTGAAAGTAAAAGCTCTCATTCTAATAACAAGACCTCTCTGTGTGCACTGCTGGGTCAGCATGGTAATTAAGAAAATTGCCTTTAGTGCAGTTGTTTGGTAATGCTATTATCATCTTTTTTCATCTTTTAACAAGAGTAAACTACTTGAAGATGTCCCCATTTACTCTTCTTGCTTCTAGTAACCCATGAACCCATCAAGTCCATACTATGCTAGCATTTAATGGCCTAAATGAGTTACTTTATCATCTGGTTCACCCTGAAGTCTTTTACATATTTTTCTTGACCTTTAACCTTCTGACTATTATTTTGACAGCTATCATTAATGCTGTGTCCTGGGCAACCACACATTGACAAAGATGGATGGCAAAATGACTAAGTAGTTGAAAGTAACACGCACCTACTTTCATCTTCCTCTTGATTAAAGAGAAACCATACAAAGCCAAATCTTACGATGGGTCCCATGGAAGCAGTAGAGAATACGAGCCACAGGTTTAGTAACTAAAGCAGAACAGAGAGAACAAGAGAGGCAGAAAAGTGGCCTTATTGTAAAATAAATAAGCTAGATAAAGTGGACTCCCAGAACTCTATAAATCTTTCAAGTTATGACTATTCATCTATGAACTTAGATGAATCAGTAGGTGGTTAGAATGCAAATACTTTATATAAGTCAGTTAAAACATAGATTTGGTAGTAAATTTCACACAAAAACCCCCTCAGTCCACAACACGAAAATCCCCATGCTTATGTGGAAAGGACACAGTTAATTGGACAGAAAGTTTGATACAACTTACTACTTTTCTAATAAGCTACCCCACTTCAAAGGCGAGCATGGCCCCTTCTGATCACTTGCATGGAACACCACGGACTGTGGTCCTGCACAATTGTAAGGTCACTACAAATCATGCACCTTGAACAATTAAACTATTCCCCTCAGAAAAGCTATATGATTTCATTTAAGAAAATGGAATCTAGATAAAAGGGGCAAAAGGAATTCCAAATAGTTCCATGTCCTTAAAATGAGATTAAAAAATGGAAGGAGATGTTAGTGTCAGATAAGATCGCATGCAAAGAGTCATTCTAACTGCATTTCAGAGAGCTGGTGTAATCAGGCAGTAGGTTAATGGAAAGGAAGCCACTGTATTGCCAAGGAACAGAAAAAAAAGGATGATTTAAGAGTCTGCTAAAGTATTATCCGGAGACTAGTTTCAAAAAACCCGAGCTAAACTATCAGGAAAAAGCTAGGAACAACATGAGAAGGAAGGGCAACCAGAACAATGTCACAAAGAAAATTCTCAGCCTCTTTGTCTTGTTAAATGAATGACCCACACTGATCAAAAACTGAAATACTACAGCTCACTGATGGACCCGACACTTGACCCC
Source organism: Falcunculus frontatus (assembly GCA_013398115.1). NCBI lineage: Eukaryota > Metazoa > Chordata > Aves > Passeriformes > Falcunculus > Falcunculus frontatus. The sequence continues at coordinate 205,971 of VZRV01007195.1, read as the reverse complement.
TCTTACTAATTAGGGATGGAATCTGGAAACTACAGCACTTATTTGCTTTCACCAGCATTCTTTAGGGCCATAACAATTTTTGTGATTGCTTTATGAGCAGAATTTTTACAATGCAGGGACCAGATGAAAATAAAGCTAGCAAAATGACTACAGGCAGCTCTTGGGTAGAGGAAAGCTAAACTTCAGATGACCTTGGTCTCACTCTGGTTTGCACATGCCTGCTGTTTTCAAAACAGATGTTCTTCAAAAGCTTGTTCCCTGGGAAGAGTTTCAGATCAGATCCTCAAAAGTTGTGCATTCCCCACAAGGCCCTAAACAGACCCAAAAAAGGGGAATGTGTAGGATCAGCCCTCGAGTACTGGAGGCAAACTCAATGCTGAACCAGGTCTGTGATTCTGGGTTCAAGACCGCCAAGCTGCCATATCTGGATCTCTCTATCCCCAGTAAAACTCCCCTTTCATAGAATTAGAAAATGGCCCACTATACATCTATGTTTTATGTCTGGTGGTTTTAGTTGCAAATATTTCCAATTAAAACAATGCTTCTGGGGGTGTGAGGGCAATTCAAGGCACCAAATCAGCTTTCACACTACAATAAAGCAATAATAATAAAACATTTCCAGAACAAATACTAACCCATGCACTCAGCCTCACACTGGCAAAAGCCTTTTAGAAGACCATAATGATGCATTAATTAGTCCTGAATGATGATATTACTAATATACAATGGCTTACTAGCTGAGAAACTCACATTAACAAAGCACATGTGCTCCGTGCTTCCTTCACACATCACACAGCACAGTCAAACTCACAGTCATTTGCATTATTTCTCTCTTCATCTCAGGTAAGCCAGCAGGTTAAAAGATAATCAAAACAAGAAGCCTCATACTGCACATTTTTACTCATGCAAATACAAACTTTCTTAAATGTAACTTCATGTGCAATACAATAAAACAGCTTGTGAGCTTGGTAACTTGCAGGAGTAGTTTTAAAGAATAATTGATTTCAGGAAGATGACTATAAATTAAGACCATCCTCCAGCTCTAGAATCCCACCTAGACCTTAAAAACTTCCCCTTAAAACAAGTTCTGCTCTATCAAACCCGGGTGAGATCACAGTGACTCTACTTCAGTGCCTCGAACCACAGCCCATGCACTGCCCTATCCAGGTGTCAAACAGGTGTGCATGGGACCGTTTTATTGCAGGGTTCAATGATCAGAAAAATCTACAAGGGAAATGGGGACGTGTTGCCCCGGGAATTATATATAGCTTTTTTCGTGACAGAAGCGTGATGTATGGACTAGATTCAAAGAAAGGAAAAAATTTTATTTTATATTTAACAATAGCCCGGCATTCAAAAATAAATCAGTCCAGCTACAAAGAATAGCCGATTTTTTACTGGTGACAAACAGGCTTTTCCTAAAGCACATTTACAAAAGCCAAACACAGCCAAAAGATGTGGGGGGGTGTTTTTGTATATCGCTGTGGATTAAATTAGGCAATCCCTAATTACTTACAATATGTTCAAGTTACATTGCACAGTAAAAAAAAAATATTTGTTTGTTCCCTTTTTCCCCCTCAGTTCTTTCCCGGACATTTCTTTCCTTAGTTTACCTCTGTCTAATAATAATAATAATGCAGGTTTATATAAAAAAGTGAGAACTTTAAGAAGTCCAGGAGATATAGGCATACATTTCAACTAGAAATTCTGATAATTCTGCTAATACTATTCATGATATTGAATAACTGTAAAAGCTTTATTACAGCTTGCATATCATCGCAAGAAAGTGAAGACCTAATGCAGTCAGGTTTCAGAAGTTACTGTGTGCATTAATCAAGGTGCTGCTCTACCCTTATCTATGATTCTTCATTAAAATCATTGTCTTATCTGATAAGCAACTGTTGTTTGCTAAAGGATAATGGTTTTTACAGCCACCACATCTTTACGTGCCTATGCGGTCCAAATTAAGTGCTACTTTTACTTCATTGCAAAGAATTTTCTTTCTATTTTTGCAGTGTCTTGGTAAAAATGAAACACCAAGACCATGCTTGAATCAGCAACCCAACTCCCTATTTACCAGAGGTGGCAAACTGGGCAGGAAAATGGGATATTCCTACGTCTTTTAAATGTGTGCTGCCCAAATGGTAATGCAGTAGTAAGGCAAGAGTAGTAATGCCAACACCTGATGGTGAGCAGTATTTTTAATAAAAATGCAGCAACAATGGTAGAAATGGGCTAATTCACACCATTAAATGAAAAATTCCTAGGAAGTTTAAACAGACCACAGCTTTGAGCTGATGCTTCCCAGGTTAATAAAGCAACAATAATAAAGCCACATGCTATGACTTGGTGGGTCTCGATCTTTTTCACTTTAATTGTCGGGGTGCGCTTTTGCCCTGGGTGATGAGCCTACGGAGTGCTGATCACACTGATTTGATTCACACTCAAACTTTATTACACCTCTTTCTTTCATGTCTCCATCTCCTTTGGATGAAGCCTTCCTGGGCCAACCTCAAAAAGGCTCACTGCTTTCCCCAGGCCCCCAGCAAGTGCTCTACAGACAGCTGATATTTCAGCCACAGATCAGAGCTGAAGAATTTCAGAAATAAACAACTACGGAAAAATTATGTATTTATAACTTATTTCTTCAATGTGTTTCAGTTGCACAACCCAAACATGAGAAGAAACATTCCTGAAAACAACCTCTTTCTTCCCACCTATTAAAAAGAAGCATTTTAAATATCAACGTTTGTACTCATTCAGATTTCATTGGTGCTAAAATGAATGAATTTTTCAGTAGCCATATTTAACTTAACTTTAGCCGTATTTAACTTAAAGTGCACTCAAACATACATCTAAGCAGGTATGTGAATTAACTTACCTCAGGTCGTAAGGGTGTTTCCCTAGTAATTTGCTTACTGACAAGTGAGAGCAGATGGGAGGTTCAGCTCAATGTTAATTAAGTCAAAACTGTCACTAGTTCACCCACTTCCCTGAGCATTGTACACCTGCAGCCTGTCTGTGGGGCTGCACCAGCACCCATTGACGAGAATGCAAAGTACCAAACTGGTTGTTTTACTAGTTACTCCATATACACCAAACTCAACAAATCTTGGCCAGTTGGCAGTACCAAATGGCCTGGCTTGCACTGAATCTGCCCTGTTGGGCATAATGTATTAGATAAAGTAATTGTGGGTATTTTACTTGTAAACAGTGGGCCATTCTATCTAATGAGAGAAACTAATACAATCAGTATGGATATTTGTGCAGTATCATTGCACATAATATTCAGTTATTGTGGTTTGGGAAAAGAGGGAAGAATTTAGTTAAAATTTGTAAAACTTAGATAACTCTTTGAATATGTTCAAAGTGGAAAGATCCTAAGTATGAGATTTTTTTAAAATCTAGAATAACAGTAATTCCTATTGCAGAAACACCTGCACTTCCCAACCAAATAATACTCAAACAAAAAGCCAGCTATAATCAACCAATGACAAATAGCAACTCTCTTAATTTATTAATCTAATTAATGCATGTTCTGTGTTTATTAAACTAATTGTATTGGTTTCTCAAGGGGAATTACATTCCCTACATTTCTCCTGAACACGTATCCTACGCAGAATCTTCAATATTTTATTTCCATAATTGAAAAAATATTTTTGGTATATTCCTACTCTATAATAAACTGTCATCATAAACAAGGTGCTGTAATTTTTAAGTAATAAAAACACAGCAGGTGAACAGAAAGGGGATGTCATAACTCTGACAATAAAGTTTTCACTGCTGCCCCAAAAGTCCAGAGTAATGGCAGCTCTTGCCAGACTTTACAAGAAAATTTCCTACTGGATCAGGACATCGTGAAATGCTTTATAGAAAAAGAAAGTAAAATGCTTAATGCAGCCAAGACTTTAACAAAACATCTTGGAAATAAAGGAGGCCTCAAACACCGATGTAATTCAGTAAATAAAACATCAATGTCAATGACACAGTAACAGAACAAATTGAGCACACTCAGTTTGCTCTAACCAGAAAGACATGCACTGTCGTGGACAGAGAGTGAAAAACAGAAAGGAAAATGCATAACGGTTTTTGGTATGGGATTTCTAAAATTATTTGATTCAACTGTCTTAAAAAGCAGCTAAACATACCACTTACAATCATCACAGTGTTAGGGATATGATTTTATCTGTACTTCCACTGTAAATGTGAAGTAATTCACAGTAAATCAGAGGACATAAGATTTCTATCGAATGTTCAGCCTTGTGTCAGTCTGCTACATCAGTGAATTTTACAAAGAACCTATTATTTCAGTTATTCTTTGTTTTAAATGGGCAAGGTTTTAACAGCTTTTATGCACAAAGTGCAAGAATTCAAAGTTGTTTGAAAAGTAAAAAACGTCAGCATTGGTACAGACTTGCATCAAATTATACCTGGAGAGACATCAGAGAAAGCTGAAGGGGAAAGGTACCTTTTAAAATCTCACACAGAAGGGATACAGAGAACGAAACCATTTGTTGTAGAGAGAAAATAACACCCCACCACTGCAACCAATGGAAATGTGGAGAGGGGGAAGTTTGGGACCTTCAGGGCAGAAAAAGAAATGTCTGTAAGATATCTTTCTGGGTGAAGCTCTAGCAAGTAAAATGCAATCCCTTAATACTCAAACTTTTTTTCCTAGATCTCAACAACAAGGTATGTTCACTTCAGCTCTGGCACTGAGGAGTGCTCAAAACCCGAATTTCCCATGTAGCTGTACTTTGATTTCTCCACAAACAATGACTGATGTCACAGCAAGAGATGAGGATGGATAGAAGAAAAAAATGTAAGCAGATGGCTGCTAAGCTAAACTAAAATGCAAACAGGATGAAATTAAACAAGGAAAGTAGAGGGTGAAGAGTCCTAATAGGGAATTACAATAGGGGAATTGCTAGCCAGACAGATGTTTATATTCTCCTTGACTGCTTCATTTAAAACTGCACAAAGAACTGTGAAAGGTACCAGAAGGGACAGACAGGAGGACCTATTCTGCTATTACAGAGTTTCAGAATATCTGTCTGAATTCAGGTGAATCACGTCATGAAAAGAGTTACATTGATTCTCTTTTCAGAGGAATATAGTGCTCTGCAGGTAATATTCCATGTATTGAATATTAAAGTATTTTAAAACTTATTTGTATCAGCTTGTTCCCCAAATACAGCTTCTCTTACACAACGAGTGACTAAACAAACAAACAAACAAACAAACAAATAAATAAATAGCTTAAAAGTTAATAATTTACTGTCATTCTTTGGACAGCAGTCTCCTGCTAGGCATTCACTTCTAGTGGGGCCTCTGACTGAAGCCAATACCTTGTGCACATTCCCTATGCCAGGTGCCCAATTTTTGAAAATAAAGTGCCAACAGTTGCACATTGTCATTTGTGAATTATAATAATTTTTCTTACAAGACTGAAGGCTGCAAATAACATTGCAAACACAAATATCTAAAACGTAAGCAGTACCAGCGCAATAGATAATTTTGAGTATCCCCAAGTACACCAAGAAGCTGAGCTTGTATTAGAGCATTTCTGATTTATCAGACCTCCACCACAGTGGACTCACTTCATTGCAGAAATCATTGCACTCCCACAATTCCATCATATAATGCACAAGAGTGGCCTGGTTTGTCCAGTGTTGATCAGCATCAGTAGCACCTCCTTCCAGATAATCCATCTAATCTCTCAATTACCCTGGTGCAAATGTGTGAAGAAACCCGTAGGTGGTTTTTCCCTCAGTGCTGAAAGGGTGATGGCAAGAATTGAGCAGACTCCAAGGAGTTCTTCTACACTCTTTACTCCCAGTGTTTACCATACAAATATGTATGGTTGGAACATCATCTGTGCAAGAAATACATGATAAACTAGGAGGAGCATTAATCTTGAACTGTGCCGGAAGCATCCCTTTCAATTATTCCTCTTTTTCCTCTCTTTCCTTGTCATCCATATCTTCTTTGGTAACAAAACCTCTTCCAATTGGAAACTGGTCACAATGTCTCCTTATGAAAAAGGAAAGAGAGAAAAGAGCTGCTGCTCTACATGTTTTTGTACAGGGCAATTGAGGACTGCTTTCCTCTTCTTGACTAACACTCATATAAGACAGAGAGGAAATAACTGGAAAAATACTGCTATGGTCAACAACAACAAAACCCTATCATTTTGATGATGAATGCTTCCTCCATATGATGCCATCTGGCACTTTCAGGTGTTGTAACAACTACCTGACTGCACTTGGCTCTCTTACTTTTGATAGCATTGTGATGAACCCGAATTTTGCTTTAATGTTGGTTATTTTTTTTCTCTGCCTGTCACTTGGGAACTGTTGGTATTTCACTTTATGCATCAGCTATTTCTTGGTGGTCCAAGGTGGTATCACCAGGCTTCACATGTACTGCCCTTTTCTCTACTTCATCATGCTTTATCAGCATCTTCTTCTTCACTTGTTTGTCACAAATGACCTCCAGTCTCATTCTGCCAGGAGACTCAAATTATTTCTTCTACCCCTCCCCAAAGTAAATAATGAGAGATCCCTTCCCCCAACTTTACTTCTCATGCCTCCTCTTCCATTCTGCTGCCCTCAGAGTCCCTCCTATCAAGCCAGCAGATGTTCTGCACAAAGCAAAAGCTTGGAGACCTCCTCTGGATGCTGCTGCTGAGGTAACTGTGAGCCAACAAAAGGGTCCACACTCATCCCTAAGGGTGAAACCAGTTTTTCTCACAGCAGCAGGGGATTAACAGTAAAGCGGTTTAGACAGGGCTTTCTACTCGGCAGTACATGGAATTAACACAAACTACATGGCTGACCAGTATTTGACATGCTGGATGTATTATCCCCCCCTTACACTTTTCTTTATGGAGCCTTTGAATTAATAGGATAAAAAATTGCACTGTCAGAAATTTGGAGTTAAAGCAGGCAAGCCATTCTAAAAGGTGACTTCATGGGATTGTCTGACATCATTCTTCAGCTTCTGCTGAATGGAAATATTATTGTGTAAAAAATAATAATGTAAATAGCTCCATATGCAAAAGCAGTTCATTAAATTAAATTTTCTGGCATTTCATGTGTGTTACAAATGCCCAGAAAAAATGCTGAAGCTCAAATGCTTCTGTAATTGGGATGAGAAGACATTGAAGAGGCAGGCACATGAAAAGCTAACATTCTGAAAAGTGACCATACCCTACATATAGTGTATGAGAGGAAAGCGAACTGTTCTCTTCAGTCATGGAAAGTGAGTCTCTTGAAGACTGCACAAAACTTCATTCATATTTAAGACCAGAAAACCACCACAAAGCGTATTTCCCAACTTTTGGAGTGACCACAGCTTCAGTTGACCCCACTTGGATTTGTAAGGACCTCTGAAAATTCAGACAAACAGTCTTGGTTTAGTGAAAAATATTAGTCTCTCCACAAGCAAAAATGTTGGCAAAGATTTATGTTTTTTCTATAAATACATATTTTCTGTTTATTTCAACCAAAATTAGTACATTATTTTATATATCTCATAGGTGAGTAAAATGATCAGTACAAAGTGGGTAACTGCCCTGTTAAGGTCAGACATGAGTTAGCATGCCTGAAAATAGATAACTTTTTCTCCAACCACTAGACCTTTTTCATTATTTACCCTCTCCATGTTCTCTTTCTTACAACTCCACGTTTAAATGAAAACTGGAAAGGGAGCTGAGCGATATGGAACTCCAAAGGAAAGTAATTTGTTTTTAAAAAAACAATCCTGAAAAGGCTGGCCAAATGTTCTCATGCTTTATTTGGATGTCAGAATATATTGCATCAATTTTCAATCTCCCAAACCCAGATAAAGAACAACAAAATAATTAAGAATGTAAAAAATAAGTGGCTGGCAACAAAACTGCTGAACTGACAGCCTGGTAAGTCATCTTAATCAAGTATTATCACGGCAACAGAGTAGACCTCTGATTTTTGACTCATGTCACAAATTGCATTGCGACAGTTCTGTTGAGAACTCCTTTTTCCACTGACAAGCTCTTGTTTTCACATCTGGAAGAAAGGGGTGACCAGAAGTTCAAAATTCAATGGTCTAAAAGTGCATGACTGAAAATACTTAAAGGGCAGCAGTGAAGTATGTTGGAATTTAAAAACCAGGTTCCTGGAGCCTTGATGATTCCCCAGTTCTCAGTGCCTCTTCTTAACCTTGCCCACTGCACACCTCTAGTGCTGCTCTTTCAGCTGCTACACCCTATTGCTTTGGATTTACATCTAAGGCACAAGCAGATAAAAATATTAAGACCTTGAAATACAGTGAGAAAAGAATCCTTCCAAGATCCCACAGTCTTACCTACCAGAATGGTCCATATGCATCTTGTTGATGCAGTACCAATAGGCATAAAAAGCTATACCCTACACGTCTTACATTTCCTAATCCACTCCCATTCAGCAAAAATATTGAGGATTGCAGAGGGAGCAGATTTATAACAGAGTTATAAATCATGATTCCTCCCACCTCCAGGCTCTTAATTTGCTCGTGATAGGTGATGCAAAACACTTCCGAGTGGTCCCTCTCTCAGTTTGCTGTAGAGACATCCTACAGTGACTACATTCAGAAGAACAGGGCAACATCTAAGGAGAAAAAAACCCTTGGACCTAATTCCTGCTTGGAGTTCTAACTTCACTGTAAAGTGAAGTACTGCCTAAATACTTAGTTGGATTACTGTACATTTACTCTACTACACCTCAGTTATCTGTAGTTTCATTGACTACTGTTTCAGCACTTGTGTACTGGTATGTAATATGTTGTCTCCCTGTAAACAAAGGACAAATTTAGGCAGCTAAATTATTCTTTTGTTTAACCCCTGTTCTTGAAATGGCAAACTGTCGAGATATCACTGTCCTTGGTAAACACCCAGATTTCAGTGGCACAGAAGAGTCATATCACACGGTGATATCCAGTGCAACTTAACAAAAAGAAAGAACCCACATTATTCTTCCCACAGCCTCTGGGCATGCACCCACAGATAGATTCTCTGTGCTCCACCATGAATAAGCTTCCTTCTGTGTAATTTCTGAGGAGGGAAATCTCTTCTGATTACCTGCACACATTAAACAAGGCAACATGTATTTTGTGCGTTATACAATACATATGCTTTTTTTCCTTTTTATATTTAATGCATTCTATGTAGCAGTGGTGACCTGTGCAAAGGGATGTTCTAGGTTGCCTTAAACATATGCTCTCACTTTCTTTGTAACATTTAAACAAACAAAAAGATACTGCTCCTTGAACAAGGTCAGGGAGGTCTTCAGATGGTCTATTTCCTCAGCTTGCCTCTGACTCCACATTGCTTTGCAAATCAGATGCTAGATATATTTTGATTATTTTGTACTTTAATGGATCATGTACAAAGAGCCCACCCTTCACATCATAGTCATTAATTTTTTTCTGCATGGGAAAAGCAGGTAGTTGGTTGTGTGTGTGTGTGTGTGTGCGCACGCACACCAGTGTATACATGTGCGCTGATTGAAAAGTGATGGATTATTTTCATGTGGTAAGAAACACAATGTTTTCTTTAGCACAGCAGGATATTCTGTTTGCAAGGTCTAACAGTGAAATATTATGCATATCTGGAGCTGGCCCACTGCCAAAAACCTAACAGCAGAAATCAGAAGAGATTTTGAACCTGAATCTTAAAAAACCAGTACAGCCCTGCAAAGCAACTAATGAGACATTCAAAACAGAAAAGCATTTGTACTAATGCATGATTGCTGTCATATATGTCATTATTTAACAAAACAGTAAATAATTATTCATCTAAATGTTACCTTGAACTTCAATTTAAAATACAAATATATTTTCAATGACTTCTACATCTATGCTGATACAGATTTATTTATCATGACCTAAAGTAAATTAAGTGAAATATTTCCCAGGCTCAGAGAAGCAATCACTTAAGAAGCAGGTACAATTAAAAAAAGAAACAAAAAACTCTCAAAGCACCAAATGCGTGAGAACTGTAGCACGCCAAACTAGAATATACTAGCCCAGAAAAACACCAAAATGTTTTCATTCAACTCTTGGGAGAGAAGATGGGGCTGTGCATAACATTCAACCAAAGGGAACCAGGCTGGGGTCCAATCAGACACTACTGGAGCTAGTTGGAGTTTTGCCATTCACTTCATTGGTGGACAAGGCAAGCATTGCCCTTTAAAAAGCAGGCTTCGAGGCCTTTTTTAGTGCTAAGGTCCAATTAAATAGGATGGGAGAAATAAGCGAGTACAGTCGACACTCTGATCTTTACGTATGTAATTCCTATGACAAGACAAAAAGTAGTTCACATGAGGATGGTGGACTGGATTCCCACAGCACACATAATTGTGGCTGTCTGGGATCTTACAGCTTGCATTGTAAACTTGAAAAAATCCACTCAATTCCAGGGGACATAACTTTCAGCATGGGATCTGTAAAAACAGCTTTTCCCTTGGTAAGCCTTCTCACATTGGTGTGCACTCCTTCCTTGATTAATTTATTGCACTTGACTAATTACTAGATAACACTGGACAGTTTGGGTAAAGGAACATATATATCTGCATTTGCATGTGACCAAGTGAAGATGTTATTTACCATTAGTAAGGCCTTCTGGAAAATCTCACTCAAGCTCTCACGGTGCCTCTTTATTTCCACTGCATCCCTTTTATCACCAGATCTTCACACTGGGGTTCAGAAAATGCTTACAGTACTGGAGAGTTTATTAAAAACAGGCTAGTGGTTTTATCAACATCGTTAATATTCTAAGAGCAAAAGATTTAGTGTCAGGACACAATCAACGTCTGGACTATTAATATGGAAACTACAGCATTTTGAAAAAGGAAAACCTAGGAACTCAGGATATGTATTTAATAAACTTCCAAAGTAAATCATGTCTGGTTTTTATAATCTGATTTTTTAAAAAAATGAGACAAAGCCGACTAGAAATTTAGAGACCATAATGGTAAGACACAAATATTTTTGAATACTTTGAATATAGAGTTTTTCACTTGCCCTGTTGCATTTCTTTTGACACGTTACCTCAGGACCCTTATTTTGAAATCATTAGAAACTGGTTTGAAATAACAACTGTTCCTGCCCAAAAAAAGGGCCCACCAAGTGATGAATTGCCATTTTCATCTGGCAGGATACATTACTATTGGGAATTTTCTGCTAAGTTTCCACTAAGGATTTTCATTGTTGTCTTTTGATACACAGAAGTTGACTGGCACATCTTTTCAAAATCTTTCTTGTTTTTTCCAAACATAACTAGCATATAAAAAGAACCATAATATGTATTATGGGAAAGCAGCACAGTGATATAAAAGACTTCCATACTAAGAGCAGACGGAAAATGGTAGTTATTATTAATTTAGAAAAAACAAAAGAGCTACCCAGCATTTCAGTAATGTGGCAAGTTGTATGCTATTGAGGGAAAGAGGATTTTATAATTGGATTTTAGAGTAATTTAGGAGACGAGATAAGCTGTAATGGTTGCATATTAGAGGTTAAAACTACAGCAGAAACTCATAACGTAAGGGTTCATTGCACTGAGGAAAACAGAACAAAGGAAACAACACAGGAGCAGCCCAGCATAGGTAGCAGCAAGGTAAGCATGGGCTGTGCGAAACTGAGGCACTTATATATAATAACATCCACTTAAACAGTTTTCAAGCAGTATTCCTTCCCTTCACAAGTGGCTCCTTAAAAAAATAATTATATAATATATTTTTTTTTTCTACTATATCCATATATAACAGGGTAGGAATGTTACTTCTTAAACTGTGCCAGCAGTAACACCTTGATTTTAGGAGAGGAATGACAATAAGCATTTTTATCTTCCTCAATAATAATGACAAAAAAAATTATCAGAATGCCACCAAGCATGGACACAGCAAAAAACTTTTGCACGAGGAATCACTGACATTTCAGGGCACAAAAGCTCTGGACAAGGGAGGTACCTTTCCCTACTAATTCTTCCCTGAGCAAATGGAGACACAGCAGAAGACAGAGACCTCTCCCTGGGGGCCTCATGCTCCTGCAGACCATGCAGCTCCCACCAGCTCTGCTGCTGCTTCCCCCACCTTCTCTGAAGGCTGAAACTCTTTTCCCCCTCCATCTCTCAAGTCAAAACTTGAATTGACCCAGTCTCCAGAGCCTCAGTAGCTCCGGCCACTTCTGGAACGCACAAGTCGTGCAGGAAGCACTTTGCCAATAGAGAGGAGGGAGACAAGGAGCAGAGGCCAGAAACAAAGGCTAGGCCATCAAAATCATGCAGAGCTTGAGACAAGCATCTAAGTGATCACTAATAATCCTTTTCTGGGACTACTGTCTGCCTCCATGCTGCCTGCAAGAAACCTGGTTGACACAGTGCCTAGCAAGGCAGACTCCTGACCTAAGCCAGCAGGCCTGGGTGCAATGCAAGTGAAGGGCGGTTGCTTTTTAAATATAAGCTGCTACATCCCTGCAATCTGGAGTATGTCTGCTAACCAGCCAAGTCCCATTATTTTGTTGGGGATGGGAGAGAAAGGGAGAAATATTCTCCACCATTTTTCCAGGCTTATAGCAGAGCACACACTTTCAGTTTCCATTGCAGACAGATTAAGCTGCAAAATAGAGCACTGTGACCAAGTTCTCAGTTGTGACAAGTGAGCACAGGCTCAAGATCAGTTGCTTTATATTAAATGAAGACCCAGCCTTGGATTTTTCAAAACCAGGTGTCTAATTTTTTTGTGGGTCTTTGCCAACATTGAGATATTTTATGTTTGCCAGCTGCCAGTCTCAGTTTGGAAAGCATAGCTTCCTCACTTAGTGATGCAACTCCATAGGCATAGCAAATTATGTACACGTTTGGCAAGCAGCTTTGGGAAAAAAAAAAAAAAAAGAAAAAAAAAGTATTCTATGCCAAGAAATGTGAACACTTGCAAAAATACAGCAGTTTATCAGAAGAAAACAGTTTCCCCTCCTGTTCTCCTTCCAAGGATTTAGCTGGGGAATGTTCACCTGAGCAATCTAAACTCTCAACATTCCAGAGGTAAAGGGGAGGGGGAAAAGAAAGAAAGCACATTATTCTGCATGGTGAATTCCCGTGCCGTGGCTTCTCCCAGCCAACAGAGCACCATCGCTCACCAACAGGGTAAATAACCCAAGCCTTGAGGAAGCAAAATCTGTTTAGAGAGTGCATGTTCACTATTGCTATCCTTAGAATGAAGGATACTTCAAAGTTGGAGGCCTCCTTCGTTACCAGTGCTTGGCTACCCCCTGCTGGGCTCCCACGGCTCAGACCCTTCTGTACCATCAGGCAGCGACAGCAAAGCACCCCAAACACACTGGGTTCATCACTGGGGCAAGCTTCCTAAACCAAACCAGGCTGCGAGGCTTTACTCCTGCTCAGTACTGAAAAATGACACGGCCTGCTCAGATGAGATTACAGGGATGGCTGGTTATCGTACCGCAAGTCTCTATTTTTTATGTTATGCGTGGATTTATCATAGACTTCCCCCAAATTCTACATCAGAACACATTTGAAGAAAGAGTGGTACACTGAAGAAGCAAATGAGACCCCCCCAATACATGAATATCCAGAAAACCAAATATTTTCCCAGTAATATAGAACTCTAAGGCAGCAGATTTCCTTTCTAATTCTGTGTAAGCTGGATGAGCACATCTGAAACACTTTCCCCAGCTTGCTTTAAAAGCATTCCTCAAATACAATTCAGAACAGAAATTCCCAGTACAAACCCCTTATTTATGTATTTTGTGGATAAATTTAAACAGGAAAATGTGCTGCAAGATGTGTTCAAACAACTAATAGTTCCTGTAAACCAAAAATATATTAAAAAACAGAAAAGTGAAAAGAAAAAGATTAGTTGTTTTAAGCTATAACACAGCTGTATGCAACTAAAGCCAGAAACATGTGAAATTAAATTGGATTTTGGGGCAGGGGGTGGGGTAGTGTGCAATGGGGTTAAGTTTACTAGTAATTCAAATCCCTTTTTCCAAGTTGCAAGATGTTGTTACTGACACTTTTATTTTTCTTTCATTCTGTTTATTTTTGTGAACAAGGCAGAAAAGAAATTGTTATTTGAACCATATTAACAGAGGCTGCATGTGCTGGCTTAGGGCTCTTGCTTAGCCAGTTACTGCTTCTACGTAGCAGAAGGGTAAAAAAAAAGACATATCTTTTCAAACATTTATTAGTGTCACATAAATAGCAGAATTCTATTTAACAACAGATTAATATTAGACTGATTTAGTCTCTAACCTCTTTGATTTCTAAATGCTGGTAAGACACTGTCTCCCTTGTTCCTTTATCTAAATAAAGCATGTGTAGCAAACAAATATTTCCCTTGTGTTACTACAGGAAAAGGGAAGAAGTTTTCATGAAACAGAGTTGTAAAGGGATCATATTACTGAACTAGAGTCACATCTCTCCTCTAAAATGTTGTCCTTTATGCTGCCTGTCCTCTGCAAGAAAAGAAATGGCAGCAGCAGACTTTGAGGTGGGAGGGGGAAGACAGGATACTGTGCCTGTCTGTTAGTCAGCAGGAGCCGTCAGCTAAAGAGGATGGGTTAGAATCCATAGTTCTCAAAACCTAGACAACTAATCTATTTTTTTGTCTCCTATATTTAGATTCTGGTTTGTTCTCAGGACACACAACCTTTTCAAAGGTTCACTCCTGAAAGGACAGAAGTGCAAAAAAATAGTATTTCAAAGCTACAGGCCAACAAGGAATAGAGGGATCTGTTCCTTCAACTGCCACTATTGACAGGAGGCCTTTGCTTTACTCAAAATGGCTTTGTCTCTGCTGTGGATCTGTTCACAATTTATTTGAAAGCAGAAGGCAGTTATTTAAAAACAGAGCCAGAACCTATCACTAATCTGACAAGTCTTCCACACAGCTCCAGCCCAAGCTTTCTCTCTGTTGTTTAGCACTGGCCATGCATTGCTAGAAAATGAACAGGGCATGGGAGTCATGCAGCAAGGTGTCTAGAGTGAAAGTGGACAGAAGGATATGCCTATTTCCCCGGGACTGAAGACCAGTCTGAAGAAAGGGATGGGCATCCCCACTCCATCCCATCCCGCAGTCCTGGCTCCTAAGTGGGCAGACCTGGAAGAAACTTCCTGTGTGCCATGGGATGCCACCAAAGCTCACCTCTGAGATTTTCTTGAGAGTTCCTGCATCTCATGCCAACAGAAAGCTAGGAGTAGTCTGGGATGCACATCCAGAACTCAAAGCTAAGTAACACTTGCAGTTGTCAGAGTTTATCTTAAATATTCCTTAGGACTGCATCCAGCCTTTGGTTTCAGTGTATGCCCTTGTCTTCTTCACACCACCTTGTCTTCACCTCTGCATTCCTCTTCTAGCTCTCCCAAACACCACCTTTCCTGCACTAGCCTGGATGGCTCTTACCAGCTTTCTGTCATGACTTTTAACGGCCCAGTCCCGTGTTTCCAAAACTCCACATGGGGCTAACTATCATTTTCTTATAGGCTCAAATTGCACAGATCTTTCCTGGAGCTACACAAACTCTAACTGACGTCATCTCTAACCTTAGTTACCCTTCTGGTAGTCTGCTAGTAGCTTTTCTCCTCAGCTTCTGTCCTAGCTCACTTGCAGACATCTTTTTCTGGAAGGTGCTAAAATCTTCTCGGATTTGTCAGGCACTGCCTAGCCACCCCACTCACATTCATAGCCACCTAGATTCTCTGATGAAATCTCAGCATGACTTTGTACGGCATGCCTGTGTGAAACCTGTGAGATGCATTTTCTTGCAGCCTTCCTTGAGATAAGTGAAGAATGCAATGGCTAGGCAATTTGGGAGAAACTGGAGAATTCCAGGTATTACTCCTGCATCAGCTATACATACGAGCAGAGGAAGAATATGAAATATTTGTGGAATATATGGGACGTCAGGAAAGAGAGAGAGGAGCTAATACAAAAACTGTCTACTTTGGATAAATCAGTAGTCTCAATTATTTTAGAACAAAAAGATTTCAGTTCAAACGCTGGGAATGATCCAGGCGATAGTATCAGTAAATTAGCAGTTGGAGATCACATCTCTAAACATAAGGAACATGCTCCAATGGCTCCAAGGGAAGCCATTGCTCTTCCTCTGCTCCCAACTAACATGCCCCACTGCAAATCGCAATAGGTATCCCCACAGTTCCCAGCAAAATCAATGACTTGTGGTGACATGATTCATTTCTGGTTCTAACATCTGGCTGGAATTTTACGCATACGAAGTCTGTGATTTGTACAAACAATTACTTTAGAGAACCAAAAATCTTTGCAATTCACCATGTCGTAACCAAACCATCTGTCCAGCAGGCCACTATGGGATCATACAAATAGACGAGAAGGCAGAAGGTCGTCCATTTTGTCCAGTATGTTTAGTTCAAAATACCTACTTTGGTCTTCATCATCAAAAACAGGAGTTTATTCACATTACATTGTAAGTTCACTAGAGACCAAAGGTTTTCTCCTGCCAACTGAACTATATCCATACCTTAACTGTCAAAACTATAAGCAAAAAAGCCTAGCTACTGAAGTTCTGTTGACCCTACAAAACAAAGAAAATCAAGACAGCTGAATACGAGAGTTAGTATTTTATGTGCAAACCAGTATGCTGCATGCACAAGTGTTACTAATAACATTCCTCCATTTTTTTAAAAAACGGGAACCATTGGATATATGAAATTGTTATGTTTCTTTTAGCCCAAGAGAAGGCAAATCCCAGAATATGTATGTTCAAGTCAAATAAAAAACATTTAGATCCTATCACAACTTCAGTTTCTTACATGAAACTGAGTAGCTCAGTGTACATATGGCACTCTTGCCAGAACAAATTAATGTTGAAAGCTGAGACATGAGAGACACCTTCCTTAGCCGAGTTGTGACTACCCTTGCCTAGAGCAGACAGTGCATGGCATTTAAAAGGGTCTGCCCCACAGAATGAGCTTTCCTGGATTGTGTCATGTTCCCAGAGAAAACAAAAAGATGAATGGGCAGCAACATAAACATAAGCCTTGCTGAGAAGGCAGCATTTTAGATAATATGTACTATGTCATTCTGGTCCCCCTCACTTGGCAAAACATAGGCTTAAAACATATTATGTTAAGATAAGAGTTTGTTCTCAGATAGTCTTAGCATAATCAAATAAACACAGAAAACAGGGTGACCTTAATTAAAAGGTCATTTACATTGTATGTCCTGCCCTTAGAGCAGGATGAGCTGCACCATGTTATTTTTGACAGATATTTGTACGAGCTGCTCTTCAAAATCTTTGGTATAGATTCAGCAATTTGCCCAAGCAATTTGTTACACCACATAGCTGTGCCTGCACTCCATGAAGCACCGCATGATGGCTTCAAAAAGATTCCTAAGGTCTTAGAGGCTAGTAAAACAGGAAGAGTAAGAAAGGTCAAAGACTGCATCCTAGTCGGCCAAAATGAAAGAGTATTTGTTATTTAATAATTATGTTATGAAAGCAAGCAGAGCCCCAGGGGTGAGCTCTGCGCTCCACCGTCCAAAGCTCTGCCCAGTGACAGCATTCCAGGTAAGAAGCACGCCCAAGTGAAGAGACATTTATCCGAGGTAATACAAAAGCAGCCTCTATCGTCACTCCACAGACCCTTCAACATCACAGCAAAGTGTATGAACAATCTATATAATAATAACCTACACCTGTGGTTCAGTGACCAACCCCTGCGCAGAACTGAGGGTGCTACACACCACAGACATACCAGAGCAGAGAAGCAGCCTGTGCTGCCTGGTTTTTTAGCTCAGACAGAAATAAAACTCAGGGCAACTTCCACAAGTGTGACAAAACTCATTAAAAAATGAAGTCTAGAGATGGTGTTTGTTTTTAACTTCGTACAGATTCGTAAATATAAGAGATCCTTTAATAGGCCATGTAGTTTTACTTTTTTTTTCCTCACTAAACAACAGATTTAGAAGGTATAAAATCGCAAGTATTTTTTCCGAGATGTTGGTAATGCTGAGCCAGAAAAAGGTGCTTTATTTTTACTGCCATGGTGACACTGTGCTCACCAGAGGAGCAACTTATGCCACATGTAAAAATCAGGAATTCCTCTTTTTTCCCCGATGCCTGCTAGCACACTGGCTGGCACATGAGCAAACCTGCCAAGAGCAATGTGTTGTCCAACGTAATTTTCATCTTCCAAAATGACTTAGTCTGACTTTTCATGCCACTCGCAATTTATTTCATGATGTGCACAAAGGTTTCTATGAGCAGCACCCCTCTCTAAGGCATTGTAGCTAATACTAAGAAAGGCTTCAGCTCACCCATGTACTGAGGCCTGGCTGTGAAGCACCAGCAACTGTGTGGTGAGATGGTATTTTCAAAGGGTTGTCCTTCAGGAATTAGAGAGACGCTGTGTTGGCAATAACACTACCAAGCAGAGCAGTCAAGATTACTAACTGGATAGAGTGTTTTTTACACCCACGTGCACAGCCTGAATTTTTTGTTTTCTTTTTTTTTTCCTTTTTTAAACTTAGACTTCCACAACCTGCTTTTCTATTGACATAGTAACAGAGGAGTACACTTTAACTTACTCTTTTTCCATGAAGCAGATGTCTTTTCTTGTGAGAATTGGCATATTTTTACCCTTAGAATGATCTCTGCTTTTATATGCCTAATTAAATTTTAGCGGTCCCTTGCTTAAATAAAGATTTATTAGCTCTTAAAATCATAGCATAACTCTTCTTCCACCTATCCATCCCACCACACTATCCTTTAACATATTTACAAGCAGACTGGCTTATCCACTATTTAAAAAAAAATAAATAAAGTGGATGATTGAATATTGTTATGTTATTGGTGTCAATTACTAAACTTCACAATAGAGCTTTCTGAAGATACTACTCTTTAACCCTGGAGCTGTCAAAACACTTTAAGAAAGAGAAGCTGTGAGTCTTAGAGATCAAGTACTCAAAAAAGTTCAAGTAACAGAGGCAATCAGCAAATTTCAGCCCCATGAACGGACTCTGCCATAGCTGTGATATGAGCTGACACGTCATCAATCAAAAGAATCCAGGGAATTATTTTAAGGAGCTGAAATTTGCGTTGTCAGAAGCACCTACTTATAGATTACTTCTCGTTTCTCTTTGTGAATGAGAAAGACAAAACCTGTATGTAACACTTTTGCACACATGAATTTATATATATTGACAAAGACAAACAGTAACACAGTACAGTACTGTGTTTGCCAAACTATTGGAAATAATTTCTTTATAGTTCTGGGGTTTGAGTTTTGGCTTTTTTAAAACACTCATTTATTCTCCAGGATTAGAAGATTAGTAGTGTGTTGGTCTTTCATTAGTTTTACTTTATTACAGTCCTGCTTGCTAAAATATTTACATCATAGGGAATATCCTTTTCACTGAGCTGTAAAACCTCACCTCTCTACCCTGCACACTGACATCTTTGCACCTTGTAAACACCACTGCTACAAGCAATTGTGTTCCATGTGTTTGTCAGCTTGCATCAGGAATGCTGAATTTCATCTTCCTGCTATAGTTTTAATCATTCAGCAAAACTAAAGCTTTTGGTAATTTCAAATATATTTTAAGTGCAAGAGATGACTCATTCATTTAATTTCACTCTTCTAGGCCAGATTCTCTTTCAAAAGTCACAAAAAGCAGGTGACTCAAAAATATTCCATATATGAATGCCATACAGCTGGCTTCACAAATAAATCAGCATACAAAATCCCTCTTACTGAAATTTGTCACATTAAACATCAGAAGCTGTAAAGTGAAACTAATAGGAAACTGCCTTGTTGTGTAATTTGTGTGCATGTGTGCCCAAACACACACACGCACACACACCCCATCCATACCTTTGTACTTTTCCATATATGTTCTATATGCTCAAAGAGCAACTTGCTACTGCCAAGATGCCATCAAAATCTGGAACAGACATGAGTGAAAAAGCCTGGAAAACTTCAGTTTTATAGTAAGAGTGTTTTAATATCAGTACATATTTTTCCTTTACCTTGCACTCTTAATTACAGCCAACAGCTGCTGACAGTACCTCTGTTTTTCATGCATGTATGTTAAGGTCTATATAATATGTTAAATACATATATAGGATGCTACATGAATATACACAAGTCAAGACATATGAAAACTTCTGTGACCAACAGTGACATTGGAAAGGCAGGCACTGTGACCGAGGCTGGGCTGGAGGGACACATGTCCTCTGCATCCAGGCCTGCTCTTCAAGCAGCTTTTGGACCCTGCCTGATGAAGAAGACAGCCACACCCCCATTCAAGATCAGGATTTATCTCTGGGAGCCAAGCTGGCCACATCTACCTAGATTTGACACCATTTCTGGACTCCGTCTGGCACTAACTCCAAGAGGAGCACTCCAGGGGCAGGGAAATCTAGTCAACACCATTACTGACAATCCTGAACAAGTTGCTGTTTGGCTTCTTCAGAGAATGCAGAATTCCCAGTTGAGGAAATACGTTACTGATCTGAAGATATTTAGATATTTAAAGTGCTAAGACCCTCAGATAGACCTACTCAAAAAAACATCAAATGAAGCAACTCTTGGGTATCAGTCAAGTGAGGAGGAATAAGAAGTCTCTAATTCTGTCTCAGTTTTCCTTCTCTGTTTTTGAGGTACAGGTAACAGTTTCTATTCAAGATGCATAAGTATGTAGCACACACACATGCTATTTTCTTACGCCGTTTTCTACAAACCCTCAATGGAATGCTTATACAAAAGAATACTCTGAAATAGTTGTTTCTGTAAAGAATTATTCTTCTACATGATCATGGCTGCCAGGCAGGACAATAATGTATTTGCAAGAATGGACAAAAATGTAATGGTATCTCCCTAACAACAGTTTCATCTCTTAATATCACTGCATCTATTTCATTGCTGAAGAGTTGATGTTTCAGATGCTAAGAAAATGGGAACAGCAACAGTATTGAAGCAAGCAGCAAATATTTATATCATTTGTCCCTGCGAAACCCCACTCTAATGGAAGACCTCTGCTACTCGATGACCAGGCTGGGATGCTCGCAGGAGTCATCCAGTTCCTAAGAAATTCTGTAGGAATTATCACTGAAGTCTTTTTAATTGCTATTTTTTAAATCCAAAGCAGTCACTTCAGTAAGGGGAAGGTCATGATTTCTAACGGCATCTCCCAGATTTTCTTTGCTTCCATGCCTTTAACACCCCACCCCACACACAATATGCCTGTGTGACCCCCCAGCATTCATAACTGCTGCACACCTTGTCATATGTACATGTCACTGGTGGCATCTGTCATCTCAGGCTGCACATATTCCACTTCAGCTTAGGAGACACACCACTGCTGCTTGCAGTGGGAATGGAAGCTTTTGAGCATCACAGACTGGGGAAGGGAAAAACAAAACAAACAAAGCACAGAACCACAAGCACCCACCCAACACCCTCCAAAAGGTGAGCCAGGTGTAAAGTCAAGGAGCCACAGGTGCAGCTGGCCTAGCTGGGTATCTCCAAGAAGTGTGAAGTCCTTCCTCCAGCTAATCTGAGCAGATAGTAACTCTCAAGTGGAACAGCATCACACCATCCCTGCATTAAACAGATCACCTTAGGAGATGAAAGGAGAACTGGCTCTTCATTAAACTCACATAGCATTTGGAGGAATGACACAGGGAAAGAGTGGCAGGAGGTATAAGGGAAGAAAAGAAATAACAGAAATCCATGGAGGTCACTGAAAGACACAAGTCATGGTGCTTCTTAACCATTACAATCAATGCTGTTCCAAATTTATGAAACTGTAGTACAAACATGTAACAGAAAGATATATACACACAGTCCACATTTCAACTCAGTGATGGAAAACAAAAATTTTTTCCCAACATTCTCCGAACAATCATTCTTGGGAACAAAAGGACACCTGAGCAGCTTTACCAATCAACCATAACTAAAAATCAACTTCTGCTTCAGCTGAAGTAAGTGAGATCACAGAGAACACATTTAAAGGGGTAAGAAAGATGGACTGCAGGATATAGCCCTTTTCCATCCACCCATAAAGCCCACTGCATGTACTCATTTCTGTCTTCTTCATGAACCTTACAATAGAAATAATGATTGTGTTATTCAGATTCTGTCTAGGGGAATGAAATCCCCAAACTTTAACATCATCCCATTAACAACACTCCTTTATTTGTGGCGCAGTTTCTTGTGCAATGCACCACAGAACGACTCTAAAACCAATACTCCAAATACAGTAAAAGTCTCATGCAGCAGCCTCAGGAGTCTCCCATTTGCTTGTAAAATTACATTAAATGACTTTTTGAAGAAGTGAAGAAGAAGGAGCTGCTTCTGGAACATTTAGTCTATCAAAACACAAATAATTACGGTTGAAAATACTTTTTGTTTAATAATTGCTGTTCTTCATTAGTGTGAACCAAGGACACAGACTATCTGAGACAATAGCATCTGCACCCCATATTTCATTATCACCAAACTTCACATTTCACACAAAAGCATAGCTAGCAAAGCCTTACAGTTTTAATTAGTTTCTGCCATAGCTGTGAAGGTCAGCCAATTATTGTGTGTGAAATTTCAATATGAAGCGGCTGAATTGAAGACAGCATTGCAACATTGTGAAACTCTGCAATGCTGTAAATCTAGCATGATAGAAGTTTTTTTCAAAGAAAAACACCCACAAAATAACATAAATTAATCATCAGGTACGCACAGCTTCAAGGCATATTGGCTAATTTAACATGTGTTAGAGAGGGGAAAATAAAGGTAATTTTTGATAGCGTATTATGCTCTGCGAGGTTTCTTATCAGTGTCACCAAGCGTGACAAAACACTTAGTTGGGTCCTCATTTCTATGAGGAAAGCACAGGGGTTTTGTGGGATTCAGAGTCCTACTGTCAAAAGAAAACAATAGAATTGAGCAGATGAACTTCAGCCATCTAGAATGAGGGTCATGAGATGTACAGCATGCCTTGAAAAGCCAGGTCTTTCAAAAGTTGGCTCATTTAGGCTCCAGCCTCGTGGTTGGCTTTGGAAAATCTTGAGCCAAGTGCGTTACATGTACAAGTGTCGGTGTGTAAAAACATATATAAGAATTTGGATTCAAATGATGTCCAAATAATCTATGCCCCAGCTGGCACTAAGGAAGCAGGAAAGGATGCAAAATGCTGCACATACCTCTGACCCAAGACACAGCCTCTTTGCACATGCCATTCTTGCTAAACATGGGTAATTTATGCAGTGTGTTGTGCACTGGGATTACAGATGTGCAGAAGGTACAGCCTGAACCTTGAATGCATTCAAGGCCAGCCTTAGTCTCAAATCTGAACAATAGTTGTTCATTTAACAGAAATACCTTTTGCCTCTTTCTTGCTTTTTTAACAGATGAAAACTCTGAGTAAATTTTATCATTTTATGTAGGAACGGTGAGATCTTCAAAGACACACTTGAAGCTCATTTTTTTATATGGGTATCACAAGATGACACATTGAAGTCAAATAATAATGATACAATGGTTCTATACCTCTAGCTCCAGTGAGCTAACAAGACCTGTTCTTGATTATAAATTTACAGGTAAGATTCACTGGATTTCAATGGGAGGAAAAAAGGAGTGCATGAAGCTTACAGATTGGATTTACTTTGTGTATTCTTCCTATGTTAAAGCCCATTTTTTTAAAATTAAATGATCCTGACAGAAAATATATGCAAACTCATTTTTAATCTAGCCTGGGACAGTACATGCAACTCTAGTAAGCACCATAGATTTATTCATGTGGAAATACCTGCATGTTCATATGTATATATGCACATCACAACCAATTCCCCCTTCCTGTGCCCCATTTTTTTCCTGCCATTGGGAGGACCAGGCAAGTGTTTGTGCAGAGCTTCTGCAGACAAAGCAAAACCAGCAAGGCTGTTTCACTGCTCAGATTCTCTCCTGAGTTCCTTCTTTACTGGCACAAAACACATTTGCGGCTATAATGTGACTCACAGCAGTTATTGCCAGAGTTTTTTGTTCTTTCTTTTTTTAAAAAATGTTAAAATGCATAGCTAGCATTAGATGCTCAAGAACATTTGTAGCCTGCTGCATCAATGCCTATATTTCTGGAGTTATCAAAATCCCCAATTTTTGGTTACCAGAGAACTGTATCCTGGGCTGCATCAAAAGCAGCCCGGGCAGCAGGTCGACAGAGGTGATTCTGCTCTTATGACACCCCACCTGGAGTCTAGATCTGGAGGCCCCAGCATAAGAAGGATGTGGACCTACTGGAGGGAGCCAAGAGAAGGGTCATGAAGGTGATTATAAGGGTGAAGCACCTCTGCTATGAAGACAGCTGAGAGAGCTAGGGCTGTTCAGCCTGGAGAAGAGAAGGCTGCAAGGAGACCTCATTGTGGCTTTCTAGCACCTAAACAGGGTTTGAGAGTGCTGGTGAGGGACTTTTGACAAGGGCATGGAGTGACAGGACAAGGAGGAAAGGTTTTAAACTGAAAGAATAGGGTTAGATTAGATATTTGGAAGAAATTCTTTACTGTGTTGTTGGTGAGAACTGTCACCGATTGCCCAGAAGGGTTGTGGTTGCCCCAAGCCTGGAAGTGTCCAGAGCTAGGTTGGATGGGACTTTGAGAAACCTTGTCTAGTGGAAGGTGTCCCTGCATGGCAGTCAGAATTAGAGGATCTTTAAGATCCCTTCCAACCTGAACCATTCCATGATTCTGTAATCATAGATTATTTAGAATTAAAACCATCACCGTGATAAACATACATTTTTCCTGCCTCTTGAGTAATCCCTTAACTAAACCCAGCTGAAAGAGAGATTGTAAAGTAGTTGACAATTTGTTTCCTGCTGCACCTTTTTCAACATCACTATCCATGCATGGAGAAAACAGTGGGGAAAAAAAAAAGGTTGTTTAGTTTGCATTGACAGAACAGGACTGATGCCTTCTAACACAGGCTGAGCTGGCTAGAACAGGTATCAAGGGTAAATCAAAAACAAAACTAAACATAATGGAGATCCAGGTCAATTCAAGAAAAGAAAAAAAAAATAAAGAAGAAAAAGTGAGCACAGTCTTACAGTTAAGTGCCAGATGTTCAGTGTGGTACCCTGAAATACTCTTCTCCAATTCCAGAATCTCAGCAGTGCTTCAAGGATGTCTGGGAGTCTGAATTCCACTTCACCTGTGGCCTAGAGCTCTCTGGCACAGGGTACAGCATATTATTTAAGATGATGAACCCTCCAAGGCCCTATACAGGTACGTCAGTGTCTCTACATCAGCACTGCTAAACAAAAGCCTAAAATTAGCTGTGAATAGGTAGTTTCACGTTCCTTGGTTTCCCTTCCTACCTAATCAAGAGCATATTAGCTTCCTTCTGTGCAGATAACTTGTAGCCCATACCGGGAATGTATTTTCTTTTACTGTCCAGAGATAAGAGTGGCTAGCAGCATAAAATCCAAGCTTTAATTTCTAGGTACTGCTTTCATACTTCTAAACACCAAAGGAGTTGGTTGTGCTAGAAGTAAAATCATGTGTAAGTCCCAGACATGTACCATCCACCACAATATGAAACATTCACTGAAACCTAAAATAGCAAAAAATAGAAAAGGGAGGTGAAATAATTAACGGTGGCACCAAAAATGCTAAAGAAAATGTGTATGTGTATACATTTTTGTATGTGCATAAACTAACTCCATCTTGTGCATAAGATTCACTGATTTCTTTTAAGAGAAATAGTGTAAGAAAATAATCTAAATATATTGGTTTTGATGAGTAACCCAATGCAGAATAGAACAGGATCACCTGAGTAAAAATCAACTCCAGAACAGAAGTGAAAAAAGAAAAAAACAGCCAGACCATGCACAACCAACACACATTTATACGTAAGAAAATCAAATTATTATTAGCGAAACAGACTGAAACCTGTCTTAGGCAGTTCGCCCAAGGAAGCAGCAAAGCTCAGTAGCCTGGCTGAGGGCGTCTTTTACTAAAGGTCAGACAAAACCGCAGGAGAAACCTCAGGGATCTCTTGAAGTTGTTCCCTAAGACAGGGAATGCCTAATAAAGATGGAGAGTTGTGCAGGTTTCATTGTATTTATTAAACACACACTAAAATATTAAATACGATAGCAGTGGCTGAACTAAATCAAACATACTCTAAGTGTAATACAAATCATCGTTAGACAATGTAGAGAAACACTCAACACACACAAAGCCAGGCAATGCCTTTATTGCAATCCCAGCAATTAGATCCATCCCCAGAGACGTGCCACCGGCACTGGGAGCCCAGAGCCCCTGGAGCCCTGCTTGGTCAAGGATGCCGGAGACGGGCAGGTTCTTTGTGAGAGAAGTTCTTCCTGCTAAGAGTCTCCAACGCTCACTCACTCCGCCCTGGCTCTGCTCCAGCAGCAACACTTCCCTGCAACAGGGTCTCCACTCAGCCCAACCCACCAGGGACAAGATTTCTTCCAGTCAGCCTTGCCAACGGCAGCTGTTCCCAACCAAAGAGTCTCTCTCCAGAGAAAACACTCTCTCAAAGTCAGCCATGCTACAAGAACAGTGGCTCCGAACATCAACAGTCTCCTTTCAAGAAGAAATACAGGGAAAATCCTCACAGCCAGTCTCTTTCCAATGGGAGCAGTTCACATGTTAATCCAATGAATAATTCCAAGCTGGAAGATAAAATATTTAAAGCGAAAAAAAGGCACAAGATCTTCAAATGTTCACAGTTTTCAATCCAGCCTTCAAAGCTCACAAGCTCACTACCATTTGCCAAGCAGGATCAACATGAAGAGTATGTTTAAAAGAAACATGAACAATTGCACCACCAAAACAACAGGGACTTCAAAATTCAGCAAGAATAGGAGCCAGTGGAGCTGCTGAAACATCACGTTCAGTAACTGCAAGCAGAAGTCCACCGTGGTGCCATGATCCAATGTATGATTCAACTGATATTCATATCACACAACGAAAAACACCACAGGAATTCTCAGACTGGACAGACCCCTCTATCAGGGAGCCAATACAAAATCTACACTGGTTAAGCAAAAGAAATCCTTCGATGAGCAGGTAGGGCCTAGCCACCATCCTTACTGTCCTAAGTTTCCTCCTTACCCAATTACTCAGAGCACAGTTTATGTTCCAAAGCCTAAAGGTATGTTTGCCCTCACGGTTGTTTTTGTCTCCATCTAATGTGAATGTGCACAGAGCTGTCTAAACCTGACCTAAAAATGAAAACTGTGAGGCTTCATATGACCAATTTTCACCAGGTTACTTATCCATTGCCTACAAAGTGACTCTCTTAACCCATTTCAACTGCCTCTCCTTTCATTTTCTGAAATAACTTTTGATTCCTGTTTCTTGGAACAGTAAAGAGGAATACTTAAGTCATCTTTTTTATACCATTCTCTAAAAACAAGCAGAGTTGCACTGTTTCTGTGAAGAGGATATGGGCAATCCAAAGTTCCTTACTGTTGCTGCAGGCTAAGGGCACGTACGCAGGCAATTGCTGTTGGATCAGCTGATGTTCAATACCTTTTTAACACTCAGACCACTGAGCTTCTCACATTCAGAAAAGCCCATTACAAAACTTGCAGTAATGCTTCTTGCTGGTCAAAAACTTTTTCGGAATTCCAAAAAATTCCCAAGTGGATCTTTTCTAGCCATATTAAATCTGCAGAAAATACGCCAACTAGAGCCTGTGCTACTGTTTGTCTCCTGGTATAATAGATTACTTTAGCACTTTCTTCCCAGTGGTTCAGCCCCTCTAGTTTAAGATCCTTCACAACTCTTACGTATGTATTTTCAGAGGGTTTATCATCGTGACTTATCATCTGGTAGTAACATTTCTTTTATTGACAAGTCAATCAATGAAGGGCTCATCTTTACTGGCTGAAAACTAGTATTTGCTCAAGATATTTGAAGTGAAGACAGAAGCAGCAAAATCATTTGACTTCTCTGCATTGTCCTTAACATAACTGTCTGGCGGGTTTTCTCCTTCACAGATACACTGAGGCTTGGAATTCATTGCTGTTTGTGCTTATCTGATTAGATTTCCCACCATTTCTTTCCTGCAGTATAGCCCGGTTTCGATAAGACCAGTTCAGTTTTCAGAAGGATGGTTGTCTCCTGCAAGTCACTTCTTCAGCTTTAACTTTAAATAGGCATGCAAGATTTCATACAGCATGCTCTGAAACAGCAGAAGTTTGACTAAGCTGTCCAAACTGTTCCTCCCTGAGATGTCACTTAGAGCAGCTTTATCAAATGTTGAAAGTATCATCGTGCAGTGCTGGCCTCTTCCACCCTTCACCTCCTGCTCACCCCCCCCATAAGCCTACACCTAGGGGCAAAGCTACACGGTGCAGTCTGGGCAGGAAAGGTGTACGTGTATGGCTGGAGCTCCTAATGTTACATCATTCCCATTAAAGGGGAAAAAAAAAAGAAAAAAGAAGAAAAGGAAATTCTGTTTCTGATCCTTGTTTTTGTGAAGATACAATCAGAAATACGATCCAAGAGTGCTGACTGAATGCTGTCTGCTCATGCCTTGAAATGTCTGGCAGCATGAGTTGTCACATGATTTTTACTCATTTTTACAGCAAGTCTTTCTCCTTTGATCTAGTAACAATAGACAATGGATGAATCAAGAATGTTTCAAACTCATTTCAGGCCCTCAATCATAATACTACAAGGATTTTGATTTTTAATTCTTTTTAACAACTTACATCTTTTTCCATGGTATACTGTCAACACCTTGTCCACCTAATCTGGACCTTTTTTGATGGCTGGACCAGAAACATGGGAAGGTATTTTTCCTACCCTGCTTCCAGTCTCTAGCAGAGCCACTGTATTTTATCTGGGCCACATTCCTAAAGCTAGACTTCAGCCTAAAATCCCTGGGCAAATATGCTGTGCATGCTTCAGCATTTTGCTCAACATCCCTGCCCTGTAAAGCAGTGCACCAATGTCTCAGTGGCAGTTTTAGAGAAGTCCACAAGGAAAGCTGTGTCTGAGAAGAGAATAGCCCTAATGGAATGACCTTTACTGGGACTTGACACCTGCTACCTTGTAAGCTTCTTATACACACAGCTTAATCCACCTGGAGGCTTTTTTGCTTGATGGAAGGTGATAAAAAGCTGTTAGATTGTAAGCTCTGTCTTAGATTCAAAGCATGTAGGCTTGATATTCTGAAGCTTAGTGCACACAGAGGGGAAAAATATTTCTTAGTTCAGGTGCAATTCTCAAGTTGCTTATTAGGAATGAACCCTGGTCTAAGAAACACTTTATTGGAATGAAAGTAAAGAAAAGGCTTCCTGATAGGAAGAAGGGGCCCAGTTCCACAGTACTACAGACAAGATAATGTAATAGTGATCATAAAGCTTTCCTCAGCAGACAAAAAGAAAAAAGTAGCCCAACTCTAGAAATTTACAATCCACAGAGGATCCAGCAGATTGTATTCTGGACACCTTAAAGGTGAATGCTCTAAAACATGCATCAATCTACAGGGATGAAAATCTGTCCTGCTCTGATTATAAATAAATCCCCCTTTCTTTGAGACAACAAAGGTCTAAATCAATAAGTACTACCAGTGTGATTTTTAGCATGATAGAAAAGGGGGGGGAAATAGAGTAAAAGACAGGCCCCACTGCAGCACTGCCTTGGCACAGCTGTTGGGAGAAACCAGTACACAAAGCCTCAGAGTTAAACAGAAGAGGAATTAACATTATTTGGCAGTTGGCTTTTAGAACTTAATGAGTAAAGAGAAAAAGAAAACAGGAAAATAACAAAACATCCAGACAATCCCCCCAAAGAAATGACCTTCTAAACAGACGATCTCCCTGAACAGAAATGATCTACCACTAACTGCTCAAACTGTAGAGGCAGCCAGCACAAGTGAGAACAACACAATAAAAATGCAGTGGTGGCTGGGAGCTGAACTCATGTTCTTCAGGTCACTACTTCTGGCTCTCTTCTCCCATTGTGCCAAACACAATCTCCCTCAGGGAGGCAAATCCTGGAGCTCATCTTCCCTCCTGCCCGAGCTAAGGCGCATCAAAGCCGCCAGCTCTGGCCTTATAGGGCCCGGAAAAGGAAATTGTGCAAACCCTTTATTACACACCATGAGAGAAAGCTTGAATAAGCTCTCTTCAGCTGAAAGCTTTTCCTAGCAGAAGTTCCAATTTCATACTCCCCTGGGCACTTTCTCTAGGATTTTTATTTTCTCTGGCTAATATTGACAATCTTCCATCACCCTGGAATCTTCAAACACTTTGTCCTTCTGCAGTTGGCCCAGGTGACTAACTTACTGTTTTAAAGGGTTGCACACAAAAAGTCCAGTATGGAAAAATTTATGTGGAGATCACTGTTTAAGAAATACTATGAAATAGAACGAAGCTTTTTAAAATTTTGTTTATTTCTTTTAAGGTGGCTGACACCTCTCTCGATGGCTTTAGTCACTTAGATCTAAGGTTACTTGCCTGTGAGATCAGGGTTTGTGTTTGCTAACCCCACCTGTGTCATACATGCTAGGCTCTAAATGTAGCAGTAGCTAACCTTTATCTGATGGGTTTTATAATATAGGCCATTTATATGAAGTGAGTGGAACATTGATCCTCCTGTTCAAGTTTCCTGAGATTATTCAGTATTAGCATTGCTGAGATTAGTCACACCGTGGCTGCTGTTCATGTAGATTGTTTGATACAGAATATTTCCCACTATACACAAAAGCAGCTCTGTAGGAAAACCCAATTCAATCAATTTGAGCAGCGCCTCTTGTGCTACATTGGTAGCATTGTATTGGACAGATAAAGTTGTGATTCTATCTAATATATTCTTTGGCTGGTTTGACTGATGTACTGAATGAATAGAGATACCTAATGCTATCCAGCCCTGCTGCTGAAAGATAATGGCGTTATTTGAAAACAGACCAAAAAAGGGAATGGAAAGAGGAAAGGGTTTAACCTCTGCTTCCCACATCTGTAGCAAACATGGACAGTGCAGTGTGGGAAGGAAGAAAATCAGGCAGAGGAGACTTCTGACAGCAAGCTAAAGGAAAGTGGAACCTGAGAATGAGGAAAAGCTCTAAATACGGATGCAATGCCAGCAGCTGCAGAAATTGAGGTGTCCCAGCCTCATTTTCAAGAGGTGCTCTGCAAACTGCAAAACACCTTTAGATAAGCAAACTATCTGAGCCTCAGGCCTTTGTATTCTTTTCCCAATTTTTATCATTATTGGTTGGGATGGTAGAAGCACCTACATCCCTGAGAGGGCCTCTACATCCCCACAGCTGTTTGCACCAACTGGCACAGGTGAGCACTTGCAGCTTCCATTGTAACCACTCCCTAGTGACAGTGCTCCACAAACCCCAGCCTGTCAGGTTTTAAAAATAAAAAGGAAAAGAATGTTAGGGATTTTTAAAAAAAGATTTTTCCAGTTGATCTTCTGTCCTAAATCTGTAAACAAGTAGTTAATGTTTTCAGGGTTTAGGCTGACTTTCTAACACTGGAGATGCGTTTAAAAGCACATCAGCTTTTATGTAAAACACCTTGGAGCCAGGAAGGGAGCCAAGAAATTCTTTCCTATGTTGTATTATAAGAGAAACACAAAAAGTAGCTCAGAAAAAATATTATAAAAAAGGGACAGACACAGTAGATAATGGAAATGCAGCATCACCAAACAAAAGGTGCATTCTGTCATAAATGGAAAAGTCTGAGAAATGGAAGACAATGTCATAAGACCAGAGAATAATGGTGTCATCAGGTGCCATGTTTTGTTAAATCTTGTATACAAACTCCTTTGATTCCTTCAGTCTCTCAGTAGCTTCGTGTTTGTTGTTCCTGATGGGTTACAACAGCATTAGATTTACTGATGACATACCTCAGTCTGGAAGCAGCACCATTCATAGCACTTCAACTACAACATGCATTGCAGTTTTACCCAATTTACTATTATCAACATACATCTGGACAGCTTTGCTAGTAATCTGCTATAGTCACGGGGGACTGTTTGGGTCTAGTGCTGATGTTTTAAAGCACTAGTTTAAAAATTACCAATTGGTTAATTTTCTATACCAAAACACTCATATTCGGTGAAAGCAAACAATAGTCCATCTAAGGAATGCATGTGTATGGAAGGAACCAATACACTGTGTTTGTAGAAATTTTCATAGCACTATGATCACAAAAACTTCAGATTAACCAGATCCTTCGGCAATTGGGACTGCAGATAGGCAGCAAAGGTGAGTAAGTTTTATCTCAACTTATGTAGATACTTTTTAGTGAACCTCCTCAAGGTCTTTTATATCGATATTTTTCTCAGTTTTAAATACAATTTTTTTTAATTGACTTTCTTTTGAAAATTTAATTAGAATTACTCTTCCCTTGTGATTACATTTATTTTTACTTTGTCTCTATGCTACTTTTGATATGTTTAATTAGATTTAAGTATGTCTCACACTGCTCACCTTCAGAAGTACATCAACTATTATATCATCTCAGCTATTTTTCCTATAGAAATTATCTAAATGCAGAAAACTTCAAGTAAAACCATTGGGTTTTATTCCTTAATCACACTATGACATGATGGTATTTTCAAGTTCTATGAATGAGCCACCACAGTTACACTAAATTTTATGGGATTTTGGTGCTTTTTTTCTTACTTTTTTTTCTTTCTTTTTTTTTTTTTCCTTCTTTTTTGGTTTCTTCATGCTGTACAATGACCTAACCTTTTGCAAGATGGTAACAAAAAGCCAGACTGTCCACTAGGAGCCATCATCAGCTGTTGCCTGTAAGGATGCTCCAGATGATCTCCAGAGTCATTTTATGAAGGAAATTATTCTACATTTCTATAAACTTAATGAAAAATCTTGCTTGAGCTTTGCTGAGTCAGGGCATTCTTCTCTCAGCCACTTTTGCTTTGCCAACAGGGACACCAAGTCAGGAAATTTTAAGCCTGGAGATTCATCTCCCTGAGCTTCAGACATTTAACTGAGATGGCTAAATAAAGAACCTCGTTCTATGTGTCATTACCAGTACAAATTTCAGAATGACACCATGACTCCTGTAAACTCCAGACCCACCAATAGGGATCAAGGGATAATTATCATATAACATAGCTGAGTGCTTAAAGCAGTGGGATGGATTTGGAATCCAGTTGCTCCCCATGGAGAGCCTATAAGGAAGAATTACTAGCATTTTCAGCATTTCTGCCACCACAGCATTCTTACTTCTTTCAACATACTGAAAGCATTTATTTTTTTCATGTTCATCATCAACATCAATGCCTCAAGAATTAGAGTAACAGTGATATTTGAAGTGGTTCCTATAGTATTAGAGACTGAGCTAGTACATTTCCGGATTGTTGTCTGATGTCCATAAATTCAGAGGAATATTTTAAACAGCACAGTATTTTTTTTTATCATTGTGGAAAACTGCAACCTGCCAGACTAATACTGTATATCTGATGCTGACCATTTCTCAGGTGTCAAATCCTTCAGTAGATAAACTTGCAGGTGAAATTTCAGGGAAGAATAACAAAATAACCTGAAATCTGCTGTGACCTACAAGAACTGTGAAAATTTTATCACTACCATTTCCTTTAAAGCAGATTCTCAAAATTAATCTGAAAGAAAATGGTAAATAATTTCCCACCTTTACAATACATGAAGGTATCTGGATTGAAACATCCACCCTCTTTCTATGAAATATTACAGGAGGATGTAAACTGAACATTGTGCTCACGCAGTTTCACAGGTTATGAGTTTTTTACCTTGAGTAATACCAGGCAATTTTTTCTGAACTGATTTGTATTAATAATTTGATGTATCACCATAAAACACCATCAACAGACCCTACGCCTGCCTGATACTGACTTTAAGGAGGAAGAGGAACATGTTCTGAAAGACTGATACCAGATCTGAACTGAACTGCCCATTGCAGAGAGAGATCCCTCCTGGGAGATCCCTACCCACAACAGGCATGAACTCAAATTCAGTCCCCAGCAGGTTTTCAACAGCAAACCCCGGACAATTTTCTAAGCAATTTTTGCTTTATTAACAAAACCCAAAATCCAGACAAAGATGAATTTAATGTGCAAGAATTTCTTTCTTGGCTAGGCACCTCCAGTTTTAAAGAGCTTTTAAAGCCCAGAGACAGTCCCTCTGTAAACTAAAAGGGCTCTGCTCATCCACAGCCACACTACAACACAGTGAGTATTTTTTCAACTTTTTATGGCAAATTCAGAGACTCCCCATTTTTGCTTTGTGAGGAACATGTCACTGTTTACCTGTGTAACAGCAGTGACATCCCAAATAATTACAGGGGTTTTTTCCCAGTCATGGTACAGGAGCTTTTTATCTAAATTTCTTTGTGGCATGCATGCCACAGATTTTCCATCCACATCTCAGATTTGCTTCCTCCACCGTCTGGAAGAACGTTGATGATTAGAAACCATAAATAGGATTATGAAGATAACGCTAAGATGAACAGCCCGACATTGGCCTTATGAAAAGCTATGGAAACACTGATTTTGGATGAGATATGTATAAAACTAAGAAAGATTATAATTAATGCTAATTAATACTAATTAATTAATTGGTTTATTATGGGGAAGAAAAGACAGGTTTTATCAACCAAACAATTACTAATAAAATTACATTTTGGTAAAAGGCAATAACACTGACTAACACACTTCTTTAAGGTATCCGAGTTACCCAAAAAAAGGTTAGGAGTCTGATTGTTGTATCATATAATGAACAGTTATCCACTTTTGAAAATGAAAGAAAGATACCCATGTGTTGATCTCTAAATGAGCAGGAAATACGTACAACATGATGAAATAGTTGGTAGCCACAAAGACAAAATTAATAATTAACAAAGGGAACACTTTAGGCAAGGAAAAGATGGTATATTTTCAACAATTTGAAATCTTCTAGAAAGAAGCCTTAGTGTAAGCATCTGGTATGCTCAGATAATATACATTAGCAGCTTAACGCAAAATTAAAAGATAAGGCGCTTTGGTTTGTATTACAAAAGTAATAATCGTAACGGTCTTTTCAGGCCTTAAAATGAATCTATTAGCATGGTTCCAATGTGCAGCACATGGGACTCCTCAGCATGATCTCAAATGCACTTTCTTTGATAAGTCTCTTGTTTCTCGAACACCCTCAGAATTGTTAACTCCAATGTGGTGGAGTCTGTCTCTTGCTATTTCTACCTGCAGTGTCATTTTCATTCCTTCTGCCTAAAACTTTTCAAGTGTCATTCTTTAGGAGAGTATTTGCTTCCCTAGAGGCCTCCTTAATTCATCCAAAGGCCCATATTACCAACCTGACCTATGTTATTTACTGTAATTCTTTTAGATTCTGGTAACGTCATCTGCAGCTTGCTGAAGTCATTCTGTAGCATTATACCTTAAAGCATACATCTTGTTTTCTGCCATTATGCCTTGAAGTGCCATCTACCTGCAGTGTCACCATGCAGTGCCTGTGTTTGGGGTCAAGCGTCCACTCCTCCATTTGTTCTCCTACAGCCAGAACAGATCCACCTCATACTACAGCATATTTAAGTTTTAATCTGATGTACTTCAGCTGAAACACACCTTGAGCTCCTGCCTCTCAGGGGAAATTGTCACTGATGAAGCATATTGGGTCCCTCATCACTCTAGGCTGGACCAGCCTCTGGAAATACCTCTTTCTGCTACAGTACCTAAAGCAAGCAGGATCCTAACTCAGACAAGGAATTATGATCTGAAAGGTAGAATGAATATAAGCATGTATGCTACCTCTGTAGATCCAAGAGAACTGATAGCAGATTAGATTAGCATTTTCTTCCTTTTCCAAATCACCTTTTTCTTTATGCAGTTTCCTGTTTATGAAATTTCTGTACCAACCTTAATGGGTATTTTGACCCAATGTACCTTGTGATAAATGCCATAATCATCCATTTGGAGGCTGTCCCATGTTCTCAAGACCAGAGATTTTTGGATGACAGCCCTTTATTTAATTTTCATTTGGCTTCTGTTCCTAAGCACTTTGCTTATTATCAGGTCCTTTTGTTGTGTGTACTCCAGTTTCATCCTACTAATTGGCTACAGTGTAGGTCTATGATCCCTATCAAATTAACTTCTACTGTAATTGAGCCTGCTAGAATCGGATTGCCTGCATAACCTCCTCTTTAAGTCATGTTCTCATTGCTGTACACTTAATATCAAACTTTCAATACTTTACACTTTCATCAGTGACTATGCATCTGAAGCTATCTTGGATAAAAGTATCGCTTACATCAAAATTGAATTGAATGCCTTTTTATAACCACAAAACAGCTGACACCATGGTCAATATCTAATGGTAAAATTAAAAATCAGTCCACTCAGCTAAGTTAGTTGACTTTGTTGATTTCAATTGCATGAGAGCATAGCAATAAGTGGACATAGTACAGCATATAGCAAAAGAGTCTATAATACTCAAGATTTCCCATTGTGGCATCCAGGCATGGGTAGTTAAGAGTTTCATTCTGGATAGGTTAGCAAACTTGTGGATGGCTGGGAAATCCACTTCAAATGCCCAAGACATTTCATTTACTCTAACCATTAAGGGTCTGTATAGTCAGTGAAACCTTCACCTAAGCCAGGCATCTGGGCATGCTCTAGAAATACATTTCTTTTGGTTTAAGTGATGTAATAAGAATCCACTCAAAAACCTAAAACATTGTTTAAGATTTCCATACAGATGTTGCTACCCATAAGAAAACCTTGCTGTACAGGTGCCAGGGCTCATGGTGGGGAAAAAAAATAAAGAGAGAATGAACTATCGGCAGTTCTTAGTGGCTTAGTGAAAATAATTAGAACAGGAAGTACAGTCAGCTCAGTAAGAAGCTACTTTAGCATTCCTTTTGCTATTTTTATTTGCACTGGTTAATACCTTCCTACATCTTAAAATAACTAGGCCAGCTTGTCTGAGGGAATGCAGAACAGAGTGCTAATCTCATCTCTGCCTCTCAATTCACCAGGGTCAGCACTTCCTAAATTGGAATGATGTATCCTGTCCTATTGGATGATGTCAAGTAGCAAGTTCTATACATTGTTACTTTTTGCTGTTAAATTACAGAGAGAAGTCAGATTTTGGCAAAACACGTGGACTAATAGTAGTCACCCACTTACTTCGTGGCCTTCAGTATCACTTTTCCCACCTTGACCTTGTGAGATCATATCCTGTCTTTGGCAGCTGCTAGCATGAAGTATCCAAAACTTTCCAGTACCATTTAGTTATTACAAATTCTTGGAGTAACTGATCAGTATATAGATTTTATTGCACAATAGATGATAATAGAGAAATATCTTCCTTGTGATTGACTAAGCCTGGCAAGCACAATATGCATGTTAAGAATTTCTTCTATGGAAAATTACCCCAGAAAGCATCAAAATGTTCCCTTTCTGTTTGAGGTGAAACTTCTAAAAGATTCTGCAATATCTTCCTGACAAGTCATTGGGTGCCTCTGAGCACATAAATTGCACTAATGTATAAATACATGGAAATTCCAGGGCAACTGTTCATCATCAGATTAGAATGACAATGATGAGGAAAGCTAGGTGAGATACCTATAGCTGCAGCTTAGGGAAAAAAGACCCGAAACAACAAACTTGTGTTAATGTATAAATACAGGCAGGTCTTTGACTGTGAAGTTCCTATTTTTTGCATGTGTAAGTCTCACTGAATCTTCTTTTTGGAGTGCAGACCCAGCCAGATTGAGAAAGGAAAAATTGAAGTAACTTAGAGGCATTTACACTAGTGAGGTAACAGATGTGTTTTAATCATGTTTCTCTTATAAGCCAAAATAAAAAATATTAGAGGGCATCTTTCTTTAGGTTCATAAGCATTTCTTTTTTTAGAGTTGCTTTATGAAAAACCTGCCTTTAGTGAAAAGACTTGCTTTCTATATATTCAGTGAGTCACATAATTTGAAACCGGTTCTCATTTCTAAGAGCAATACTGAAGACAAGAACAATTGTTATACTAGAAAACACCTAAGCCTTTCCACTTCTCTATTTTCACCTCACTCATACACGATGCAGCTACACATTAAAAATATTCAGAATAAACATGATTTTGGCTGCAAAGTTAAAAAACAGTAATAGCAAACTTACGAGCAATTTATCCTATCAATTCAACTACACTGATGATCCTTCTCCTCCAATCCAGTCTGAAACTGGAACCAAATAGAGCCCAAGGGGTTATTTAATTTTCAAGACTCAGACAGGTCTCTAACATGCCACTATGTTCAGTTCTTGATCAGAGACATTCCTTCACCTTGATATGCATGTACAGCATCATCCATACAATATTCCTCTTCTGACATCAGGGGCTGCTCAATATTATGCTATTATTTAATGCCTCATGTGCAAAAACCTGCAATAACCTGCAGGAACTAGAGAGGACTTCATTTTTTAATGATTTCAGAAAAAGAAAAAAAAGCACTTCTTGCCTCTCCTTTGCACTGGAAAGAAACACCACATGTATACACAATCAGCTAAGCCCAAATAGACACTTGTAAAACGTTCTTATCTATTACTTTGTACAGTCAAATTGCTTTTCTACATTGTGTATCCAGTTTACCTCTACGCTGTCTGTTTAAATGCAGCTCACTCATAACACTAACAAAAAACAGAGGAGAAAATTTTTCCTTTCAAAGCAGAGTAGCCTCTGCAGGGTAAAATTTAACATTTTACACTGGGTAGAGGGAAAAATTTACAAGAATTTAAAGCATACTATAACATGCTTTCTATAAAACAAAATAAGCACAGAACTCCTTATTCACATCACTGAGGTGTACAAACTTCTCTCATATAACTCCAGATACTTGAATGAGTGTCTGTGGAGGAGCCTGGCTGCCCCACATTCCCTCTCCACTTGCAACAGAGACAGAAATAAACTTCCTAACGTGTGATAAATTCCTGTCCTCCCTCACCACCGCTAAACAAAACCTTTCCTTCCCCACAGTATCTCAGTGAGACTGAGAGGTATGCATGCAATTCCTTTCAGTTCTTGATTTATAATATAAATTATTTATTATTTATTATATAATTTGTTTGGAGACAAATTATGGTCACTTTATAAGAACACAGGTCTGGAAGAAATGCCCTAGACTGTCCCACCAAGACTGTCCTCTCCTCAACTCCCAATGTTCGCTTCCCCTGAAGTATTTGTAGAGAGCAGACATAGTCCTCATCAGCCCTCATTTTGTTAGTCCAAACAAGCTGGGGTCCTTTGTTCTCTCCTTGTAAGACAGCTCTGCATTTTCTGGATCACCCTAGCAGCCTTTTTTTGGCACTTACTCCAAATAGAATTAATCCCTCTTGATTACATTGACCCAAACCACACACATTTCTGTGGGTACGGCTTCATTCTGGCCTAACACAGCAACAACAAGGCTTCCAGGTCCACTGGAAACACTTGGTCTCACACTTCTCCGCATCCTGGTTGCATTTTTCGTGGTGGTGTCAAACTGATGAATCACAAACCTCCTAAGTTACACAAACTGACATCAATCTGTCTTCTTCATTCATGTTTCCACGGCAGAGCTTCCAGCTAGTCATGCCTGTCTCTTGGCTACTACAATCTTAATAAGGTAAATTAAACAGGCAACAAACATTTTTGTCCTAGCTTCACTAGCTGAGATATTAAACACATACTAAGATTGTTATTCTAGCACTGTTTTCTCAGAGGCTACTTCCAAGCCTTCCCCACAATTAGCCAGCCCCATTTGGAAGCACAAAGCCATCAGCAGTACAGGGCCATAAGGCCAACCTGGTTCTTCCCACCAAGAGTAGCCAGAAGCGTGTGATGTCGCTTCTTTTTTTCTTTTATTTCTGAAATATTTTACTCAGCTTGCCACAATGACTGAAACAAAAAAATCCAAACAGTTTAATGATACAAAATGGTTCGTATTAGTGTCTGTCTCGTTTTCCTCTGTAGTTTGAGGGATCAATATTAATGAAGAGAGAAGCTATAAACATCACTAATGAGGATGAAGTGGAATATCCCTCACCAGAGCTGTAAGAGCTTGAGCTTGCACCAAATGAAGATGACATCCACTATTAAAGGCTGCATTTTAATCCAGCCACAATAATAAAAGTGAAGTTAGTGCTATTGGTAAATTTTAATAGATGATGTCTTACAAAAGCAGCCTACTTGAAATTCAGCCCAAAGACTAAATTAAAGTCAAAACCCTAGTCAGTTAACTGTGCTATAACATGTGAAGAATTGATTTTCTTATTTTCAGCTGTCAGACCTGCTACAAAGAATGAGTTTTAATTCTGGGGATGTTATTAAACTCCTTGCTTAACTGGCAGGAAAATGGAACCACTAGCCAGGC
This sequence comes from Falcunculus frontatus, assembly GCA_013398115.1. Classification (NCBI taxonomy): domain Eukaryota; kingdom Metazoa; phylum Chordata; class Aves; order Passeriformes; genus Falcunculus; species Falcunculus frontatus. The sequence continues at coordinate 165,574 of VZRV01007195.1, read as the reverse complement.
GACAGTGGTGCTGCTGTCGGAGTGAATGACACCTGTCAGAGTATGATGAATGACCCTCTCTGCCCCACAATCCCCCGCTCTGTCACTCAGGTGAGGGCCATTAATCTTCATCGAGGGCCTGTCAGGCCAGGCAGCCACGACGACAAAACGTCTTCTCGCATTTGCCGCCACCACGCACGTAACAATGCGATATTCTTATTGTCACAGCAACGCCAAATTAGCATAATTTATTATGACTTTCCTCCCCCCCGAGCCCCCTCCCCACCCAAAACCCAAGTAGGGGAGAGATGCGATTAGACAGATGGAGGGTAGGCCCAGCCTGCCAGCCCTGGAGCCCCCCGCAGTGCTTGATGAGGAGTGGAGCATCTCCACAAACCAATCAAAAAGCTGGCAGTTCAATTACAGAGTAATAAAGGGACATTCATCATTCAATTAGGCACCTGTCATGGTTTCACAAAAGGGAAAACTTCTAACCTGAGACTCCAGGGAGAAGATGCTACAACCAGGAGGCAGAGAAATAAATGAAAAAAGGACAAAGTCAATTACTGGCCAAACCAGACAAAAGGAAATATGCTAAAATAAGGGAGAAGTTATCCCTGGGCAAAAATCAGAAAAGTTACATGACCTTAAAAAGATTATAAAGGGCCAGCATTAAAAGAGCTACGCCATGCTACACAGTGACATGCACACTACCAGTTTTCCCCCCTTGCCTGGTTCAACGAAAGCCGAACGTGATCATGAAGAATGCTTTAGGGAAAGAGGATTGTGGTTTAAAAGCCCCAATATTGTTACTGCACACACCATCTTTAGAAAGAACACGCCTATTCATCCCACCTCATTGCTGTGCCTTGTTTCAAATGCTATAAGCACCTGAGGTTATTCTTCCTATCATGTTAAAACATTAGCAATTCCACTAACCACGTAGAAACATAGGTAAACCCTTTTCAAAAACAAACCAAAAAAGCAGACTCCAAAAACAAAGAAATAGAAAGAAATCACTAACATGCCATATAACCGCCAAGCCTTTGGCATGTAAACCAGAGAAACTAAGCAGACTTGCTTCATTCAAAGTTATTTTGTTCAATTTATGTGCTTCATAGTTTGCAGAAGCCAGAACTTGAAAGTTATCAAAAATTAGAACATGGCAGAGATGAGATTGTTTGTCAGGCAGACTGGAACTAATGTGGATTTATCCTGTTCTGCAGCTGCAAATAACAGGTAAAAAAAAAATAATAATATTAGATTGCTGAACAGCTGCTTGTGCAATAAACTCTGTTAAGTTGATTACCTGCCTGCTAAGAAGGTTTATAGTAAATTGCAATTCTAACATTAAATTACCGGAGCAGCTAAGGTTGGATTTGGTTGGAAAGACGTAAGACTAATCCAAAAATGCTCTTTAGAGGTGATGAATGAAACCCTGTACAACCAGCTGGAATGGATAGAAAAGTCTAGAGTGTCTTGATTTTAATCCAACACTCATTTTCAGACGGGCTGTTTGAATCCTGGTGCGGGCTTGCACAGAGAGCACAGGGGCATGAGGAAACCTCCATTTATCACTGTACAAGTGTAATGCTGCCTGTCTCCTCATCCCCCTGCTCCATCACAGTAAGCCCGGGAGCAAGCTACACTAACACAGCTATAAGGTGTCCAGGAGACAAGCTAGTTCTGCGTGGGGTTGCAGTTTGACATGTGGATGTGTCACTTTGCTCATGCATGGGTCAGGCTGCAGCTCTGAGGGCTCATGTTGTATCAGACCACAGGATTTACACCTCCAAATGGTTTTCAAAATTCTATCTAAATGAGTTTATGTAGAATAACAATTAGGGAACTCTTTGGGAATGTTTTGTCAATTAATGAGGAAAAAATATCATCAGATAAATATTTGCGGGTTTCGCATACGACTAACTCCAATCACCAATTATTTGCAGCAGTAGTCAGAGCTGGTCTTGCTAGGGAAGGGGCAGAAATCATCATTCTGCACTGCTTTCTTTACAAAAGGATCTGAATCTAAAACAGGGTGCAAAATAACATGAACTGTGTGCTGAATACTTTCTCCCATGCCTTTTTGCATTTGCATCCCACAGCCTAACGAAGTTCTGATACAACATCACAAAGAGGCTAACAATGCCTACATACCTTGCTCACAGGAGTGCTGCAGAGATAAATCTGATAAGGTTTTAAACTGGCTTGGAGATGAAACATGCTACACAGCATAAATACACGCTGTAGCATTGTGTGCTGTCCTCATTACACTGTTTTGAAGGAGTCATGATAGACTGTTGCATCAGCTTTCCCATAACACTGGGCAGGGGATTTTTTTGTTTTCCCCTTCTGTTATAAATACATTCTAAATACAAGCTTGCAAAATCCAGAAGGCGGAAGAGAAAAAAAAAAAGTGCCAGAATTGCTGAACCTCATAATTTATAATTCCTTCCCTCTAGAAAATATAGTTTATCAATACAGTGGTTGCGTTTGAGATTAGTCACATTGTCAAGATTTTCAACAGAAAAGAGGCAGGGAATGGTGCATGTGTCTCAAAGGTGTTTGATGGCATTGGCCCTTGAGGTTTTCTGCATACAGTTCCACTGCTGCTGTGCAATCGTTCAAAAAATTGAAAGCCAAGGGTTCAGGGAATAGATTACAAAATTAGAAATTTTTTGTTCCTGCTTTGATGTCAAACAGAAAACAAACAGAAATAATACCCCTTTCAGGAAGTCTAAAAATAACTAAATAAAACAAAGTCAAAAATACCACAATTGGTTTCAGATGCAGAGTTGCAATTATCAGGCTCCAAAACATCCAATTTGCTTTCTCTTCTGCACAAGCATACACTACAAACAACCTGGGAACTCAGAGACTAAAGGCAGGGATTCTCAGAAATCCTGTAAGAGGGACAGTTATGGAGGAGGGAAAGGAAAGAGCATGTCTGTATCTTCCTAGTAGGTCACTACTATCTGAAGTTTTGTTTTGCCAGTAGACTTCTATATAGTGTCACAATAACTTACTAAATCCTACAAATTACTTAAGAAATGCATAAATGATTCTAAGTTTCCAATGTGGTAGCCTTTAACAAATCAGTTTCTCCAAGGCTGTCATATCAGTGATCTGGTTTACCGAGTCTTAATAAATGCAGCACAGTTATTCAAATGCCTCAAAGAGCACAATTTACCTATCTTGTTCCTGTGGATACTGTGCAGTTGCCTCAAGAAACAGAATTTCCCAGGGAGGATGTGCTACCAGGGGTACACGTCAGCAAATCCACAAAAGGAAAATGAGGATACAGGGAACAAAAAAAAAGGTAATCATATCGAGACGAAAAGGGAAGACACTAAAGTACCAGGACAAAAGCAGGATGAATAATTGATGAGCTGGTGGTTTACAGGGGAGTTTCATTAGTATTATCCTGCAGGTTCATTAAGCACTGTCCCAGTCTCGTCTTCAAAGGTTCCTCCTGAGTTTTGATTAGGTGCTGCAAGTCTTTTGCTTAGACATCAGAACTTCAGGCCTTTGGTGGTGACAACCATTTCCTCAGATTCATTCCCTTCAGCCAAGCCCCTTTTGGAACTGCTTTCTATTCCCCTCCCACTAATCACAGGTCCCTAACCATGACAGCAAGTCTTAGTAAATAATATATCAAGATAAATGATAATTGTTCTGTTTTAAGTGTCTCCTAATGAGCATCATAAATTAAAAATTAATATTGCAAAGACTGTATGAATAGCATCAATGCCATAAACAGAGCAGCAGGGATCAAGAATGCAAATGAAAGTGAAACGCGCCCTTATCCGCCCCCTATATGAAAAAACTCTGGAGCCAGAAGACTATTAGGTATTACAAAGCTAATAAATGTCTTTAATGAAGTTCTGTAACAGGCAATTTCTTCTTAATCTTCCCTTCACCTTCCAATATTTGGCTCTTCTGGATTGTGAGATTTCTTTTGTTGATTTGTTTTTCCCCCTTTAAACCATCTCTCAGTAATTGTTTGTTTCTTCTTAGGTACAACGGTAATCTCAAATTAAAGCATACTGCTACAGCAAAACCTAGAGAATGGGCTGGTTAACAGATTGCTGGTCCTGATGATCATGCAGAAAGGCTAAGGAGATTTGGCAGAAGCCATTCTGTTGTGTGACGTTGCTATTATCATTGTGCCTTCTATTCAGAGAGTGCATTCAAGTGGTATCTTTTTCTGGGTGACTGAATAAGGTAAGCTTAGCTATGCCCTTGTACCTTCAAGTTTCAGCGAGAAAGAAAGGAGGCAGCTGGAATTCTTACCCTTCCTTCTTCCAAAGCCTCAATTTATTCAATTTAGATGTAGCAAAAGTATTTGCACAAGCAGTGTTTGCCTCCTTTTCTAATGGCTGGACTAATCTGTAGCTGAATCCCACCACCTTCAGTTTAGTAAATACTGATGGGTCCTTTTGAAGTAAACGTTTTTGAATACTGTATTTCTATCATCATGGCACTAATTGTTCCTAGACAGTAAATAAGGTCAGACTTAGAAAAGCAAACAACATACAAAGTCAGTAAGCTATGAATGACACAAGGTACAAGTTAGTGAAGGAATCTGACACTAGAGAGGATTAAAACACTTTGATAATTGACTTTTTTTTTAAGACATCTGGCAAGTCTTCTAGTCCTTGTCCATAATCAACAACCAGGGGTGCACAGAAAATAAGACTGAATCATCCAGCACAGACTGGATCACTAAAAATGTCATTTCACCACCCATTCTGTAATTTCAATCCTCTCTCCTTTTTACTTGCTTGCCTTTTTGTCCTCTCATCTGGCAGCTCTGAGGTAAGAAAAAACAACAACCAGTGTGTTAGCCTGCTCCCTAAATTATACCAGACATGGGAATAGAGTTTAAAGAAAGAGAACATAAGTTATACATTATGGAGAAAAGCATTTACTGAGAAGAGGCTACTTTTCTGTCTCCATCATTTTTTAAGCCTAAAGCAATGGAAGTGCTAGCCACTACTATGTAATTAAGGCTGAAGTCTGCATTTCAAAGAAGTTCAACTACTTTTTATGATGCACCCTGTACAAACACAGAATTTGCCCTTTAAAGCACAGAATTACTTTGGAGAATTTATAAATATTTCACTTCAGGCTCACTTTTATGACAAAATTAAGACACCCTGTGCCATTGTATTGTTCCTGTTGAAAGAAGTACTAAAACAACTCCGATTTGAAATGCTGCAGCAAAATCTCAGCATAACAGAAATATTATTTTCTAGAGCAAATGATTCTCTTACTTTCTCTTGGACACTGTCAGACAAGACTGAGACTCCTTTTAAACAAGGAGTACATGTCAGCAAATGACTTCAATGATATCAGAGAAAACTAAACTACTTCTCAACTGCTGAAATTTTCTTCTAAGTGTTGTGAGACATTCATGCTCCCCTAGTGTTAGGAGCTTCCTTGATGGAAGACTTCACTTCTTCCATCACTACACCTCAACAGTTCAGAATTGCTTGCCTGCATTCGTTGCCCTGGCAGAAGCACAGGCAAAGCCATTAAAGCAGAGAGTCATTAAAAGTTGGAGACTAATGCATCTTTGAAATCAAATTTCATCTCCTTTGGGACATCAAACAGTAAAATCCATTAACCATAACTGTATGGTTATCTCAGGGCATCACAAGATGGAAGAATTAGTGCTATTCCAAATTTCAGGAAGCCTGGATTTGTTTTAAATGTGGTTTTAATTCTAAGGTACTTGGATTGATAAGTTTCATCTTTACTTAAAATATTACTGCCATGTCAGTAACCTTTAGATTACCAAAACAGTCCAACTACAGTGAGTTCTGTTTTAGTCAGCTGGTGATATCACTGGAACTACACTTAATTTTTTTATGCCAAATCTACACCAGCTGAGGATCTAGACATGTCTGTTTGCCCTCTTGACTTTTTTTAAAGTTCATTCAAACTGTGAGCATCATACCCAAGTGCAATTCCTCTTTTCTACCAACAGCAGGTTTTGCACTGGCACCCTCAGGTTTGATTTGTGCTGAAGACACCTGCTCTCAAGGCAGCGAACTGGGACCACCAACTCCTTTCATAAAGGGCCACTGAGCAGCTGTCACATGATAGCAGCTCCCAGGCAGTACTGACCTGTAACAAATCTGAGCTCCTGACCCAGAGGTGAAAGGCTCTATATCCAATTACCAATCCCCTGAGTGAAACACTACTGTTTTGTCCTGAAAACATAGATAAATATACACAAAAGAATAAACAAGATTGAAGTAATACAGAATATTTTGCTATACACCAAATATTGGAAATCATATATATCACTGCCATCAGCAGATTTTCTGGACTCTGTGCCCATGTAAAAAGTCTATTAAGAGGGACAGACTGAAGCAATAGTCCCCCTCCTTTCCCCTTACATCCCTAATAGAAAACAAGAGTATCTACAGAAGATTTCCATAAGGAAAGAAAAGAAAGCCGTCAGTTTCATGTTCTCCCCCATGAATTCATCTATGTAAATAACATTTTTTCTGCAAATGGCTAACTCGTAAGCAAAAAATACCCCCATTCCGTGAAGTAAATCATTTCTGCTGCCTACCAGTTCAAGAAAAAAAAGGCCACTTCACAACTGAGAGCCTGATAAAATGAGCTATACTGCTACTCAGTTAGAGCTCAGGGAAGAACACACTTTGCTTTGGTTCCATGTCACTCACATTATTCTTGACAGTGTCAGTAAGCAGCAGCAGAAGAGCACAATCTTCCTTTATTTTTAGTAATGCTAAAGCTGCAAGAGAATTCTTCTTTTCTTCTCTTCTAAATATATATAAAAAGACATCTAACTTAAGCGGCAATAATAGAAAAAGCTGCCTTAATTATTTTACCTTGATAATTTGCTGCAATTACTACATAATTATATCAATGACTCTTTTCAATTGTGATAATACAAGCTTTAACTAAGGCACCTTTTAACAAAGGTAAGGAAAATAAAGAGTTATTTGAAATGAGTCACTGAAAGTTCACTTTCTCTTTTAGGCTTCAAATCATGCCACATGTAGCCCTCTGGGTCTAGGTAGCTGTGGACTGCAAGCTCCAGGCTGAGTGGCAGCTTGCCATCCATCTGCCCATCTTGCCAGCATCTTCCTCTGTCCCACCCAAGAGAACAGGAGTTTGGTAGAAAACATGCTGACAAGAGAGCAAATGAACAAAAATGCTAATTTCAAGCAGCAGCTTTACACATTTTTTTTTTAAACCCCAAACAAAGCATGGTCTTTTGCAACTATTTCCAACGATTTCTACCACAATGGCTGTCCCTGCTTGTAACAATGGATGCGTGGCAGTGAAGCGACTTGGCCAAATGGAGTCATTTTTGTGCACTTGGCAGAGGTTTTACAGAGCTGTTGCACTGCAGCCCATTAATGCTCTCACCTTCCCAGGCATAGAGAGCCTTGAAGGCAGCAGAGCCAGCATAGAGAAGAAGGGGAGCCCCAGGGGTTAACACAGGGTTGGGACCTCAGTTCCAAGCCTGAGTCTGCCCTTGCCTTGCCGCGAGGCTGTAGGCAAGTCTTTTCTCAGCTTCCTCTTTATTGAGAAAGCATAAGGGCATGAGTACCCTTGTCAAGCCACGTTTTGGATTATACGTCTATTAAAGCTGAACAATGTCATTCCATAAAAAAAGAGGCACTCTGTGTGCACTGGAGAACTTCCTTGTCCCTTGTGAGTGGGACCACTTACATAACAGAAGCAAAAGAGACAGAGAAACTCTCTTTTGTGACTTTTGTGCACCATAATGTACTCTGCATTCATCTCCAGAGGAGCAGTAGGCAACATGCAGACAGAGAAAAGGAGCAATAATGCTCTGAAGTCTCAAGGGAAGGAATTTTTTTTCTTATCAATTTTTGTGGGTTTACCTGGAGTCTTACTTGGCCTTTCAGCTGCAGGCTGGGATCAGCATTTGCCCCTCAGAGGGAGCTGACCATGATGTGGTGAGTTAGTTTTTCAAGAAAAACCATGTAATCTCCCTCCAGCACTCACACAGCTGTCGGGAGGGGGCTTGCAAGGAAACCCAATACCAGAGTGCACCAAACAGCTCCCTATACTGCCATACCAAAACTAAACCTGAAATCATGGTGTGATTTACTTCCCTCAGATGAAAGCACCATGGAGAACATTCAATAACAGATACACTACGGACACTTGCTGAGAAATGATGTTGCTCCATAAACATTTGTTTGTTGGGAGTCTATCACATTCAGGGTCATTTACTCTTCAAAATGTCGTATCACTGATACTGATCTCTATTTTAAGGATGAGTAGCAGACCCTCCTTTAATATTTGTATATCTTAACTTGGAAAACATTTACAAAGCTGACTTGTGCATTAAAAGCTTTTAAGACAGACACTGAAAGAGAACATGATATGTGTAGACCCAAAACTAGACTCTCCTCTTTTTGCCATTTTTAAAATTCTGATAGTAGCATTTAGTCTTTGGTATCTCATCCCTCCCAGAGGGGTAGCAAACTTGTTAAGACATTTATCTTCCTTGGTATCAGTTGTTAAGAATCAAGCATCCTACCCTTTATTTCCAGTCTATAAAGACTGTGGTTTGGATTTTCCCAGCTAAAGAAAGACAGGATGCCATGCAAGCAACACTTACTGACTACACAATGAGGAAGAGATGTTAGAAAACCAGTCTGGACAAGACTCCTAACTTCTAAGCACCAAAAGCTTCATATGCAGTAATTGGATCTGTTCCTACACAGTATTAGTCCATGCCAGCAGCCACAAAGTGAGCCACAGAAAGCCCAGTACAATATTCACCAAAAAAAATCAATGCAAGTTGGATCAGTCCCTCAAAAGCCAAAGGATGTGATTTATTTTTAAGGAAATGCACTGGTGAGAATCAACGGGGTTGGAATGGTGAGGAGAGGGGAGGAAGGGAGTGTCTTTCAGCCTACCTAGGCAATAAATCAAGCATATTTTTCCCCAAATAAATATATAAATGAATGACCATTTTAGAACTGATTTGAGTCAGTCCAGAAGGAATAATTTTTAAGAAAGTTGTTAGTGAATGGAAACAGGTGGCTATAATTTGAGTTAAACTGCAACCTTAACCATAGTGTTTGCTATCATGAACACTATAACAACAGATGTACAGTTGCACCTTGGGATGAATTCATTATGGCCTGAGAAACATAATCATGCCATTCAGACCATATTTTGTCCATATGCTCATGTGGTTTACACCCCTGGTTTATTGGCATTGTACTTGGTTATATAGGAGGAGACTCCCAGGATCATAATTTGCACTTACTGTTACAGTTCAGGAAAATCCCTTTGTAGCATGGATTTCCCATTAAGGCACAGACTCCCTTTCAGAGCAGGGAAGGAAATCCCGGGTCATAGACTTTGTGAAGACTGCCGAAACTTAACATCACTTGGGAAACCCTTCATACAAGAGATGTTGCACACCTCAAAGAAAAGAAAATAACCTGAAGAGTACAGGGGCTACCATTCGGGACATTTTACAGTTATAAAAACGTAGATTATACTGCTATCTTATCCTGTAATTTATGGGATGAATATTGTAATTCATTGAATATCATGACTTATCTTTTATTCATATAGTTACTATTCCATTACCAGAGAGGGAGGTTTGTCAAAGGTTAATTATTTTAAATAGCTCAGGCAAATTTATTTTGATTTGTACAATCTTTTGAATAATCAAAAGACTCTATATTCATACTGCCTTATGAGGACTCTTTTTTTTTTTTTTAATAATATTTCTTGATGATACAGTCAGATTAAACAAATGCTTTTGGAAGGACCAAACCCAGATTCTTTCAACTCTAAATATAAAGAAGATAACAAAAATTGGCAATGTTTTTTTTTCCCCTTCAGTTTTACTGTAAAAAAAGGTCCCTAGCAGTCTTACACTGCTGAATTATCCTTCCCTCCAGCAATCTATTTACAAGTAAAGAGCATCTTGCCACAATCTCAAGACCTCTGTCCCCAGGGAAAGGACTATTCACTTTAATTGCTTCCAAAGCACCTATCACAACAGAGCCTTGATCTGTGCTTCAACCATGATAAAAAATAAGTAGTACCATAGCATTGAAATACTTATTGCTCAAAAGTTGTCTACTGCTCTTCACCTCTTGGCTCCTAGAGATGCTCATTTGTTATCAACTCAAGCAGCATTCACCTTCCAGCACCTAAGGTACAAGTACAGATTTTGGAAACGATCAGCAGATCCACCAAAACAGGAAGTGCTCTGAACACATGGGGCTAAATCCCAACATTGTGCTGCAGAAATGTCTCCCTTTCTGCTGACCCACAAAAGAAGTCCCGATGGCAGCTGGAAAAATATGTCCAGTAGGAGGCTGTGAAACGGACTAACATCATCAGGCTGTCATTACACCGGTAAAGTCTTTTAAACACAAAACTTATCTTTTCTCCTTCTAAGAAAACATCACTTTGCCTATTTCTCCGTCTGTTTCCCTATAAGCAAAGTGGGGAAATTGATACTTAACCTGTAGGAGGGCTGGAAGTTTAAATCCATGCACAATCAAATGCTGCAAAAGCCTTAACAAAAAGTGCAAAGCAGGTGTTCAGCCCTTACTTAAAAATAATTGCTATTCTTATACTGAACTTCTGATGAGCCTGCTGGAGCTGTAACAGCAGGGAGGATGATCCTCAAGGTTTGAGGAATCTTCATCTGGAGCGTTTTCTGCACTTTATTTTGGTACATAACTAGTAAATGCTGCTGTTGAGACAGAAATGCTTCTTGGGAGGGTGCAGTGTCATAGCCAGTGAGGCACAGCTGCTGTGTCAGCACACCTGTGTCTTGGAAGTCCAAACTAATCTGCAAGCCAGGAGAAAAGTATGAGGTATACTGTGGATCAGACTTCTGGAGAGGGCTTCACTTTCAGCAGCTGTGATAACCAGGAGACTAGAGCAAGTAGCCCGTACCACTACAGGCAGATTCAGACCCCGTGCTGCGGAGTGGTGCTGGCTGAGATGCCAACAGAGCTCTAAGACACCCCTGCCAGTCTCCCTCTAGCCCAGCCAGGCAGCATGGGGTGCAACACCAGCCCATCCATCCTCCTTCCATGCCAGGCTGTAGGCAACGGGGCATGGAGAGGGGTGGCTTGGGGCAACAAGGAAGGAAACGGACCCTGCCACCCATCTCGCCTTTAACACAGCTGCTCTGCGCCCCCGGAGATCTTTACCTCCCCCATCTGTGAGGCTCCCAGGGGGGAAGCACATAAGTTTTGGCAGGTCTTGGCCATGCAGCACCATCAGGACTTCAAAGCCAGCTTTCACTGGCTCCTTCCCAACTCGCCACCACGTGACAGGCAAGGTTGCATTCAAATTCTGCCTTCAGACAATATTGTGCCTTATGGGCCCTCTGCCAGCATCTGCTGTGACTTTAGCTGGGGAAGACAACAGCCTAAAAAATCTACCTTGCGTTACCTTGAAACCTGGTAGCTAGAAAATAAAGCAATGTCCTATTGTTCTACAGTCCCCCAACCCTTCGTGCTTTTATAAACTCTTGGACAATATTGGGGGTGGGGGGAGAAACAAAAAACTCTGGGGAAACAGCTGATTAGATTCTGGCAAGGCGGACCAAACATCTGCTTCAAACAAAAGACATCTGCATATTTCACATTTATTTTTCATAATTTACAGAAGCAACCTGCCAAAATTTAGCAAGGGAGAATAAACTAGCACATAATTAGCTAAAGTTTGCTTGCTTTAGAAGTTATTAGCATGAAGCCCAGTAGCTCACCTGGGAGGACATCAAGGAATGTAGATAACTACAGTTTGATTTTGTAAATTCAATTTTCGATCTGCTGTGCCAGGCCAAAAAACAATGTTGCCATGCCAATTAAGGCAAGCCAGCAAATGTCCTGATGTCCCCATGTCATGTAGCTGTCTCAAAGGCATTGATAACACTGTTTATTAAATAAGGATCGATTAGACAGACTTTTTTTGCTCCAGTTTATAGGGTACAGAAGGCTGCAGGTCGAAGAGCAGAACAATGTCAGGGGTTTTTTTGTAAAATCAGGAGGTATACTATATACTGTGTGTATAAATGGTAAAACAAGTTCTGGGGAAGTAGGCATGTGAATTTTTCAAGGCAGCTGAAGAGTCTTCTTTAAAAGTGCAGGAAAAAAAAGATCCAGGAATGTATATGCCCTCAGTGAGCTACAATTTCTGAATTGCATTTTGTCATTTATTGGGTCATTTCATAGCTAATACATTTCCAATTTTAATAGAGTTAAGAGGAATAGCATGGAATCCTGAGGTTTTGAAATTCTGCCTTGAAATCGATAGGTGCTTCACTTAGTATACTTACTAACTCAGTATTTGGCCTGTAAGGGCAATAAACAGAAACAGGCAGAACTTCAGAGTGAAAATCCTGCCTTTGCTACAAATGGGAGTGAAAAACTCCTGTTAACTCTGACACAGCCAGGGTTATACCCCAGAGTTGAAACAGGAATAGAAGAAATAGGGAAGGGCTTTCTTGCAAACCCCAAATTAAACCCAGGTTCATAAAAGCATCTGCGAATCTTCTGGATGAACCAACTGGAGGTTTGCCCTTCTCTCTCCAAGGAAGGATTTATTATTTCAGACAGAAACCATGGGAAACTCACTCACTTGGACTGAACTCTGCTCCACATTTCAGATTTATTTGAACCTGAATCTCAGAGCAAAACCCAGGGAGCGAAAATTTAACTGCCAAAAAAATTCTGTCAACCCCAAAGGAACACAAATTGCCAGATACAGTACATCTCTAAAAGAATTTCAAGCCCCTTAATCTGGGCTTTATGGCTTGCACCTTTCCATAGCAAGATGAATCCAAGACTCACTTTCAACACTATGTACTTTGTGGGAGTGGGGAGGAATATACGAGAAAGTGAACTAACGCCAGTCAGATCTGGGAGGGTTTAGTTCTAAGATTTTGCACCCGAATGCTGAGGGATTTGGCAAGAGTGGTCACAGGAAGACGGGAGTAAGAACCTCTTTATCCCAGATTGAAACACTCTCACGTAAACACAGATACACACTCCGAATCACGCCCATCACTGTCTTAAGACACTTTCTTTTTCCCCATGCAGACTTACTGCAATTGAATCACAAAATCAAATCCACCTAATTTCACTCTATAAGGGACAATCTCTAACACAATCTTCTCTGTAATATTAACTCGTTCAGATGCAGCATTTGAACTGGTACTAAAGCTGACTGTTGCATAATAGCCATCTGATATGCTGCTGCCTCCTTTGCTACCAACACATTTCAATACCATCATCTCCTTTACAGGTGAGGAAAACTGAGGCATAGAGTAGCAACATGAACTTCTCAGACACAAAGTTACCACTTGGCAGAGGCAAGAACAGGCCAGAGATCCCACTGCAGTGCCAACAGCAATTGCAACATTACTTTGCCTTTTAAAAAATGAATATAAAAAAAAAAATAAATCAAGAATGCTACAGTGGAACTAAGTGACTAAAAGCCTGTGTTAACCTACACTTAGTGTGGGATGCTCCTAATTAGAGACACATAAAGCAAATATTCACTCATTTCAAACATGTACTTAGTTTTTATTTGAAGAAATTCCTAATCTTGTTTGTCTGAGTGAATCGAGATCACTGCTGTTGTTCTGGGTTTATAAAAATAGGATTACTACAAAACTGAACTGCTTCTTCCAAAACTACTCTATTTAATCAAACATTTTGAAATAAAAGCATAATTCCAAAGATTTAGAAGCAGTTCACTTAGGATATCAAACTGGTACTCAAAATCTCGTGACTTTTCATTTTGCAGGGAGTACACTGGAATATTGATCTTCCAGCCAGTCTGTAACCAAGCTTGTGTTTACATATTTCAAATTCCCCAAAAGTTTCACATTTTATCCAGATGTAGCTACTCTGAACAAATCCCATCTAACTTGAAATGGCAATCAATTCATTGGTGTTATGGAACTCTGCTAGAAAGGATCTCTTCCTTCAAATTTGATTTACCTACTTACTTCCTTTCAAATGTTCTTAGCCACTTCATTTACTTGTATTTAAACACTTCCAATTTGGTCAACACAGCTGACCCATTTCCACTGCCTTGCTTGAAACAGTCACAAGACGAGCTCCTGTTGCTTGTTCAAACTGCTAAGCCAGCCTTGCTGCCAACTCCTTACAGCCCCAGCATCTCTGACAGAATCATAACCTGCAGAAACACTGAAATGTACAAATAACTTTTTTTTTCACTACTCTGGACACAGTGCAAGAGGAGCAGCAGCAGATAAGGACAGTAGTAGAAAGACAATACTAAGCAGTAACAAACATTCATCCTCATAGAAGGGATCTGTTGCAATATCAGTTGTGCCTGCAGTAGCTTGCAAATAGTGAAACTGTGTTCCTGTGCAAGTCCTTTTCTTAACATTGTGTTGAAATCACATGTGCGAGATCCATTCTCCCGCTTTGTCATTATTCATTTTGTTAATTCCTTTTAATTACCCAAATAATAATTTATCATATGTATATTTTTATAATTATTTAATTAAATATGTATTAATGCAGGTTAATGACCAAAATTCTCCTGCGGATTAAATGGAAAAGGAGACATTGAACATAAATTTGTACAGTAAGTAAACAAAACACAGACAGCCTTGTAAAGCAGAAAGAAAAACCAAGCCTTCATGGCCGATCTGTTTCAAAAACGTTACAAATGGAAGCATTTACTATTTTAAAAACATTAATCATATACTCTCTCCATTTATTTACTTATCTATGTTCTTCATGTAAATCTTTCTTGAAAATGCATAAACCCTTCAGAATTATAAACAGAAAGAGAAGTCACATCTGGTATTTCACCTGTTTACACTGCAATTACTAACTTTCTGAAAGGCGAAGAATTAGAAGTTTTCATTTCACCTTTTAGCTGGGAGGAATCTATTCCATATTTTGGTACAGAAGTATATGAGTTTCCACTACACGAGATAAGCTGCAAACCTGCCTATATTCCTGCTCTGACCTCATGGCTATTTGCCACCAGTTTCCTCACATTTACAATACAAAAGACAATTGGCAGTACACAAGAGCAGATACACTGTATGGCTGGGTATCAAAACACATGAATGGCTAATAAATTCACATTCCAATACACCCTACAATAAGCTTTTGACTACATAAACTCACGATCTTGTGTCACTGTTCCATGTTTTGTCTTGGAAGACTAAAGATACGGACAAAGTCGGAGAAGAGCTACCATTGTTCAGACCAACACAAGTAGGAACTAAGTAGGCTCTGCCATGTCCTGGCTATATGCCTTGTATTTTCCCTCTTCTGGAAGCTGATTTTAGCTTACTTTTTCATTTGAGATACCCTGCACAGCCCAGCAGTCTGATGTTTTCCCTTAGTTTCACAAAGAAGTGCTTGAGTAGTTTTTTGGGGTTTTTTTTAACACCTTCACAAGACTGGAGATCCTTTGATGGTACCCAGAAATCACTTCTCACCATCTTATTACTCTCTACAGCTATGTCACAGGAGGTTGCAGCAAGATAGGTGTTGGTCTCCTGTCCCAAGTAATGAGAAACAGAACAAGAGGAAATGGCCTCAAGTTGTGCCAGGGGAGATTTAGAATGATAGAGTGGTTTGGGTTGGAATAGACCTTAAAGATCATCTCATTCCAAGCTCCCGGCCAAGGACACAGACACCTTCCAGTAGACCAGGTTGCTTCAAGCCCTCTCCAACCTGGCCTTGAACACTTCCAGGGATGGGGCAGCCACAGCTTCTCTGGGCAACCTGTGCCAGGGCCTTAACCACCGTTTGGGTAAAGAGCTTCTTCCCTATATCTAATCTAAATCTCTCCACTTTTAGTTTACAATGGTATTAGAAAAAATTCTTTGCCAATAGGTTCTCCAGCACTGGAATAGTCTTCCCAGAAAAGTGGTTGAGTCATCATCCCTGGAATTATTTATTAATTAAATGACTTATTTGTGGCACTTAGAGACATGGTTTAGTGGTGGACTTGGAAGTGCTGGGTTAATGGTTGGACACGATCTTAGTGGTCAGATTCAATCTTAATGGTCTTTTTCAAACTAAACAATTTTATGACTCTCTAAGAACTGTGAGAGGAAACAGTTGTGATGCACCCTGATGCCATACTACAGATCTTTCAGTGATGCCACACCTCTGTCCTTCTACAAGTTTCTTTATACTCGCCATTTGAAAGCAGAGCCATTAATAAAAAGCCATTAATAAAAAAAATATTTGTTTCCCACTGCGAGATAAAACATTTTTTTATGAGCAATTAACATTCTCTGACTTCACAAGAAAGCCCCACGCAAGCTCAACATCATTTATTTTGTTCCCTCCCTGGAATAAAGATCAAAGCAAAGGGCAGTTTTCAACTCCTGCAGGAAGAAAATGAAGTAATGCATAGCTGTAAAAAGCTCAGAGTGCCCTTTCTGGTTATCATCAGTGCCACAGAGACAGGTGAAGAGCAGTGGTCATCCTACAGGCCCTCTCACTACAAGCAGCAATGAAAGGACACAGACAAGTGCAGCAGTCAAGTTTGCTGATGACTGAATGCCTTTCTGGATATTATCTTCAAAGGCAGGTGTGGCTGAGCCAAACACACTGAAAAGCTTCCCTGAGGTCTTGTATTCTGGGCAGAATCTGAGCATCCATGGGTTATGCAGAGGACCTGGTTTTATATACCAACAGGTACCAAGCTTGGCTGCTAAGCATATAATGACACTCTGAACTGCCATACATTTGATCCTCTCCCAAGCTCCTTTGGTCACACAGAGCCTGGGAATAGACTTACACACCTTCAGATGCTTACCATAAGGCCCACAAAGTTCCCCTGCAGCATCTCATCATCTTGCACAGCAACGGTTGTTCTTCTTTCTTCTCCACTGCATCCACAGGACCATTACTAGGCTAAGGATATGTTGAACGCCCCAAAAAAAGGGCAAACATACCTTTCCAGAGTTAGCACTAGTCATCTTGGAGCAGGGTTCTAGGCTGTCTTGCCAGCAGCAACAATTGGAAGATTCAAGAAGGAAAGGCAGGTAGGTTATAGTTTTCCAAAACCTTCTTCCAGCAGATGCATTTAAGACCTAAAGGGGGGCAGAGGGGAGAACCTATTAATGATAACAAAATCCATGCTGATCAGCTCTTGTGCTAGCCTTTGCACTTTCTCTCTGAAAGCACCGGGTTAAATTGCCAAGATTATTAAAAACGGCAGGCAGCTCTGGTTTGCACCATAGCAGCTGTCTCCATTGAGAGGCAATTCCCTCACCACCAATCCAGCTGAAGCTGGAAAGTCAATTATAGTTTGAAAGGAAGATGTAGGTACTGTGCTATGTTCTTTGGGAAACGCAGTGACCAAGGCTCAGATCCCCTGAAATCCTGGTCAGTTCCTCCTGACCAGAGGATATGAGCATTAAATGCATCTACATCTCACTCTATAAAAACAGCATCTCCAGGAGCAAAAGGCCTTCTCATGTGCCAATCTGGTTCTGCTGAGGGTGTCATCTGGTCATAAATATTCCTTGGAGATTTGCTATGCAGTCACTGATCTGAAGCAAATCTGTTTGGACTACAGAATTTTCATCACAGTATCACAATCTGCTGTTGCAGTATACACAGAGCTAAAGCAAAGAGGATTTTTTTTTTCTATCAAAATACCTCTTTTGGTCAAACCTGAACAAAAATATCACATATTGATACTTCCGTAACACAACTAACTGAAATGAACACCAGCTGAAGAGAAGGAAAATTACTATGCCAGATGACAAACTGATATAGTCATCATATTCATCAACACCAACAGCAGCCGGTCACTTCCTCCTCTTTGCTGAATTAGCCATGAAGAATTGTTTTAATGACAACAAGAATGTGTTAAAAGTACGTGTCTCAGCAGCAGTTCAGAATGGGAAAGTCAGAAGTCCATATCTGAGGAGTGGGCAGTTAAAAGCAAAAGCAAAACAAAACAAAACTTCCTAGGAACGACTAAAACGAGGTGAAAAAACCCAAAAATGTAACAGTGTGGTAGGGGAAAAAAAAAAAAAAAGAAGTCGATTACACACTAAAAACCAGGAATAAATTTGACAATAAAAACGTACTGCATTAATCAGACTTGTGGAAGGGTGTGTGAACACAAGTGATGACAAAAGCTACAAAATTCAATATGATCACTTGAAGGGTGGGAGGTTTTGCAAGCAAACACACTGGAGCAAAGGAGAGTCTCAAAACATTCGAAATAAACACTGAAATTTTACACATTGAATTACAAGCTTGTTTATAGGCTTCACGTGGTCTTGCGTCTTTGTAATTCTGAGAAATAAGACAGCTGCATTGTACACATGGTATTTTCAAGTCACAGTGGCATTTTCAAAGGACAAATCTGTTCAACAATTTGTTATTTGGGTCTCTGTTTTGAGACAAAAGCATCCGTATCAATCCCAGTTGGAAGAAAAAATCATACCTAAGGCTTTATGTACAAAACCATTAAAAAAGGGAAGGCCTTTTTAAAATTACCACACATTGACTTTATAAATTATTGTAAGCAGGTGTTTGTATAAAGTCAGGACAAACAAGAAGAAAAAGGCTGATTCTTCATTTTTTTCCAAGTATCCAACATGGTACAGTCAAAAATAAAAGAACAGGTGAATAGCTTACAATTAATCAAAAAGCTGAAATTTTCATGTTTGAAGGGTTTTTTCACATCTTTATCAGTCTGACTTCAATGTTCATGCAACTTCTCAAGTAAAAGTATCACACCATCATCCCAGGAAGTGTGGGGTCTCAGGGGGCAAAGGGAGAGGAGCTACAGGGCAGCAGAAAAGGTCAGACACTCCTGCACTTGGGTTTTCTTTGCTACCTTTTCTTCACACGGCTTCTGCTATGAACTTACTGTAAAGTGCGGGGCAAAAGTACATCCTCTGTGCAAAGGGTCTAATACAGCTTGGTCTGGCAAAAATTCCTCTAAAAGTCAACCCCCAAGCACCCACACGTATTTGCAATCCCTTTCCCTGCACACTTGAAAATTAAGGAAGTCAGGGCCTGATCCAAAGCCCACTGAAAGGGCTCATCGACTGCAACTAGCTCCAGACCAACCTGAAAAAAACAAAATGCTTTTCTTCAGACTGAGAAGCATATTGATGTTTTTCCTACATTTTTTTCAAGCCTCATTAAAGCCACAGGTGTGGGGAAAACTGTTACTAAACAGTAACAAAAATATGAAAGAATAGTTCACCTATGGACTTGGGATGGGAGGTTTTGTTTGCTTTTTTAACCTAAATATTTCTTTTGGAAGCACTAGAAATACAGAGAAAGACAAAAGAAAAAGGATTACCTCATTTCTGTCATGATCTCATTTTTTATCATAGCCACTTAGTCTTCTGCAAGGCCTGGGGGCACTCAAAAGACTGAAATACTTCAGTGAAGAATAGGTAGGGGGGGGAAAAAAGCAAATTACAAACAAAATAGCTATACCTTGTGCCACTTCTTCCAAAGCTCATTTCATGTTTGGGCCTTCAAACAAGGCTGCCCTTCATTGGCAACAGAAGCCCCTGTATGAGGTCCAAGCAGAAGTCCATCACACCTGCCTTTGAAGCACTTTGTTCTGCTCTGCAGCAATTCTTTCAGCCTCAAGTCACTGACTTTTCCCCCTGTAAAAATACCTTCTTTCAACCTGTGATGACCCTCTCAGTTTTTACCTGAAGTTGGTCTAGCTCTGAAAAATAACGACATTTCATTGAAATGCTCTGAGAGAACTTGTGGTGGCAAGGATTACCTTTTTCCGAAACCGCCGAGGGAATTTCGCAAGGAAAACCACACTGCCAAAAGGGTCATGGTCGTTCTGGGAGTCAGTCAAGGTGAACATTGCTACAACTTTCTTTCCTTGTATTTCTCTGAGCACCTATTGTCAGCCACACAGCCCTCTCCTGACCCACACCCAGTGGCTCTTTTTGTAATCTCCAGTGAGCAAACCTCCCACACACCCTTCACTAAGATTATGTGTTACAGCTGAGGAGCATTACTCTTAGGAACAATAGCCAGACACTCTCCTATGTAGCACTAAAGGATTTCAGAAATTAAGGTAGAGAATTTAAAAAATGTGGTGGTTATTTCCCTTGCAGGTGATGGAAATAAAGTGCTTTCTGTGGCCTGATTTAATTTCACATCAGACGCACAAATTTGTCAATAAAAGAAGCTAAAATAAATTTTCTAAGAGCACTAATGAAAAGCCCATCAGGGTTCATACAAAGACTGACTTAGTAAGCTTTGTACCAGACCACAGATAAACACGTAACTTGCAAAAAAAAAATAGACAAACTTCAGTGTAGCCCAGTCTTTTGAGACAAACTTATAAACCCAGTATTTTCCACTATTTATTCCTTTGATTCTTCCAGGACTATGCACTTCTCTTAGGGAAGAACATCTTCATATTGTGGAATCTCTGAGCTTCACCAACTGGTTCTACAATCACCTAAAACTCTCCTCTATACAACAGGGAAAAGGAAACAAAGGTTAAGTCTTCTATACAGCAAGCTGCCAGAAGAGCAAGCAGAAAAGGGTATTTACTGAAATATGGTTAGACTGAAACTATTAAAACTTTCACCATTCTTTTTCCTCCTTTGTACAGTAGTCCAAGTCCCTTAGACTGTTACAACAACATGATCTTTAAATTAAAGTGGGGTAGTACAAATACTTAATAAAATAAAAATGTGCAAATTTTCAGGTTTTAATAATTTCTGGAAGACTTATCTGGACTCAAGAGTCATATTTAGAATTACTCTCTCAAAGCTTTACATTTGTGTTCTGCTGTAGATATTTAAGCACATTTGCACTATAAGCCTGAGTGCTCAAGACTGAAAAGGGAAGAAAGGTTTTAAGATGATCATATACTCTAACTCAACATTTTATTTCTTCACCAATATTAACTTAGTGCCCTAAGTCCATTTCATTTTTCTCGTACAGTGACTAGGCAGAAAGCAGAGCTGTTTACAGATAGATTTGTGAAGTCTTTTTGTACAATACATCTCCCATCGCACAGACTGGAACAGTATTGCAATGTAGTATTTGGGGTAAGTACTTTGTAGTGTTCCAGGGCCAGATTTACACTGTTACTTTGGCACCTTAAGACTTCTGCAGAGATAGCCCAAATTAGTTAATAACAGAGAAAAATTCATCTCTCAGCACTGATCCTGAAACAGTAAGACAGAATTTTCCCAGTCCAAACAGAAGGAACTCCTGTAGTCCACCAAGGTTTTTAGACTATTTTGATCTCTAGACAGGTATTTTCTCATTCCAGAAATCCCTTCCCTGCATCTGATTTTCAATGCTCTCTCATAGCCCTGAGTACTTATGCGTATGTGAATGTAGTACAAACACAGTCATGACAAACATAAATACTTCTTTTTTTATGTAGGATAAGGGAAGCTATAACTTCATGATCATTTTTTATGCCACTGAAACCAGTAAGGTCTTGTTATTTCAGAGGGGGAACTCTTCCCTTCAGCAGAGGTTCTGATCACAACTTTTCCCCACTCCCCCCTTCCCCTATGGAAATAGTCATCTACTGGCATGCCATAAACACACTGTTGAATTTGTAACAAAAATGTAAATGATTCAAGGCGATAGCAGAATCTTGTGTGTTCTGGCAAAACCACTGATTTTCATCAGAGAGACAATTTTGGCTCAGGTCTAGAATAAAGTATATTCTTTGGCACAAGGGATTTGCAACATCTTTGGGAAAATGCAGACCTGGGACACCTGTCTAGAATGGCCCAAGAAACATTCACCTTACTAATAAAAACAGAGGCCCACCTAACTATTTCCCCTAAGGGGCAGGTATTCATCTAATCACATCTGGAATCCTTTCCAACTTGGTTCCTGAAGCTAATGTTGCTCTGTCATGATCTGATGGTTTAATCCTAGTTATTAAACTGCTTATTCTAGTTGATAATAAAAAAATGTGGAAAAATGCCTGCCTGCCAATGCCCCAGCCTCAGAGCAAACACTGTGAAGTGGGCCCCCTGCTTTCTCTAAGCAAACAGGGAACACCATTTGGAATTCAGAGTCACAAAGAAAAGCTGCCACATCTAATGAAAATATTGGCAAATTTACGAGGGTGGGTTTTCTTTAATCCCTAGACAGCAAAAAAACCAAAAACACAAAAACAAACCCCCGCCTTTGCAAATCTAGTTTTCCTTACTATGCACAAAGAACTTCTTTTCAGTGGTCTCAGCAGACAAAATATAACACATACATAATGCATACATAATGTCTGAGCCAGCTGTGATATACTTTCACTCAAAATGTTTTTAACAATAAACGATTTGTTAACAGATGCATCAAATTCTTCATGATCTTACAGGAAAAAAAACAAAACCACAATTCCAAGTCTTCATTTCCCAATGCTTCATTAAAACCAAATATTTTTAGATCCAAACGATAAAGCTTTGCCAGCAGCCTCTGCTGACTAATAAGCCATTTTCTGTTGAAAACACAATATTGATGTGAAAATTGCCAACTAGCTTTTTTCAGAATTGTATTTATATAGCTATAAATAAAACAGACATACCAGATAGACAACACACCACATGTGAAAACAAATTGAACTCAGTAAAGCAAGAGGTTTCCATTTCCATCAGCACAAACCTGATCCTTGCCCACACATTCCACAGTATGGGACTGGATGGATTTGTCAAAATCCAGTAGCACAGCCCAGAAATAATCCATAGCACAATTCATTCCCTGCCAAGCTGTATGAATGGGCACTAATTTGATCACAAAAGATGATAACCTCTAAAAATCACTGACTTCAAATGAAGTCTGAACTGTTAAATACAGAGTTCAGACTTTTGATTTCTGGCCCCACATAAAATTCTTATTTCAGACTTCAAGGCCACAATTTCATCAGTCACCATCCTGTTTCAAGTATGTTTTCGCTCATAGTTTGTTCATCCAATTCATCACAAATAGGCATGGAAAAAACTACAGCACTGCTGCTTGAAGGCTCCACTCCAGACACTTTGACAATAGCTCTGGTCTCAGTTCCCTCGCTGTGCTAGCCACTTTTGATCTGAGATGTAGAAACAAACAAGTCAGAACACCTCTACAAAAAAATAAGCAAGTTTCCATCCAAAATAAGGTATTTTCTGCTCAGAGAAGAAAATGTTAATTTTCCACCTGTTCCACTATTATTTATTGTTAATGGAGGGAGATATCAGATTAAAACAGAAGCTCTATTCTTTTTGCTGCAGAGGTTTAATTTCTAAATATCAGGCAAAAAGTACATCTTAGAGCTCATTTTACTGAAGGACTTCTGTTTTATTAACTTTAGAGAAGCACTACTGGATTTTAAATGACAACATCTACTGTCAGGATTATTATATGAGTTTATCTTTTGATAGACAAGACTCTTTTCCTTCCTCTTAGACAAACAGCACATCTAATTGTATGTCCCACACTGAAAGACATCTCAGAGGTCAGGAGTCTGCTGCTGCAAAAGGGTAATTACAGATTTTTGGCTGTTTCTCTCAGGAACTGAAGTGCAATTCCGCAAGAGGGATGCATCCCTGTTCCTATCTCGGGAGCGTTGCCAGCTGATCCTTTTGGCCCCTATCAGTCAGCAGAGTTACAGGCCTCTGCAGTGTGAGAAGCCCAACACTCACCTGTCACTCCTGCTGCCATTAAAGGGACTGAGAAAAGTCAAAGCAACAACAGGATTCGGCAACTTTTCCCCTCAGTTAAAGGATAGAAGGTGGCTATCAAGGATCGCAGTTACAGCTGAGTGTTCCCACTCTACAGGGCAAGCCTCTTTCCGCCACCAGTTCTGGTCTCCACCTTCATCCCAGTCAGAGGGCTCAGGTTGCCTTGGCTCTACTTGTGTCACTGGGATAGTTTGCTGCCATTTTAGCACAAGCACCCAAGCTGAAGCAAGAGAAAGAGCAGGAACACATAGTCAGGAAGTATCAGTAGGCTATTAGAACACCTCATCCATCTTGTGGTACCTCATCTGTAACTGCCTAAATTAGAAACACAGTCTCTTTAGTCCCATACATAATCAAGAGAGAAAGATTCGGACAGAGTGTGATTCAAAATGCCTAGGGTTAGCCCTTTCACGGGAGGTTTCAAAATGGAAGCTTCAGCCTTCCCCAGCAGAAGCCTACAGAGATTAACCTCTAAAACTAGGAGCGTAGATCAAGGCAGAATGATTAGTCCCTAAAGAAAACAATTCTTGAGTTGAATCATCCACTGCTACTGAGATTCACCTAAAACCAGCAAAATGAAATCGATGCCTAAAAAAATACATTATGAAACCTCAAGGCAGGAATGACAAAGGCATCCATAAGCTGCACACAGGGTAGTGACATCCTGGCAGCCATCTGGCAGCAGAGGACTCCAGTCCCTCAGACCTGCTAATACGTATTTCCAGCAGCATTTACTCACAGAGGCAGCCGCTGCTCATTTGGCTCCTGGGGCTTCATGGATTGCCTTACCTCTAATGGGGCCAGAAAGCAAGAATTTGAATTCCAAGTGCCTTTTCAGGTAACACATCAGATTACCTGCTGCTGTGATAACGCACAAAAGGGAAAGGTATGGATTAGTCGGAGATGCACCCAGACACAGATGCCAGGGCTCCGCATTTCAGGTAGATCAGTTCTCTTATTTTTTCTTTCTGTTAACAATGTGCAAGAAGAATGAGTCGTTTGATCACCTCTGAAGGATGTCGTACTGTATTTGAGGAACTCTATGTATTCATTGAAATTAATGGTTTTTATTTTCCCTGTGTTCATCTTAGCAATGTGTGTTCAGGTCACAACAGAATGGCCAGGTCTGATCCAACAACCAAAAGTCCTTGACCTTGGTCCAAGTCTCAGCCATTTGAGTCAATGGTAAGGCTCCTGCTGGAGTCAGTGATCTGTGATCATAATCCTCAGTCTTTTTGGCAATCGCCACCCAATAGTGCTGCTCCAAACAGAAGAGGACCAAATGCTGCCATGCCGTCCAAGCCACATCTTGAGACATGGTATACATTGCCAATAATTATGTTTTATTTACTCTTCTCCTAAGAAACACAAAGAGTCGGTGTGGTGGCAGTGGTTTACTGACAAGCTCGATGTGAGCTTCTTATGAACTGCTAAGCTTTTGCTGAGTAATACTGACACGACGCAAAATGACTGACTATAAAAACCTTTTGACTATACCATATTACTGTTTCAAAACCAATGGCAGCTATTTGACAGATGCTCAGAGGTTCAGAACTTCAGAAGTAGACCTAAAAAAGGCAGATTAATGAGCAGATGATGGTGATGTAGTAAAGTTGCACAATAAATGAAACTTAGCAGATGGCTCTGCAACTATAAAAATCTCCAGATTCCTAGATTAGATAGACAGAAAGGACACTTCCTTTATTTTCTTGAAATATTTCTGCCTTTTCCTCATGACTTTGGCAGTATTGCCGCTGTCTTCCTTTTAAATAGTGCAACTTACCAAATTTATTTTCCCTTCTGCTTTAAGCATAATAGATCTCATCAGACAAACTTTCTACTCTATCACCATGAAGGAAAACATTAGGGCGCACATTCGGAGCTGCATATTCACAGCCCCATGTTTCCTAGGAAACAAGCGATTGCTCATCTCTGCGCCAAAATAAATTGATGCATCAGTTTCGGCTTCCTACAAACATCAGTATTTTGATTCAGGACAGAATCCCAAACACCGCCAGCACACTATCAGTTGTGATTGTCATCATTCTGCCTCTGCTGCTTGCCAGCAGTGGAGAAGCCAGCAAGCCCATGCTAGAGCTGTTACAGATACACAGCTACAGCAGTGGCGGTGCAGACCTGAGGGCAGGCAATCAGAACCACCATCGGTGCTCCCTGCTCAGGGGCTGGCAGAGCCGTGTGCATCCCTAGGTGCTCCCATGCAGCCATCTGGGGAGGAAGAAAATTAGTGCCTCCCACTGCAGCACCTTCTGTTGGTCTGCGCGGAGATGGACAGGAGTCACAAAACAGGAGTTTTGGCTTTGGATTATCTTCAACTGACCGGCTCCAAGTTTAAAGAGAGTCATTCTGACATTAACTGAATCTCCCTTAAACTCCCATAAACTGAATATTTCCACATTCACACAAAAGAGATTAGATTTGTCTCTTCTTTCCTTACCTCAAGGAGGTTCCTCCCTTTAACTTTATTCACTTTCATGATTTTATGGGATTATTTTTTTCTTAAAACCATATTCCCAAATTGACACTGATGTATTTCTAAATAACATTTTACTTCTGACAATTCCAATATTGATTTAACACTGTGTTCCTGGAACCTGACTCTTAATAGCAGAGTTACTGCAATATTAAGCTAAATGCTTGTGACAATTCCACCCTCAATGCCAATACCACAGTAAATAGAACTCTGACTGATTCCACAGAAGGGGCTGTTAAGGAATATATAGGCACGTTCCAAGCCTTCTGCCATTTCAGTCTCTCAACAGCACATATATTAGGAACTCGGCTATCAAAATCTAAATTTTCTGAAAACTCCCTGTCATCTAAAAGATGGTCATGTCCCCTGACATCTATTAATTGCGCTGAAAATTTCCTCATTATTCAAAATGTCGATTATATGAACTTATCCAATGTCTCCCCTGACATTTGGATAATCAAGGTTGTATTGCATATGGGCCATTCTTGAAAATCTTTGAGGACAATTGACTACCCTCATGAGTAAAGGTTCGCAAGATCAAGCCATATAGCACGTATGAACAACATTCATCAGAAATAACTTCAAAATAATTTCTTGCATATGATCAAGTGTTAGTATCAATAAATGGACATCATGGTAATAAGACCTGAGTGTATAGGTCTTTGCTAATATAGCATTATTACTTCTTGATATTGATCAGCCAGCCAATCTGAAACCTCTCAAGTAATTTAACTGCTTTTTCTTTAGAGGATGATAGTGTACGTTTCACAAAAGGCTACTTTGCAGAAATGTGATAGTTTAAAATTTTCTACTACTTCTTCCCTTTAACTCTTTTGCATGAGTTGCTCCAGTTTGGCGTTGTAAATACTTCAAAAGCTGGCTAAAGGCAAGTTCATTAAAGTAAAGAAAACCAGGAGAAAATAACCAATATGCACTTCCAGAACAAAAACGAAACACAGTTTGGAAGCTCAAAAGATTAATGCAATTTTGCTGCCAAGTGAAGTAAGTTACATCACCCCTTTTGTCACAGGATACCCAATTCTGGAAGTAAAACGGAAAGAAAATGTTTGCATGCAGTGTAAGCAAAAATAATAGAACTTCTCAACTATTCGTGACAACAACGTTGCTTCTTTAACAAGTGTTTGTGTGTGCAAGGATAGGTGCTTAATTCTGCTGCAACCTGGACCTAAGCCAGCTTCTGTACAAATGCTATTCATGGCAACCTATTGAATGGGGATCAACAGCACAACTTCCTTCTTGTCATTTCTTCTAACACTTCAAGACATTCCAGGTTTTTTTACTTTATACACTGATGATTATATCCTCTGCCCTCACAGCACTGAGGAAAACTATAAATATATTTAACATAAACCTTAACATCCTGTGTGCATCTGAAGAAATATACTATTATTATGCAGACTACTGATTTCTTCTTTCTTCATGTGGGCAAAAAAATGAAGTCCTGAACCCAAAAATGGTTTCCCCCACAGCTAACAATTCCTACAGTTCAAGCAGCATTACAGAGCTGTAAGCCCTAGTCGGCCTTCATTCTGGAACAGTCCCACAAGTTTAACTTCCCAGCTTCACTCGTTCCTCAGCTATGCAGCACAAGTACTGCAGTCTAAGTCTATGGAGAAAAGAAGATGCTTTCAGCTGTGTCCTGTAGGTCCCTTAGGTTTGGATCTATCCCCTCGGATCTCACCTCTTGTTTTGGCTCAAAAGAAATTTCTCAAGGTAGTTAACATCTGGATGCAGGAGGTCATAAATAAAACTTGAGACCACCTTATGTTTACACTGAATATTGTACATGGATCCACAGTATAGTGTCAGGCACATAAATAAATGCCAAGACTAGCATTCTTTGCTGACAAATACACGATGAAACACAAATGGATATTAGGGACAGAAATTTTTTCTCTCTCTTGCATTTTTTTCTCCTCATGTGTGCTGCATATTAGACTTTGTTAAAAAATTTAACAGGCCCATACAGCTAAACAGCAGCATTAGATGACCTACAAAAATCATGCTGTAGGATGCAGAGAGGAAAGCATTGTTGGGGTTAATATTGAGAAAACAATGTATTAGAAGTCCTTGAATTCTGTTATTTTTCTTCTGTTCCAAACCCATAAAATTTGTAAGAGACATCTTTCCAACATAATCATATTATTTACTAAATGCACATTACTGGTGATGCCCATCAAGGGATAAGTCCAAACCACAGCACTCCAACATAATTTATTCCAGCAGCAAAGAAAAAAAAAAGAATTAAATTAAAAAAACTAAAAAAAAAAAAAAAAAACCAACTCACTGTGTTCTCTAAGCATTACACACTTTGCTTTAGGGCAAAAAGCCATACACTGAGTTCCCCACCAGGAGTTGTGCAGCAGCTATACTCCAGAGAATTAACTGGGTGATATTCTACCCTCTGCTATGGGTATCCAAAAATCCTGCTGGAGGAGGGTGAGGCTAGGGGCAAGAAATCAAAATTCAGAACCCAAATACCAACCTCAGTGAGAAGGGAGGGATTCAGACCCTGCAGTCCTATACCTCTCATCCCTAAGGTGACTCCCTTTACTCTGGTAACAGGAGAAATCACAGCAAGACTGCTCATCTATCAACACACAGTATGTGAACATCCTCCATTCACTCCTTCAGCATGTCTTGACCACAGATTATGCACAGGTATAGGAGGACTCCTCCTCAAAACCCCCCCATGGGGGACAGGCTGCATTCCTGGGAAGTAGCTCCATGTTGGACAGAAGCCACTGCAGTATTACCACGTGCCACCTTGCATCAACAAAGCATCTCAGACTTTTTTTCCCCACAAGCTTCACTTAAAATCATTACCTAACATACAGAGCCACCTGTGTTTTCCACATAATCAGGGGTGGCAGGCGCTGCTTTGTTTTTTAACCAGGTGTCATGAGGGAAATAAGAATCCCTATTCCCTCGACACTCATTTCTGTTTCAAAATAAACAAAAACAAAACCAACAAAAAAAACATAGCAAGACTTTACAGGTCAGATAAAAACATCCAATTACTGCAGTCAGTATTAGCACCTCCTCAAGGTTCAGAGGGGTAGCTTTACACAACTGCTCCAACTTCACTCTCTCCGTTAATCATCACCTCCCTTTCCAGCCAGAGAAAGCATCAGAGATGTGCTCAGCAGCCTAATTTCTCGTGTATCTGACAGTGGTACATTTAAATGCCACTTGTCAGCATCTGAAAGAAGACAACACTTGCTTTGCACACTAGTAACAGGTGACTAATTCCAGCTACAATGCAAATGAAGTATTTGCACAGCCAGTAGTTAAGCCAGATGGAAATATATAGCAAGGCACAAGTCGATCTTGCTTAGAACACAGTTACTAACATCCCGCATTAAACCCACTCCCTATCTGCAGCATCAAAATTTTCAGCTTATCCAAGATCAGATGAACTAATAACTACTAGAAAGACAATTAATAAATGAGATAAGATCTTCCTTTGGGAAGAACACTAGATTGCTCCATTAAGATTATTGCAGCTGTATAACGTTAATAAAGGCATATCACTTTGCTAATGGGACCATCACTTCCAGAAGATTCCTTCACTCTCATATAAACTTTATATGAATACAGCTAATTTGAGTTCATTTACTGGAGCATACAGTGCCAGACATCTTGCTGCAAAGCCTCTTTTGCTTCCATATTTTGCAACCATACCCCTAATTGCATTTCCATTTCTGCCGACATTCTGAGCTGCTATATAACAGCATTTCCTTCCTAAATTGATCTATCTCTTTATATTTCGAAATTTCTTAAACCAGTCTTTTTCTGAATTAATTTCTCCAGGAAGAAGGACTGCATTTTGTTGAATTTTCAGACAGACTTTGTTCCCACAATCCCCCAGTTCTTCCCTTCCCTCCTTCCCTCAATGTAATTTAGGTCACTTGAATACAGGCATCTCCAAGTCATGGGTGCAACCAGGGTATCACACATAAGCGACCTACAAAGAGGTCTGGTGGGGACTGAGCTGAAAACATTAATCTTAAGGGATTTAAAGGAATATCAGGTAATAAACATCATCCTTTCTTCCCGCTCCAAAGTGATCACATAAAAGAATCCAAAGTGCGCATCTTCTTGGCTGCATGCAAAGTCATTGCTTTATTAATTTATGACATCACAACAGCAAGATGGTAAATAACATCTAAAAGTAACATGCAGTCAAAGAGAAAAGGATCTCCCTCTGCTACAGAAAGGCAATAAGGAGCTTCAAATGTACTGAAGGAGCCGGAGTTATAACCAACACATTTTTCAGGTCCAGAGGTTTGTAATTCACCCCAGAAAAATTCACCTCCCATAAATTTCAGGTTTACAGGCAGATCTCAGAGGAACCTGGAGTAAAATAAGATTCATTTCATGGAAATCTGCTGACAGATAATTGCATTGTAGCCCAGCCTCTTGGGCACATTCCCTAGGCACCAGGGTAAGCTACTGAGCATTGCTCCTCACCTCTCTGCTTAGATTTGACATTTAATGTGTATTTTTGTGAAGATTAACAGCTGCACGCAATCCCCCCTTTAAGTCTCCTATACACACATATGTATATATACACTTCTAACACAACTGGTGTGAACCCTACACTACCATTTCTTCAGGAAAGAGAGGTTCAGCTAAAGTATCTTCCACAAAATGAAGGTTTGAACTGAAGGTAAACACTGGGAAATAACTCTCTACACACGTGTTTAGTATCCCTATGTGGACAGCTCTGCTTTGAAAGCAAAAAGATTCTTTTACATCACTGCATAAAACACAGGGGTCAGAGCAGCAGGAGACTCGGGAATTACTGGACACCAGAAGGACTGAAATCAAAGAGAGAACTGAATTTGAAAAAAAAAATAAAAAAGAAATCAGATGCCATTTCACGAAGGAGTCTTTAGCATTCCTAAAATTGCCACTTCAAAGAGCTCTGTTGCTCTTATTGAAACTACTTACTACAAAATTCTGATTAAAAAAATGTATGACTAAGTGTTAGTCATGCACAAGAAAATAATTTTGACACCCTAAAAAAAAAAGCCCACAAAAATTTAGTTTAAGATAATAGGATATAGGGTGTAGAAAAGACCCCTGAGTCACTGAGTCTACCCCACAACTACCACACCTCAAATTGCAAAACTCGGGAAAGACAACACCCAGGTCCAACAAGCAGGCTGGTGGCACTCTTTTGAACCTTTTCTCTTGAGGGCTATCCTTCAATTGCCAACAAATACTCGGGAAATCATGAGGGAGCAGAGCTCCATCACATACTCACCTCCTGAAGGTGCTCTTTCCTCAGCTCCACAGAGGATTGTAGTTGACCTCAAGGTAAGGTATAAACACCAGCCCCTGACCAGACAAGAGCTCAGGCACAATATTCCTTTTTCAGGTCTTGTAGCTTAACCTGAAGCCCGAATAGCTCCTGCAGCTCCACCCTCCAGAGGAAGCAGCCTCACAAGTGAGCCCTGAGAGCTCTCCTTGTCAGCTAAAAGGGCTCTTCGTGGATTTAGCATGAGGATCCCGCAAACATGGCTTCCCAGAAGTTTCCTCTTGTGGTATGAAGAACATGACGTGTCCACTTAGAGGGACAAAGTGTCGCTCTTCTCCCACTTACATGCTTTTTGCACCAGCTGCCTTCAGATTGCCAGATTAGACCTGCAAGTTTTCAAGTGCTTTTTTAGGAGAACCCAATCCAAGTTTGATTTTGCTCTGCATGAATTTCCTAGGTCTAAACTATACTATATTGGAAGCTGGATTGCTCTGGCTCAGCCTTAGCCACCAGCTTGAGGTGCATCTTTTCTAAATCTCAAAGTCGGTGATGAGGAGCAGACACCTGCAGAGTATGGCTGAATATGCCTGCTGGCACAGCTGCCCTCAGGAGGGAGGGTCTCTCTTATCATAGACAGAAGAAGTTCCCAAGAGAAAACAGATTTCCAGCTTAAGCCTCTCAGCTAAGTGTTTAATTTCAATGTGAGATAAAGCCAGCCCATTTCTACAAGACACTTTTTAGGAAGTTTGACCTTCTCCCAAAAAACTACAAGCAACTAACTTCTGGCTATGCCCATTACAAAGCAGAACTTTCACCAGAGAAACAAGCCCTATTCCTTCATACTCTGCCATATGAAAACTTCTGAAAATTTGTTTCTCCCTCTAAACAAGGGTTTTTTCTCACTCGGTAGCTATCAGACCCTCTGGCTCTCTGATACAGATATTTTTTCTCACTGTACTCAGGGCTGAGCAGCTTGGTGGGGTAAAAGCCTGTACAACATTATAAAGTAACTGCAGCACATAATTTAAATAATTTCTTTCTTATTTTCTACCCCATACATGAACAATCAGGTTCTCTTTAGCAACAATAGCTTTTGCCACAACCCTAGGGGCAGGAACCTAAACCATATGTACATAAAAAAGGTAACCTCAAGTTTCCTCTTCACAGCTCTGATGTGGAAACCACAGGCACATTTAGTCAATTGTCCTTCAAATGTCTTCTGTACATGTGGCTTTTTTCCCCTTTATGCTTGAGAAGATCTCAGAGATTCAGCTTCGGGGAACGCAGTCGAGTTAGACTCCTGTTCATTTCTGTTAGCTGAATTTATGTTGTAGGCTCCTGTTGGGAAGTGTCATATTGTTGCACGATCTTAGTTGCATGTAAAGTGGTAGTACTCACATCAGCTTTTCCCTTCCTAGGAAACTGCATTTCTTTGGATGGCTATCACTCAAAATACTCGGCACTAAATCCAGAGAACTATGTAAACTGCAATGTTAATTATGAAAGGAGTGGTGGTGATGTTTTCATCCTCTTCTTTGTCACACGTTTCCTCTAGCAAGAAGTTTTGCATTGACAGTATACACTGGGCAGAAATAAGTCCCCATCAGAGGAGTGAACCCAAAGATGTGAGAATCTCACTCTGTGCCACTTCATACAAAGAACATTGAAGGGTTTGCTCCTCAAGCTGAAAGTACAGCGTCTCAAGAGACTTTGCTTCTCTAAGAGATTTACCAAGAGAAACATACTATAAAAGCACATTGCTGAGGTGAGTAGGTGTTAGTCCAAGCCTTGTAAGTTAAAAGTAACATCTCGTAATCTCTGCTACATGTAATGGGTAGTCGAAGAAATGAAGCTAACCCAGGCGTAATGATTAATCTTAGTGTGAGTCATGACCCTGGCAGCTGCATCCTGAACCAGCTGCAATCTATATAATGCATTCCCAGGAAGACCAGACAACAAGGAGTTGTATTAGCACACAGTGCAGATGGTATGAATACATGTACCAGCAGCCTCAAACCCAGCCAAAAAGAGCAAAGGTCTTCATTTACTAATATTCTTAAAAGGATAGCAATTTGTCTAAGATATTTATTATTCTTATCATAATCAAAGAGCTTGATTTCTAGAATTGATCCTTTTATTGCTAACAAAAAAATATTACCATGAAAAAAGGTTGCTAGAGTGGATGAAGTCTCTGAGCAATGCATAGGATTAGCCATCAGCAATACAATTTTTCCTCCTCCTCCCCCTACACAGTGTCAGGGTCATGTAAAGTCAAAACACTAAATATAGGACAACATCAGTGGAAAGCAAAGCAAGCTTAGCTGGCCACACTGGAAACACAACATAGGCCAAGATAAACCCATCAAAACAGCATGATTAGGCTAAAACAACAACAGGAGACTTGTGAAATCGACAGAGAGTATTTGTGCCTTAACCCAGCTCTGTATTTACGAGATTCATTCTGGAGATCTGAATAGGTTGTTGCGAGAAGAGAAGCCAGAGCAGACAGATTAGGACTGCTTGCAGGATCCTTTGGGGGAGATCTACAGGTCTGAGAGCATTTCATGGGTGGATTGTCATTCAGGAAAGGCAATGCCCCCTCCAAAGCAAGGGAAAAAAGCGTTTACTTAAATCAGAGCTATCTGGACTGACAAGCCTCATGTCTCCAGGCAAGCACAGGAGTGATGGAACCAGTTTCTTCAGCCTGGGAAAGATCTCCTTTTTCCTGGAGATCTCTGATGTCACTCAGCTCCTGACTTCTTCAATCTGTCACACACTTTGAACAGAGCTGCTGCTACAGGCTTTCTCTGTCTACAACAGTTTTTTCTTCCCTTCAGAGCTGTCAGTTCAAAAGGAAAAGAGTCTGGCCATAAACTGGACTTTTCAAAGTTTGTCCTCTATTTTTGGTCATGCTCTGAATAGTCTTTAAACAGCCACTGTTTATTGAGAAGACGAAGCTGTAACCATATGGTAAGTCTTGCAGTGCTCAGCACCTGGACTTTGTGCTGCAGGAATGGTGACATGGCTGACAGGACTAGGCACATAAAGGTCTTAAGAACTTCAGTGGCAAAATGGCCAAAGAATTAGAATCAGTATTACAGCATTTTGGTATTCAGCCTGCTTGTTGGCACAGAGGAGAGCAGCAGTCTAACACACTACTACATGCCTGCAAACTGAGTAGAAGAGCAGGTTTAATTTTAGGTCTAATGATTGCTGACAAGTTCCTTTTTATCCCATCTTTTGCTTCACTTTAAAATATAGTTTGAAAGGAACTTGACATACAGTTTCAACCCAAAACCCAGCTCTGGATTTCTCATCTGTTCTATCACTTTCTCCTAAGTTGCCTGTCACTGCAGCAGCTGAATACCAGCCACCCTCGTACTGAGGAGTTCAGGTCTCCTTCTGACCTGCACGGCCATTCAGAATCTGTATGGGAAGTGAGACCAACTGGGAATAATGGTGCCATAAAATTTCATTTGCTGAAGAGGCTCTTTTCTAAATTAAACTGGTTAGAACTAAGCTGATTCATAAAAGCATGTTGCATTTTTTAAAACTCCACTTCTAAGCTATTCTCCCATTTCTTGAAAAACATACACCTATTGATTAAGGCCTGTCCTAACACACAGTAGCTCTTCAGTAATGCTGCAGTGAGAGCAATAGTCAATACGGGTACCTAGATCATCCAAATAAAATGAAAGATCTTCAACAGTCATCAAATACAGTGACTGGAGGTATTGGTGTAGCGGAAATTACAAGAGAAAACCAATGAAATGTTTTTATTCCTGCAAGCTGGTTTTGGCCCAGCTGAGGACAGTGCTTTTCCTGGGTTAGGCTGTGCAGGTAATAAGCCTTCTGCTCATGGGAGGAAAAAAACCAATAGTCATTAACCTAGAAAAGAAGAGATAAAATTAGCTCTTTACACTATATTTTCCATACATTATTCTAGGCAACCTTTTGGAGTCTTTCCATCCTTAGCCCACTGTAAAACAAATAGAAGCATTACTTTATCCTCTATATGTGCCAGGGCACTTGCAGGAGGGATAGCATGAATTCTTCTATTAATCTGTCCTGGATGACAAATATTTGCTGTACCACTCTGTCCCCCAGGAATGGATGTCCCAGCAACTCCTAGGCCCAGATGCAGGGCCCAGAGCAAAAGGGGAGGAATATAAAAAGTGAGTATGGTCTGAGACATACTAGTTTAAATCTTTCCCATTCCCATAGTTTCTGGGGAGTAAAGGGGTCAGGGGCTCACCGAGCTACTGACTCCCATCCCATAGAAAGCTCTTCTCTGGGAAACCTGATCCACTCCACACAGAAAATAGCCATAACTAGACAGGCTCCTTCGTCCCAAGACTCTTGCAGGTTTTAATGACTCACAGAGAGAGCTGATCTCGATTCTGGGCTACAACAGAACAGAAACAACAAAGGTGGCTCCTAAAAGAGATGGCACAAATGAAAGCACAGTATAAACCAGCACACACCTAAATGAGCTCAGTGTTGTTCATTTGTAGTATGCTCACCCCCCCGCCCCCATAACAGTGGATTATTATTCACCTACAGTAACATCTGTTCCTTTGCCACAGTCTCACCAGTGTCAGAGCTGTGCTGGAGCAACTCCGACATCCCCTTCCAGGAAAATCTCCAGTGAGGCACAGCATTATAATGCCCTGACCATTGAGAGTTGTATACACCAGATGGATACTACCAACCGGAGCACTTTAAGCACATACACCCTACAAATTAAAGCAATCAGTCAGCCTCAAAGAGGAGTAAGAAATATAAACAGATTTTTTTCTGCCAAATATTCAGCCTCTCAATAAAAGCTGCAATGCTGTTCTTTCAAAAAGCAAAAATTGTTTAATTATGTTAAGATCATTAATTCTTATTTTTATTTTCTGAATTTGCTTTTATTTTATGGCATGGCAAACTACCAACACTGATATTATCTATTTACTATTTTAAAATACCAGAGGCCTACATTTATTTTATTGAAACAACTCATCGTCAGATTCCAGACTGAATTTTTTTTCTGAATTTATTTCTCCCTTGAAACTATCTCTTTTCCACCCTAAAGTTTCAGACTCTGCCCCAGAAAGGCAATGGTGTTTCCTGAGTTCCTTTGTGCAGAGTACACACAGACACTAATCTAACCTGTATAACTTGAACTACCAGGGGTTAAGACACCCTTGGTAAGCTGAGGTGTTAAGGTCCCCTGAAAATTCCTCCCCGTTCCTGAGAGATGTTGCATTTCCTGCCTGGAAGCCCTCAGTCACAGACATTCTCTGTCAGGGCAGAAGAGGGCAATCTGGAAGGGGTAAGTGAAGCAAAGGCACAATTAACGTAGTCCTTAACCCAGGGGCTGGCCAGGAAAATGAGCTCTGTAACAGCTAGAACCTTCCACAAAGAAGAGAAATATACCTGCCTGGCTGCAATTCAAGGTCCTGTCTGATACAATTCAAGGTGGTACAAGTAATTTTGTGGAAACCACAGCAAATGCATGCCAAATTTGTTTCACCATTATTTCACTCTTCCATCAGATCAGGGTGACAAAGGTGACATGCCAGCAGTTTACCCAGTTTGCTCCTCAGTTTCTTCCTTCCTGGCTTTTAGCATCTCATCTGACAGCAAGCTGCCAGAGTTTAAACAATCTCAGCAGCACTCACAAACCATATCCTTTTTGTTGTTCATTTTACAAAATTAAAAACATTAAACATTAATGTCTCTTGAGTTTCCTCTCCCCCTCAAGCCTCCCACCTCCTGAAGTAAAATATGTTTCTGTGATTCCACATCAGAAGGAAACAATACTCTGTTGTGCCCAATACTTCGTGGGTGTGGGTGTTTTCAGGAACCACATCTGAGAAGAAATCCCAGAGGTTATTGTAATCACTCCTTTCACTCCTGGGTACTCAAGTACAGGATTGCCTGCAATCAATTTGCTCTTGCATCCTAGTATTAAACTCCCTGTGTATAAAAGTATCACCAGCACTTTCTATATTAATCTACGTAGCAATGTTCTAAAAAGCTTTTTATTATGCCGCAAAGAAATTACAATGCAAAGCAAAAGCCACTAAAGTCTACTTGAACATTACCACCTTCAGCCAGTGAAATGCAGGAGTCTTGACTGCATTCACTGACTTTTCAGGGAAAATTCAGGTACATGTCTCTGTAGCCTATCTTAATCTTACAACAAGGAGGATTACAAACCTACAAAAAACATGACAGGAAATTACAACACATTAAATGTAAAGCATATGAACAGAGATCCTGATTACTTTCAAGCTCAGGTTTTTGTTGGTTTTTTTGGGTTTTTTTTTCATTTTTATATCAAATACTTGAATCAACAAAGATCCCAGCATCATAGGCTGGTCTACAAGTAGCCCTGCAAGAGGGTTTAATCTTTGAGCTCTATTCCCCGGGATATTTCATCTGAAACTACCCCAACATTTGCTAATAGTATTAAATGTACTATTTAGAACTAGTGTTTGGGGAGCATGAGGGATTTACACAAAGAACTTGAGACTACTTTCTCACCTGCAAATTGACTTTCAGGAACTCGCACCACTCTTCTGTCCAGCCTTCTCACTCCCAGACAGAAAGTTTCTCAGCATTCTGAGCTAGTCTGTTTCCAACTACACACAAGAAGCATCTCTCCAGCCAGCATTGCTGGATATAAGTGAAAGTCCACAGGCAATAATCTTACATGTGCCTTTGAGGATTTTCACTCTGGTTAACTTTTCGACAAAGAATACATGACCAGGATGGGATGCTATGTTTTCAACAATTTTCAAAAAGGTTGGGATTGAACTAGTTCAATTCCAAAAAAAAGGATAATAAATTTTCAATTTGTGTGCTAAGCTGTGCCAATTGAGAGGAAAAAAGTCCTGTGGCATTGTCTTCCTTCCTGGCTGGACATGCACACAGACATTCCTACTTCATACTTTAACTTCTTACCAGCTCCAAGTGCCTTTCCCTTGAATGCTCAGGCAATTGTAAAATCCACTTTTATGAACATCCTGAAATAAAGCACTGTAGTGCTTCAACCCCAAAACCATACAAACCTGCCTAAAACAGACCCTTCTCAATATCTGAGTGATTATACACAAAAGTACCTCAAACCAATGAAAATGTACATTCTCTCTGCCCACTACAACTTGTGGTAACTTGTGCAGGCTGGATTTGATCCAAATATCTTGCAGGGAGATTCCTTAGCACTGCATTAATCCTTCACATCAACTCTAATCCTCTCAGTAAACTGTTTGCATTTTACAAGTTTTCATCATAAATGACAAGGAATTTTAGGTTAGATGTCAGGCAAAACACAACAACGTAAGAAAGAAATAAATAAAGCAAAGCTATTCAGGGTCTGACAGCACTGGATAAGTAAGCAGTATCACCCACGGGGCAAAAATAAGAACAAGAATGAACATAGGAGTAAATGTTGCAGGTTTTGTAAAATGCAATATAGGTTTGGAAGAGCCATAAAAGCAAGCCACACAGTAAGTAAATGCAGCTGTAACTGGAGTTTTAGGACAGTGATGGATTTCAAGAGTAGAAAAAGAAGCAACTCTAACCAGAAAACTGTAAAAAACACAGGAGAGTTTCACACTTCTACAAGACATGTGNAGGAGAGGAGAGGACAGGAGAGGAAAGGACAGGAGAAGAGAGGAGAAGAGAGGACAGGAGAGGGAAAACCCAGCAGTTTCTGACACCAGTGGCAACACTCAAGAGTGGTCGCACAAATGCTCAGCATATCCACGGATACATCCCAGCTGCAGAGGCTTTTCTCACACATAAAGTCTTCTTTCTAAGGTTAACTCATCTTATTTATTTCTGTTATTTTCTTTTTAGTCATTCTATGCAACTGACCCATTTATGACAAAAATCCTACATCATAACATACACAGGAATACTTGTAAGTCTTCAAAGGAAAACACACCTTTTTTTCTGACAGCCTTTCAGTATAGCCATTTTTGTATAATAACAATCTTTACCATGAAAATTGTATTGACAGTGATCATAGAAGAGTGAAGATCTTGTAACAGGCCATTTTTCAAGATACTGTGAGGTAATTTATGCAGTTTTAGGCTAAATCTCAAATGGCTATCCACAAATCAGTATCACAATGATGTTTATTAACTGCTGCATCAAGAGCAAATCTGAGTTTGTGAACTTAAAAAGAACATGAATGAGAGAAAAACGGTAGCAGAAATGAAACTCTCAATTCTGTAACAGAGTTTTTCACTTCAGTTTCACTTTAGAGTGTTTTAACCTAATGACGAGCACAGAAAGGAGATCCTCACATCTGAAGTGTTTATGTTTATGCACCTGCAGCTTAGAAAAGTCATGAATACAACAAGGATTCTCCTGTTACGCTTTTTACTTTCATCATTCACGCATTTGCAAATACAGACCTTTCAAAACTCCAACAGCAATGACTGCTTCCAGCTGCACAGGATCTACTGGTTTTCTGAAGGCCATCAGGACAGACAAAGTCAGCCAGGGGGTCTTCTTTAACAGCCACACAAGCCCCTGACCTTAGGGCTCGGCTCTGTGTGCTCCTAAGCTCCGGCTTAGGGCTCACAGAGTCAAGCCCTTAAGCTTGGTATCAACGAAAACTAAGCAGAGGCTCCAGAACAGAGAATTGGAGAGGCCCTTGAAAGGCCCCACACAAATACCATTTCTGGAGGTACATGGACTCCATCAGTTGCACATCACAGAGTCTGTGAGCATGTGGCACTCAGACTAAGCCACTGCTCGGTCTGCTCGGACACTTACCTGCTGGTAACGTGAGGAAAAGGAATCAGCATCCAAGTACCTCACTTTCCCCTTTGGCTTTTGGAGTCACTTCTGCACTCTCTGCTCAGGATCTTTGACATCCAGCATCACAACTGCACTGGGAGAAGCAGAAAACACCCGCACTTTTCTCCCTTCTCTCCTTTTTCTGGTGAAGGAGCAGATGGTGCAATGGCAGCATATTCTCCTGTGAGCTGGGAGATGGAAGTTTAGTTCTTTGACACTGAATTACTCCCCAGACATCCCAATCCCAGCTGGGACACCCTCCAACATTTTAAACTGGTACCAATGGTGCTGGTTCACTCATAGTGGGGCTATCAAGATCTGTCTCAAGCTGACAGAAGCACCTTCTGAGTAAAGTCTATGAATTCTGGAAAGCACTTAAGAATTCTGACTGTATCTTATTCTCTTGCCAGCTCCTTTGATAACATAATGCTTCTGAGACCCTACAATGTAAGACCTCCAGCATAGGGTTCTGTTTGAGGAGGCACCTTTTCCTTTCATTGGATCTGCCTCTACCCTGACCCCTGTCTTCACTGCCCTGATGAACACAGAATTCAGCCCAAGAACAAGGACAGCATCATTTCTTCCCTTTTTCTTTCCTCTCCTACACATTCCTAACCTAAATACAAAGGGTCAAGGCTGCCTACTATACACAAGATCTGTGTGGTGTTTTAAAACAGCAAAATACAGGCCTGGTGCTCTGTAACAAAAGAATAGTGTTTCATGGAAAACACCATGCCACGGGAGGCATGTAGTGCCATGCCATGCCCATCTATCAGGAGACTTCCTTCACAGTGGTTCAAAATTTGATGTCAAAAGGGAGTAGCTATAGTGGATTCCATATTAAAAAATATCAGGCTTTTAGCATTAGTTGAACACAGGATTTTTAAAGCGTGGGTTTATACATGTCTACTTTGTAAATTGAGTGCTTTTCAAATAGAGCTCCAGAACCCTACAGAGCTGTCTTTAGGGGGCTTTGATCTTTCTAGAGCACCTATCTTGTGTGTCTGTAATTGCTCTAGTTTAACAAGGCTCCATAGCACTTCAAGAAAGAAAAAAACCCCTTTTATTCAGCCTAAGATCTAAGTGACCATAGTGGTGGAATGTGCTGCTGTGGGTACCCTGTAAATCCCCTGAAAAAAAACCCAAAAGAAGAATCTCCATGATGAAATGAAATGAAATATTTATTAAACGTGTTGCCAATGTCCCAGGTGGTATGAAGAAGCCTTGTGGTATGCTGAAAGGCTTGATCTTTCTAAGTATTATGAACACTGATTTGAATGATTGGGTGAAAGCTGAGGAAGTTATGGCTGAAATTTTGGCTAAAGATGACAGCTCTGGGTTTCAAGTTGCACAAAGCAGTCTGAGGGATTAAGCCAACAAAACCCACTCAAAGATATCCAGTTTCAAAAAGGGTAATCTTCATATCAGTGATTCACACTCAGACAATGGTGAGGATTCCTCATTACTCTGACTTTGCCATATTAATCTTACTTTACAAATACATGCAGTGATTTATATCATGTTTAATTAACTGATTGAGGGCTCCTGTGGTAAAATGGCATCACATTAAGCTCTGTCCTTATGGCAAATGCGAATCACATCTTTAGCCTTGCAAGAACAAAATATCATGGGATTCACTGATGACAGGATGTAGGAATCGAAATAAGGTCCCTCCTGTTGTTTGAGAATCCAGTAAGGGTGGTTGCCATATGCTCATCATTTCCAAGGGAAAAAAATGACAGGATAGAAGAAAGAAGTGCTCTAGTTCATCCAATATGTTCAAATCTCAGATGAAAATGATTGTACAGCAGTTCTGTACTGAGGCCAAGTTTTACATGAAAGTGCATAGCAAACTTTCAGAAAGCTTATAATGAGAGATCTTTCTAACGTGATTTTTTTTCTGTATTTAAATAAACTGCTGCGTGAAATGACTCCTTCTTTTAGGGGAAAAAAAACAACCAGAAAAAAGAGATGAACTAAATAAAGAAAGGCTTCTCTGCCAGCAACATAAGACAACACAAAATTAACTTAGCTTTTGCTATGAAGAATTGTTCCCCTCAAGCACTCACAACCTGTTTTTGAAGATAAAAACTACAACTGTTATCGTCTGATAAAATTAGATGTTGTATATAATTTGCTACTAACATTACCAAGATTAAAAGCCTTGTTTATATTATTACAAAGTTTCTTAAAATTCAGAAAGCGTTTTATTTTTAAAAGCTGTCTTATTAAGAGACTGCAATTTTTATACTTACAATGAACCTTACATCCAGTAAATTCTCTAGCAATTGACAAATCATTTTACATGAGTCACAGTTTGCTCCCAGGAACTCAGCGGATTTTTGCAATTTGTTTCTAT
Source organism: Falcunculus frontatus (assembly GCA_013398115.1). Lineage (NCBI taxonomy): Eukaryota > Metazoa > Chordata > Aves > Passeriformes > Falcunculus > Falcunculus frontatus. The sequence continues at coordinate 122,937 of VZRV01007195.1, read as the reverse complement.
GGCAAAGAGGATAGCGGTGGGATGGGAGAAGCAGGTTTCGCATTTTGAAAAGCTATTATGAGACTTCAGAAATGTTCCCATTCCTCGCCAGGACCAAGACTTTTTTGAATTTTATACATAAGAATGAGAGATGAGGAGACAGTATTTAAAAGGTGGGTAAGTAAAGCACACAGTGCTGCCTGCTTTGCCACTTTCTCCCATTTTCCACAGACTGCCTCAGGTCTTAGGCTAGTCTGACACATCAGGGACACATCAGGTCTCAAGATCCCCTGCTCACTAGCAGGGGTCCACTTTACATAAACAGTTAAATGCACAGCAAGCAAACAACTCAAAAGCCTCGCTCAGAGCATTCCGTAAATCTCACGTTCAAGTCCCCGGGCCTGAACCTCGATTTTCCACATTCCAGGTGAGTGCCCTGACTGATCGCAGCGCTACCTGATACTCCAACTTTGCCATCTCCTTCTGGTCTCGACCAGAAATTCCATCTGACGGCTGACAAATCTCTTCTGATGAAAGTTTCTTTGAAATTGATACCTGCCTGCAAAAAAAAAAAGTTTCAGTTTCCTCAAGCCAGCCTTTTCAATCAAAGAAAGAGAAAATTGCCAACCCCTTCTAACCATTTCACTGATGGTTAAAATCGAGCCATTTGTATAGCTGGGCAACCATCAGCTGGGCTGGTGAGTTTGGCAATGTGGCCAAAATCAAGGAGTGACATTTTTGCCCACAAACACCTGGGCAAACCATTTTTCCCACCAAATGTGCTGAAGAGATGACTTTGTAACATCGTGCTCCTGTGCCCCCTCTTTGTCCTTTATCAGAATTCACTACGCTTCACTGCTGCTAGAAATGTTAGCACGATTTTGTGATTAGAACAGCTATATACGCTTTAGAGTCAGTCACATCATCCTGCCCCTGTTCAGGTCTCTTAAAACTGAGAAGAAACAGGGTAATTATTTGCCCTTTATGATATATATAAATTCCAAATCTCATCATACATCTTCTCAAAATTTCACCATGAAGTAACCCCCTCCTCCCTTCTCTCTGGCACCATTAAAACATTTGATATTTTTAAAAGTTTTGAAATAGTTTTCCAAATGTGAAGCACTGACAGGATATCAAAACCAGTTTGGTTTGTGCTTACTTACTAGGAGAACTGTTATCACAGTAACTGCAACTAAATGGATACCATTTCATACCTTCTGTTAATAATTTTCAAACTTGCAGGGATTTTAACACCTGTGCCATTAGTCCACGATAATTTGTGATAATTTCTGAAGTTCTGAAATGCATTTTTAAATTTAAAACATCATTTCATATTTTTAAATAAAGGAGTTCAACATAATTAATAATTATTTCTTGCCAGAAAAAAAGAACACCTAAATATTCTAATAATTCTGATCCAGTGCTAGGAGCAATTCAAAACTGATTGCACATGGAAGAGCATTTTGATGCTGAACAAACTGATTTTAAGACACAGATATATCTGGTTTAATATCCTGAGATTACTTTCCTATTCTGTGCAAAATTAACTACCTATAAAAAACACTTTTCATTTTACTGTTTTAACAGGCATTTTAAAAGTTTAACATATATACAGATATAGATATATGTGACATAAAAGACACTGAGCAAGGATGATCAATTATTTTTGGCTAATTTTTGCCTAAAATTTACTATTAACTATTTTGGGCACTAAACTACATTTCCCTTCTAAAATAGTTCACATTTGAATTTTTTAATATTTAGAGTAGAGCTTTAAGCTATGTAAAAGTACCTTGAAATATGTGCAGGTCAAAGTAAAGCTTCATTTTAAATATTTCAAATTGTTACAGTTACTACTTTGAGATAATATGACATTTACAGTAATTGCTGAAATTCCAATTACTTTCAGTAAAAGCCACTTCTTTTGCAAGTTGTTAAAAAATATAAAGGTGCATTGGATATCACAATGCTGGAGACAGAGTCTGCAAGTAAAGGCAATTAAATGTGAGTTCGATGATACACAATGTACTCGCCTAACATTAAAAATACTTTTCCATGTTTGACTGTTTACCAGTTTTGTCTTTAAATAATAGTCTTCTTTTGGCATGTAATGTATATCTGCTTGCACTAAACATAATTTATGAATATTTTAACACATGTGTACTCAGTGGGGTGTATTATCATACTGATATAAATAGAATTAATGAGCAGTCAACCTGCCACATGTCATGACATATGACAGGGCAGCCAGAGCATGGGAATAATTCTTTCTGTTTCATATTAGACCTTCTTTTCCCAGTCGAATTTGTGTTCCCAGATGCCAATGGACCTAATTTTCTAAGGACCATTTACAAAAATAGTAAGAAATTACAAACCTGGACTAATTTATCTTGGGTCACTTCAAAGAATGGTTATTTTTATGCCATTTCAAATCCATAAATAAACAGATTAAAGTGGCTTTTTTTCAGTTAAATTTTAGGGTTTTCACGAGGGGTTAGATATCTGCCTCAACTTTCCTTTTAACAAGCAAACATTTTATTTGTTGTTGATTTTGAATTTGTTTCAATGTCATGTTCTCAGTTTCTTCTCTTAATGAATTCTCCTCTCTAGAATATAATGATTGTCTAAATACAAAGATGACATGTACCAGGTAAACAGTTATTTTGATGCAGAATAAATACAGATGCAGGTAGGTAATATCCTTTTAGCCAATTATTCATTCCAATATCAAAGGCTAGGTAACAATATGATATACATAACTAATAACTTTTTTTTAAAATAAAGATATAGAGTAAGTTGACAGAACATGCAGAATACAAGGCTATGCCAGATTCCCTGATTGGCAGTTTATTTGAAAGATAAATACTGAAGTGTAATATCAATTCTGTTTACAAACAGCTGCTCAGTCAGTTAAAGGCTAAGGTTCATAATAAAATTAACAAATTAGTATCAGTCAGACTGCCCAGCTAACATCTAATTAAAGATCGTTGACTTGAAAAGTTTTCTTTTCAGCAAAGAATGCAAATGTTCTTTGACGTCACAGTGCTGGGCAACTGAAAACAAGGAGGAAGGTACATACCTTGTTCTTTCTCCTTTTTGATTTAAAATCACTTTTCTAAAAATTATTTTACTGCCCATGAATCCTTGGAGTCATGACTCATTTTCCAACAGGAACAAGTGGGTCTCCTAAAGATGGATTGAAGACTTGAACGACATAAAAGAGACTTATCTTGGACTCATAATTATATTAAGGGACAAGGAGACACTCCAAGTTTTTGCGTCCAACGCTTTTCCCGGCAGGGCAGCACGTCCCTTGGGAATCCAGCTCTGTCACTCTCAAAGAAAAGGGGCACCATCTAGTGCTTTTTTGGAGGAAAAGCTGCTAAAACCAGTAGGCATGTAGCGGGGGGAGGAACACATGGCGGGGAGGGAGAAGAAATGACACTCCAGTTTTTTCAAAAGACAAAGAAAACCTGTTGGCCTGTTTCATCTTCCATTTTGAGGCACTGCAGTATTTAGCTCCAGGCTGTAAGTAAAAATTGTCAGTTTTCACAAGGTGGAAGGATGGATTCCTAACAGCTAAAATAATATATACAATTTAAAATGGAGAGGGGGTTGGTATATAGACATTATTCTGCTTAATACGTATTTCTTCTGCCTATTAATATACTTAAATATTTCCCTATCAATCGTTTTCATGATACATTCTCTCTTTTATTAATCTAAAAGAAAGCCTTTTTAAGTAATTTTCATTTCATTGGAGACTACGCTGTGCTGTAAAGTTCCTGGAAATGTTCTTACAAATAATCTCTCCAGAGTTCACCAACATAACAAAGAGATTCTATGAAAAATGATTTGTAGCACAAAATTCTTTACAGTGCAATAAGATCAAGTTAACCACTCATACTGCTAGAAAAAAGCTTGGGAAGTTTTATCTGATTGGCAAAATATGTTCATATCTGAGTCCAGGAAAAGAGCGCCCTTTGATAAAATTTCACAGCACTGAAGTCTCATTATCTGAATGATTTTTGAAACCTCTTTGAAAACAACTTAGGGGGAGGGACAAGGAAATATTCTTTTCTGCTGTAACTTAGGGAGTAGATGACTTTCAAAGAATTGTGAAATAGTAGCTCAATATTGTTTCATTTACTGAGACTATGAATTGACAGAAATTGTATTAGTCAAACTAATAAGTGCTCAGTGAAAATAACCAATGTTTCAAAGGTACATCTGCTCCTTGGGAGCCCCAGGTTGGAAATGTTTGTTGTGAACAACAGGGGCTGCTGCCTTCAGACACCCAGAACAATCCTGGCTCTACACAGAGTCAGGGGTCAGGCCATGCTGAAAAACTGAATGTGCTGATGCTCCAACCAGAGCCCCCAGAAAAACCCAGTTAAAATCAGTGCTTGTTTTTAACTTCTGGGCATAATCTTGGATTCCCTGGGTGCGTCAATCTCTTACTCAAATGTGTTGTAGCAACAAGGGAATGTCAGACCAGTGCATAAGACTAAATAAACAAGAAATATTTCTACTGGAATTGTGCTGAGCAAAGCAAATATGTGGCTTGGCGAGTAATTCTCAGAGGGAAGCCTATCCCAAGAAACAAAAACAAAAATACATTTCATGTTGCTATAGAGGTTTTCTTATGAAGCTGATCATGCCTATTAAGGAGACTTCTCAGACACACAAAAAGAATGCAGGCATAGAATTAAGGGACTTGACTAAGAGCAGGTAAGTTGGGAACAAAAATCAAGAAAAATGTCAGATTCCCAAATCCTAAACCAGGCTAGGAACAGCATACAGGTCTGACAATCACTCAGGAGTGCTCTGGTCTAGTGCTCTGACCACAAGCTGCAGAACACTTGCTCTGCCGCAGATTTCAGCATGTTCATTCAGGGCCTGCTGCGTGGATATTCTGAGCATGCTCATTTTCTAGTGGAATCAGGAGCTTGGAGATTCTGCTGTTTAGATCATGGACTCAAGTTGCTTCGTTTTAGGCACCTATATTTTAAAATGACACTATTTAACCTCTCTGTGCCTCAGTTTCCACATCTGTAAAACTCGATAGCTACGCTTACCTTGCACGGGTGTCAGGAAGATTATTTCAGGTCTCTAGAGAACTTTGAACAGGAAAAGCAAACCAAACTGAATTTATGTATTATTTGTCATTTTTTATCCCATAAAATGGAAGTCAGATGCAGCCCAGACTGTGAACTATAACAAAATGTTCACCGAAGTCTTCCTTATGGCTCTAATGACAAAAGAACTGGTGAATTCAGCATGGCTTTGCAGGAAGAAAGCAGCTCCCCCACCTACTGACCTGTCAACATGCAGAGTAAGTACTAAGTTTATGTCTTAAATAACCACAATATTTACTAACTTATTATTCTATATGTTTCCATTATATTTCTTAATTGAACTACCAGTGCAGTTCACTGTGTATTTCTGATGATTAAAAAGATCTCTCTTAAGCAGAAGAATCTCTGAGAGGAAACTTATTCTAGTGGGAAGAAAAAAAGTTGCCAATGAAATCTCTCTTTGGGGTTTTCCTTGGTGCAGAATGAACCTCATTAGATTCCAGGCTGACTCAATCTTGCCTTGGCAGGTTTCAGATTTTCTAGAATTGATTAAATGAGCCCATTAGGAAAGTCTACACCAGTTTATCTCTAAACCTGAAGAATAATGGGACACTTTACCTAATACATCCCCTTCAAAAGCAGGCACTTGCCTTCATGCTGGGTACCTTCGCAAACTCTTAATGTGTCTCCAAGTTGCTGTCTGAAGCTTCCCTTCCCTTGCTCGAAGTGCGTCATTTTTCTCTGGTCTTCCCAGTGTCACTTTCCTGACTCTATAGTTCAGTGAAACCCTCTGGTAATGACAGCACTGAAGTGATAATGTACTTTCCTGATTTCCCGTTAATAGTAGCACTTGATCCAGCAACGGGTGCCAGCTCAGTGGCAGAAAGATGCTTTAATATTTTCTAGAGGTAAAAGGACCAGTTCAATTTATAGCCTTGGCCAACTCAGCAGTTTTGCTCTGTCTTGGCACAGAAATGGATGTTTTAGTTAAAACAAAGCCAAAAGAAAAAAAATCCCCCTTATTTTGCTCAGTTTCATGCCAAACAAAGTACAACTGATTTTTTCTCCCTGAGGAAACATGTGAAAACTGCAAAATACAATGAAGGAGTTAACATAACCAAGGGGAAGGAGGGAAAAGAGAAGGGACTAAACAGCAGTATCAAAAAGGAAAGCAAGTTGTTTTTCTATTTTGATAAGAGACACATAATCACAGACTATCCAACAATACATGCATCCTTGCTGAAGAGCTGCTGATATTCTACATTAACCTTTGATAGCAAGAAGTGTATTTCCCCTACTGTTTTCCACAATAAATTACGTTATATCTGGCATCCAAAGCTCTAGGAAGTGTTCAGCCAGCTGGAAGCACCAGATTGGCCCAACATCCCTAACATTCAGATTATAAATAAATGGTACCTCATACTGCTTGTGTAACAAAAACAAGCGGTGCAGAGGAAGGGCAACTTCCCCCCTGCCCACAGAAGCAAAAAGCATCAGTTGGGGAAGGAAGAACAGGAATTCCAGAGGACAGGGTTTCTGCAGCGAGATGCAGTCCCCAGCACTCCAACCCTCAGACAAATGCAGGACTTCAGGTAGAGAAATGAGACTTCACTGTTTGCATCTTTACTGAGGATTTGCACATTAAAAAAAAAAGCCAAGGGGAATTATATCTGGCTCTGCTCTTCCCAGATGGTATAACCACACAAACACAGGCTCACACAGACACATATCTTCCCACTCTTTAGGCAGCATTGTCTGTTCTCTTCCAGCCGTGAAAATAATTAGCTCAACCACAACCTCAGTTTCAGAGGATGTGGTCAAATGTGGCATGCTGCATGTTTCTCCCACGCCCCCCAAATCAAGGGATATTATGGCTATAAGTAAGTAACAGCACTGTGATAAAGTTGAGGAAAACCATGCCTGTTATGATCTGGAAGGTGAAGATATCAAATAGGAAGAGAACAAAAGATAGTCCCATGACACAAACTCCAATACCTGAGAAAGGTTATAAATAGGCTTTTTGGGTCCAACTGTTCTCAAGGAAACCACTTCATTAGCTTCAGTGGGAGAACTGAACCAGTGCTGAGAGCTGCTAAACCAACTCTACAGATGGAAAAATTAACCTCATCTACTTATTCTAAGGGCTAGACTATGGTGGTCCCTGGTGAGGATGTAATGGGAAGTCAGATACAAGGAGCTGTTCTCCTCCCCAATCCTTTTTGGTAGGGGCTGGCCACAGCTGCAGTGCCTGTGTTCTCCTGAGGGCAAGAATTATCCCCAAATTGGTATATTCCATCTTCATTACTCCAGCTATTATGTAAACATGGCTATATGCTTGCTTACTTAAGCTGAAAAATGGAAAAGAGGAACTAAAATTAAGGTTAAGAGAGCCAGACAGAGTATTCCCCATTTACTTTGCCCTCACCATGGCTCCTTCACCCTTCTGCCTTGAGTAGATGCTTTCCCCCACAACAGCATTGTTTTTCTCTCTTCCTCTCTTCTCCCTTCCCTTTTTTTTTTTTCCCTGGTTCCCTCTTCTCTCCCATTGTCACTGGTGTTGTGGCTGTTTAACTTTGTCTATTCAACATGCAGCTTGAGATTTTTGACAGACACTAAGACAGGAGCTATCCCTCCCACATCTATAACACAACGGGTCACGCCTCTGAAGAATTGTACTAATAATAATATTTTGGAAATTTTCCTTGTCTTGTGATCAATTTCATGACTGGAAGGATCTTGGAACTGGGCAAAGAAATGGCCAGCAAGATGTCTGTCAATGTCTATCCATCTCTCTCTCCCTACCGTTGGTCTGTGCCTTATTCTGAAAATTTCCATTTAATTCCCCTTCAGGCAGCTGAGATGTTGCCTGAAAAGCCTCTGATCTGTTGGGTTTTGTAGGCCTGAAAGGGTTACCGAAGTGAAACACATGCCACAGAATAAATCAGATGCCCTGATTTATTTCAGGAACATGTAAGTATTTGTGCTCTCAGCGGGACAGAGAGTAGGCTAGGCTGAGTGCAAGAATCACAAGTTTGGTACTGCCTGTACATCCCAGGGTTAGACAACTCTTTCATGTTGTAGTGGCTGATGTTTCCCACCCAAAAGGTAGCTTGTTCAAATCCAGTTGTTGTCCTCCAAAAGATCATTTGGAGCTTTTAAAAGAAATGGCGCTCCATCCCAAAGAAAAAGCACTGATGTACTAGTTTTCCCTAACACTCGTTATACAAGTTATATATATGAATCATACATCATATGAGATTTTTTGAAGAAAATAAGGACACAGAGAAAAAGGTTTGAAGAAAGAGGCAGATCCACAGCATTGCATTCATGGGTTTTTTTCACTGTCAGGGACAACTTACTGCACAGCTTGTTCAAGGATTCTGGATAGTGTAGTCCCAGTAGACATTTCCTGTACTAAGATGAATTCTCATTAGTTACCAAAAGGGAGTATTCAAAACATTACTTATCTGCACATAATCACTATATCACTCCATGTATCCTTTATTTTAATTCCTACTTGCTTGATAATTACACACCACACTGAAGGTCTCACAACTGCTCTCCTTTCAGCAGCTTTGTTTGCAAAGTGTCTGGCAATAATCTCCCAGCAGTGTATTATCATGCCCTTTTCATCACACTATTTAATCAATAGGGTAATGACCTCATATAAGCTAGTTCCAGGACCTAGCCATGCCATGCTAAATAAATGAAACAAACAAAACTGCGGACTACGTGCCTCCTGTTTTAAAAACCTGGATGTGAACCATTCCAGCATTAAAAATTATTATAACATCTAGAAATAGCAAATTCTTCACATCTCTTGCCAGAAAGAAAAAAAAAAAATAAAAACAAAACTATTCTACAGTACTGTGGGGAAATAGCTGGTTTCTTTAAACTGACATAATTGCAAAACATGTGTGTTCTTGGTCAAGCGTTCACAGGAAGATTTATACTGATAACACTGGAAACAACCCTTTCCCCCATTACATCACGTCATCACTTACAGGACTGAATGGTGACCATCACAGCTAATGGGATGAAATCACATGCAGCACACTTCCAAAGCAGAGGTTGGAACCAACGTTCTTTTCAAAAGGATTTCTGTTGTAGTGAGCAGAAGGAAAGCAGCTTCTCTCCATTTCCTGAGCTGTAAACTCACAAAGTGTGGTTCACTTTGATTTGCATCCCATGTCTGGATTATACTCTGTCTAATAAAGCGCATGTGAGATGTGTTTAGTAATGTGTGAACTCTGGAGCACATGTAGCATCACTCTAGTTTGGTGATTCTCTTGTCCAGAGGAATGGGGGTAATAAATTGGGTCTGTCTGCTCTTTTTAACCACCACTTCTAACACTAGTAGGAATTTAATTTCAGAAATAATTATTTTTACACTTTAAATTTTGTTATAACTGGTCAACAGAGGGAGGAACACAACAGACTATCTGCCAGATGGAGTGACTGTGCATCCCTTCTATTCTTCAGGAAACTAGGGCAAAATACCCACAAGAGCACAGACGTTTTACCCCACAAAACCTCTGACAAAATGGCTAGGAGAGAAAATAAACTGTTTTCATGACATTAGCACAGCTGGGGTAGTTCAGGTATATCTGAAAAGAGGATGAGTATGCACTAGAAGAAGCATAAACCACATAATTTTGTGTTACCATGGCAGTATCAGGCTTTCACATGAATGGAGATCCCCCCTCCACAAATAGTGTGAACAAAAAATAATAGGTTTTAATGCTGTTTCATCCCAGATATTAACTGAAACCAACCAATATACCTTGAGACAAATTTTTACTGGAAATTTTTGTTGCACCAATGCTACTTAGGTTCTTTTGGCACCTTCCTTTTAGGTGTGTTATGAAAATGACAATGTGCCAGTCATCCAAGCTGTCGGCACCAGCTAAAATCTGTTCTGAGGCAGAGCAATTTACACTTGGATGAACACCTCCCAAGAAGTAATCACGTAAATACCTTCACGATGAAATGCAACTCATTGCTGTTTAGGTAACTCCTATAATGAGCCTAAGTGTGATCTGTCCCAAAGATCTGAAATGGCTTCAGTGCAAATACTCTTTCAAGATGATGTAGGAGATGTTGGAGCGGTAACTATGTAGTGCTGTGAAGCACTTGCTATGTTGCAAGATATTAGTTCTGTCCTACAAAACTGCATTTTGGAAAATATTCTGTCAAAACATCCTACATGATACTAGTCTGGCAAAGTAGGAATTAAAAAAAAAACCCAACATCCTCACACCCTTAGTGAACTGAAACTCTCCAACTGGCCCATTTGACAGTCTGGCCCCTGCAAAACTATTACCTTCACTTCTGATGCAGAGGAAGAAATAGTGGACAACTATTCCAACTGAGGTGAATTAACTTCCAACAGTGGGTGGTTGCCCTAGACATCAACTGGATCCCTGATACTTATCAAAAGGCTCAGGATTAGGCAGTATGAAATATTGCCAGGTAACACCATCTTGCCCTCCCAGCAAAATCTGTCCTTGGATTACCCAGGAAGAAGGACGTATCATTGAACTATTTCTCTAATCCATCTTTACAGAAAATAAATTATTTCTATAATTGTTGACATTGCAGTCCACCATTTGTTAAGTACAAGAAATCCTGATACATCTTGTGAAAGGATCCACTTCTACAATGGCAACACATCCCTCCAACAGATGAACAGGAGTGGCTGGAATGAAATATGAGACCCTCTGTCCTTGAGGTGCTACTCAAAATCTGGCAGAGGGATCAGGCTGGACAGGATGGCAATGACTTGCCTTCACAGCTCATCACTTTGGTACCAGGTAGATTAGCATTTTGGTACTTCAATTGCCACCAGTAGTTTCCAAGAAAACATTGACTTGAATGAACACTCTTGCAAGAGTATCTCTCGCGTGTCTGTCAGTTTTGAGTTTTGGGGAGTCCCCTTATCAAGAAAACACCATTGTGTACATTTACTCCTATTGCTTTTGTTCCTTATTCCAGAGCATTCTGCTTATGCAACAATATTAAATAAAAAAAGACCAGTTGTTTTTCATCTCTTACCACACAAGTAGTACAAGGTGACAGCTTTCCCTTCAGCCCTGTAAGCCTTTCTGCAGTCAGAGGGCAACAGACCACCTTGGTCTGTCTGTTTTCTTCCAGATGTCTCTATTCTACAAAGAAAAAGAAATGAGAAAGATGAAGAAAAACCAAAAATGTGATAATTTTTCCTCAGATATTAAAAAAAAAAGTTTAAAATCATGCAAGTTCAGAAAGACAAACACGCAATCTAATATATTTATGAAATGTTTCACTTTAAGCCCCCAAAAAAGAAAAAACAAAACCAAAATCAAACAAACAAACCAAAACTAAAAACCAAACCAAACCAAAAAAACCCTAAAAAACCCCAAAAGCACTACCTCCATCATGCAGTTTGCAGGACTTAACCATATGGACAGGCTGCATGGAAAGAACATCTCATCAGAAACAGCTCTAAGTCATCCTGAGACCTCCTGGTCACTGATCAAGGATTGAAGGAGTACCTCATAGAAAAGTCCATCTGATATAGATGGGGTGGAAGCAAATACAAAAATCTATGACATCAGAGCCTCAGATTTTTCACAGTTTGGATGTGTGTCAATATTAAAGTGAAAAATGTAGGGATTTGATAAAAGGATCTGATAAAAAAGCAAAAGAGGCATATAAGTGATAACTAACCTGATAGAGAACTAAAAGGGATAATCAAATTAAAGCTGATCCACATGGGTTTCTGGAAAGCAGATTTTGTCAAGCTAAATTGATATCTTCTGATGTGATTACAAATGGGACTGCTAAAGGCAACCATCTTGACAGATGCCTGTAAGAGAACTGGCTTTGCATCACACCATAGTTTGACTGAAAAGCTAAAAAGCATAAGAGATGGGATTCATCTACAGTAATTATACCTGTCTAAAAGTTTGGCAGCTTGTCTTAACTTCTCTATGTTCCCATTATAGTCTAGGAAAAGAAAAAGGCACTATCAAAGAGTGATTTATGGTTTTTCAGATAAGTCCACTGCATCTTTCTGTGAAGGTCTCCATCTCTCTCCATTGACTATTAAGAGCTTAGAAAACTAGCAAACATTAGAAACTAATTTTTGGATAAAATGAGATACAGTGAATCAGAATAGCATCCTAAACTACTTAAAAACTATGTAGCAGATACATCTAACCCATCACTAGGTGACTGGGGGACAAGGCACTAGTGTTGGAATTGGCTCTTGCCTCCTAGACTATTTTTCACTTTTGTTTAAAAAAATCACATTTTCACAATATGGGAAGATGACTAGGAAATGGAAAATAATGGAGAAGACAGTTGGGTTAGGTGAGTGTAACCAGACATTATGTACTTCAGTATAGCTAACAGGAAGGCCATGGATCAAGGAACGAGTATAATGAGACAGATTTAATGAGGGAAGATTCAACTCCGGAAAAAAGAGATCCTAAAGAGGAGGCAAGGTTTTGGGAACACAGGCCATGACAAGTAACCAGATTACAATGAATTTCTAGAGTACTGCAGTAACAAAAATGCACCATACTCATCAGATGTATGAACACTAATAAACAGGAGTAGGGAGGTTGTGTTATCTTATTTTGCATCAGTGAAATGACTAGTACTTTCATTGTGTTCCTGGTGGTGTTTTACAAAAGACTATGAAAAATTCCACAGATTACGAGGAAGCCAGGGGAACAATTACAGTATTAGGAAACTTGTCTTACTACAAGAGACTCGAGGCACTCAATCAATTAACTTATCAAAGCAAAAGTTAAAGAATGATTTGATCACAAGTGCCTTCCCTAGGGAACAAAAATTTTATAATAGAGGGCTCTCCAATCTAGCAGCCAAAGAAAGAACAGGATCGAAGGGCTAGAAGTTATAGCAAGACTAATTCAGTCCAAAAATAAGGTGCAGATTTTACACACAGGGAATAACTTGAAATAACTTGCCAAGAACTACGATTTAATTTCTGTGACCAGAAAATAAGTTTTAATCAGCACTTGGCCTTATTAGAACTTTATACTTCTATTTCTAAGATTATTAATACATTAATTCTAAGAATCTTAGAACATTACTATGGAGAAAAAGAATAAATGTTGTAAGTTGGGAAGTATTCACTGCAGTTCATAAACAGCCAAGAGGTTTAATTTCCATTTGATCACTAAGTCACAGACCCTCTACCATGAAGCTCCCCTAACTGAAACACCTTCTTACTACTCCACACTGTGCAAACCTTTTTGATCAATGAGCACTAACTCAAAGTGTATTGCGCTAAAATTAGGAAGCAGGAAGAAATCATAATTTGCAATTATCCCTTGCAGAAATACCTTAATACAATACTTTAGGGTCATTTTAGGCATACCATTGTTTTCCGAATGTAAACGTAAAACACAAATCACAATATGGTAGAGATCTCTCAGTAGGCAATTAAAAATTAATCAGCTAATTAGATCAAATGAACAAGAAATTAAGGCTCAGGAAACATCCATTCTAATTAACATAATATTAACTTACAAAAGACTTTTTCAGACCAAAAAATAAAATCATCTTTATTTCAAATATCAAACCAATCAATAAAAGGAAACAAACAGTTATTTCTTACCTTGTTATCCCCATGACCAAAGCCAAAAGGAAATGACAGTAATAGTGAGTCAACTGCCCATGCAACTGTATTAATTTCTTATTATTTCTAATCTTGTTAACTACTTGAATCCACAATTTAACCAGCTTGTATTAAATTTATGGGGATTCTACCTATATTTTTCTTGCTCTATACTTGCTGTTTCTCTTAAGAATCTTCTAGGTACTTAAAAACAAAACTAATGAGATTCAAAGTCTCACCTAGGTTTCTCCTCAGCTAGGTGACTCCTAACTAAAGCACAGGGCTTTACTGTGGAGACAGAGGATGTTAAAATAAGAAAAAAAGTGGATAGATCCTTAAGTCTGTGTTGGGAATGATAACATATACTCTCAAGGAAGGAAATAGCATTATAGGACACCTTATTGAATAAACCTCACTGGTTAAGCGGAAATGCTCAGGCAATCAGACAAGGAATGGGGCATGGTTGAACCTAATTAGATAGACTGCACAGATTAGAAATACCTGCTATTATAGGACAGTTCCTAAAATATTTTTTCAAACATCATATTATTCCAGCAAAGACCAACCACCCCAACCTTCCGGTTGGAGTCACAGGACATATGCCAAAGACTTCTGGGCACGGCAGGCAATTTGGCAGCTGGGAGATGACCATCACTCCCAGCATCCTGGTGCAGCAACTCTGTGGATAGTTCCCTGCATTACCCACAAGTACTGCATTGTGCAGCCCTTCACAGATCTCTAATGTGTTATCCAGATTCATATTATCCAGTGACCCCTCTGTCAAGCAAACAGTTTCCCTGTCCATCTCATGAGATGGGACTGGTTTGGGAGCAATCCTTGAACTGCACAAGAGCTGCATGGGGCGCAGTGTTACAGGCCAGGCAGGACATGACTGCATTATTTACTTTTCTTGGGGGGAAAAAGAAATCTAGAAAGAGTATGTAATGTTCAGAAGAAGGCTTTGCAAACCAATTCCACAATGAATGTATTTCACTTTGATCACCCCTTCTAGCCCGTAACAAAATTGAGGCAGTATTTTGTTTTGCAGATATTAGTACCTTCAAGACCTGCAGTGGATTTATTATTTCTGCTAGGGCTTGCACTTCCTTTCTGATCCATGGCTGTAAAATCCGGAGGGACAGAACAGCACAGAAAATTACTGCAAAGATGTAGTGTGACATAGGAAGAGTCAGAGGCATTATGTGTGAACAACACGACAGAAGGAAAAGCCATCTGAAAATAAATGAAAAAATTAATAATCAAAAGGGTGTCCAATTCTTATCTGGGCACTTGTTTGCTCACTCTACAAATTCGGACCACCAAGCCATGGTATATAAAGCTGGAAGGGACACTGGGCCCAGAACTCAATGCTGCTTGAGGAAGGTTCCAGTCCTCAAGGAATGCTTGAGGAAGCAACCATTCCGGAGAAATAAATTATTCCACCAGAAAACAAGTGAGGTATCAGAAACATAAATATTTCTCTTGCTTCATTCCTGAAACCAGGGCTCTATAACTCTGGGTTAAACCTCCATATCCAGTCCAAGCTTGGTCTTGTCACCGAAACAACTAATAATGGCAGTTAGGGCACCTGTGGGACCATGAGGAACTGGTCATAGACTTCAAATCATTATGCAGCAATTACAAAACCACTGTTGCGAGAGGGTAACTTCTAATCACCCCAACATTAAAACCAGCAGCAGTTTATGTTGAATAATGAGAGTCATGCACGCACATGGAATAGGGAGACTTCATTGTTATGCATTTCCATGTAAACTGTGGCTTATAGTTAATGGAATACAGGCTCAAAGGGTAATGCATAGAATTTATAAAATGAAAGCTTCAAAAAAGGCACTCTGGTAACAGAAATTGTTTTTTCAACTGCAAGCTATGAACCCTTGACACAAAAATAGTCTATCCAGAAATTGCTGAGTATATTGGAGAAACACAGAGAACGACTGTGTTTGGAGAATTTCATACTAGTTTGATAACTGATTTTTAGTAAGCTATTTAGGGTAAACATTCTCCTGGAACAGATGTATCAATCAAAAGCTAAACCTGCTTTAAATAAATAAGCATTGCCTATTTCCTTATCCAGAATTCTTGATCAAAAAGCTCTCCTCTCTGACCATCCACCGCTTTGTGTTTGGTAGCTGACAAAATACTTCACTAATTTACACTGTAGCATGTGAGAGTTTTAACAAGTCAAGGTCTGAAATACAGCTCAGTTTTTGTCACTGATGAAAAAAAATCATCTACAGGATATATAGCAGATCAATATTTGCCAGGCTTTCCAAACAAGCTGGAAACCTATTCTTTCCTGTTCTTTAAAGAACTCTCTAACTTGTTTTCCTATAAGCGATAAAAAAAATCCAGGAACTAAGAGAGCAGAACAGAAAACCTATTTCTCACTATTTGATAGCCTGGAGCTGTAATACAGCAGGATCAACAGATTTAAGCAAAACAAAACAAAAGAAAAGAAAATCTTGCTGCTGTAATTTCTATGAACACTTTTTGATCCTTGTTTATATCTTAACTTCATGTATTAACAATAAGGCAGCAGAGGGTGCATCTCAGCTGGGAGAGCACATCCTCCATGCCACAGCGAACAATAACAGTATAGACATGAGTGAAAAACAGTGAGAAGCTCTGAAATCTCCTTGGTACAAGGAGAGATGCAGGAAATAACTGAGTGGATGGGTGATGACTGCCTCAAGACTCCTCCTGGTCATTCCTCGGTGCAAGTCTTGCTGGTGTGAGCCAGCACAACACTGACGTGCCCAGGTGATCATACCTGTTCCAGAAGAAGCTGTTGAGCTGTCTCCAGGCAGCAGTGCACTGAAGCTGACTGGCCCAGCTAAGGTTTAAAGCATAAATCTCCACGGTCTTGCACAACTATGATTCCTCTCCTGAACACAGTTCACTCTGATCACTGGAGAATAGCTGTGGAATTAAGCCTACATTACAATAAATACCTAGAAGGCCCTCCCAGTGGCTATCCCCAATTTTCTGCCAGGGGTCTGAACCTCCAGGGCTCCCTACAGACTTCTGCAACTTGTAGTCTGTTCATTGCCTGACCTAATTCTTCTAAATGGCTCAGCCACTTTGGCTGACAATTTCCTTTAAATGCCCAGACACCAAGCAATGGAAAATTTTCTTTAAATTCTAGTTAATGAGCAATGGAAAATGTCATTGCAATGAAGTTATGCAGGTACTTAAGTACTCTGCTGGATCAGGTCTTTGTGAGCTACATTTTAGTCCCACATTTGATGAGATTTTCTGAGTGTGATAAATAAAATAATATGAAGCTCTATGATAAGAAGAGGAGAAAAAAAAGAGAGATACATGTAAAATATTTTTAATGCTCCTATGGTTCTCAGATGGCATGGCAGAGAGAAAGAGGGAAAGAGAATGCAAAAGCATAAACTAGGCTTGTGTAAATTACTCTGACATTTAATAACTCTCTACTAAAAATTCACAAGCAAGGCTACTTCAGATATTTTTAAGGTCATGTATCATTTACTGTCTGGGTCAATTTATGCATCAGCAAAAATTGCTGCAAACCTTTCTGGACAGCACTTTAAAATTAAAGGTATATGTAACTGGTTTGGCCATATTTTTTTCCTCACCAGTTTCTGCTCTGCGAGCACTTCACCTTGGAAAATTAAAGTAATATTCTGTATTAAGTGAAGTCAGTACGATATTTCAAGGCAAGCCAAGGACAAGCTTTATAACTGTACTATCAAAATGCTATTAATAAAAGGAAAAACACACACATGATGCCTGTGTTCCCCTATTGATGGAAAAAATTATTGTCCATTAAGTTAACATTTCAGATATTCTCTCAGTTTTTCCTAAGGTCCCAAAACCAGCAACAAAACACAAATCTTTTCTTGTTAACTTGTATAATCTGCTATCACATAGTGCTTCATTTCAGTAAACATTCCAAGGCTCCTTAAGAGAATATATGGATAAGCAGGATTTGTGGGATGAGAAAAGGTGGAAAATATTGTACTTTTGATGCCTTAGGTTTTAACTTTTATATTTTTAAATTCTGTACTGCTTAGAGTGTAACTCTGAAGTTCCTTGTAGCCTGTAATTCCCGCTCTCTCGTACTAGGTAGACATAACAAAGCCTCTCCAGGCTTTGCCTTCAAGGACAACCAGGCTGTTTTTAGGCCCAAAATGTGTAAACTAAAGATTCTAAGAGGGGCAAGCTGAGGGGCGTTACATTGCTAAAACTGGGGCTTTAATTGGAGAATTAACCCTGATATGCAAATGAACCAAACCTATAAAAGTGTGAAGAACTCGTGACCTGTCGTCCATCTTGGGGTCCAATTTTTGGAAGCAGCCTCTGGCTCCCCCAGGGTGTACTTTGAAGGCCCTTCAAATAAATACCTGTCTTTATTCCCTTACTCTTGTCTAGTCTCTGTTTCTAGGTGGCTGAGGAGGCATCACTTTCACAGTTAAATTTTATAAAGGTGTCTTAGGTTTTGTTTTTTTTGTTTGGGCCCACAGGGCCCAAGATGTATTTATAAACGCATCCAACATTAAGCATCTAAATTCTCTCCCGTTTATATAGTTCCACACTGCTGTACCCAATGACTCCATAGTTTTCCCCAGGACAATCCATGCTGCAGTAAGCACTATTATCTCCTTTTGACAGATGTGAAGCCAGACATACCAGGTGAGGCAGTGCAGCAGAGAAACCCAAGCTGTTTCTGAAGGGGCGAAGCTGGCTAGAAGATATCAGGTTCCCTGTGTTATATCTCTCAGCGTCCCTCTGCAATCCCTGAGCATTGCTGAGCCTCCCTCTGCAGAAATAGACGGCGAGACATGCAAGTACATACACGTTACTTAACTGCTCCTTCTTTAGGAGAAAACATGTTTTAAAGTACCATATAATTGTACTGAGTTTTAGAGTTTGTGCCCATACCATTTCTTAAAACAAATAAACGAATTAAGGAAAATATGGCTTGGAGAATTTGCCTCTTCACCGGGTCTCAGGTGATCAAAATGCATAGACACGTGTCTTCATTGGAGACAAACTGAGTGTGTGTTGCTTCCTTCTTCTTCTGTGGTTATAAAGAAATTAATTTCAAAATGAAAATGTAGTTTGGGAACTAAAAAGCCCAAGACAGCTCACGTTGAAAATATCACAGAGCATTTAAAAACATACTAGAAAAAAAAGCAGTATTTGTCAAATTAATTTCATTATTTCTAATAACTTCCATCCTCTCATAAATCTTGATATTTTCACTGAAATCACTATTATTGATTTTCCCTTTTCCCCAGCCCTCACAAGAATGAAAGATGAACTATAGCATGAAGTCACTTCCCTTTGTTTGTTATATTGATGTGATACATTAGGTATTTTGAAAAACTCACTAATGAGATATACTCTGTCCAAGACAAAAATGCTCACTTTAAAGCTCTGTGTTCAAAGGACTTTAAAAATGAGCTTTTTTCAGTCTTATTTTCAATAAATTCATTAGACCAGTGGGAAATTCTTAGGAAACTTTTCAGATCTTCCATTTATTTCATTTCATTTTAGATTTTGTCTCATAAAATAAAGTGAAAAGTTCTCAGGCAGTTTATACTACTATTCAAAACAGAACTAACTCTATTATTCATTCAATCTCCTCCATTATTTATCCTTCTTGATTTGAAAGTAGGACTCACAACTGCAGCACTAGAAGTTTGCTGCAAGTCCCTGAAACACAGCCTCACCACGATTAGCCACTGATCCAGCTGCTCATACCATAACAAGGGAATGCAAACTGCCTCCTCCTTGAGGCTACAGCTCCACAGAGAAACTCCCCAACATCACAGGCTTCTAACACTACATTCCTTAACTTAATAAACAGTATCAGCTCAGAGTTGAGTTCTTAAGGTGCAATGACATACACACACTTTTATTTATTAGGAAAGTGGGATTTTTTTTTTCCTATTATGAACCTGTTTAGCTTATCTATACAAGCAGATTTTTTTTTTTGCCAACTTTTGGTAACACTACTTTACAGAGACTTAAACTGATGCAACAAGGTCTCCCATGCAGAATGAACGACATGTTAAATATGCTTCTATTTTTTCCCCAAAATGTTTTTAGTGAATGAGTAAAACCTCACAAATGTGTGAAAGACCTGTGGCAAATATTCACATTTTATGAATGAGGTTATTGAACAATGAGCTCAGAGAAGGGAAGAAATCAAACAAGGCACTGCAAAATTTGTAACACTCAGTGACTATGACAGATGTTACTTAATTTTAATTATTGATGACAGTATTTCAGACTATGCTTGTTAACAGAAAGAAATATAAAAGCAGACCACTGTACAGTATCCAGCTGCTACGAGGTCACTGGGAAGTGGTAGGAGACATCAAGATTTAGTAGCACTTACTAGTAAGTGTGTAAATTTCAGTGTTTTGTGTTCAGTCAAGACATATCTACCAGTACTGTAAAAAGTTTCTTCTCAGTATCCATTTCAACCGTAAATAAAAAGGTAACTTACATAGTACCTATTGCATGGAGTCCAGGTAAGCAATTTTTTAATTACTGTATTGCAAACCAGCAATCAAAAATGTCATGCACAGCTTCACCACACTTTGTGCTGATGTACAGATCTACCCACGCTGTTCTGATGTCTATGATGCATTTTGAAGCCTAATTCTTGACCCACTTTTTCAGTCTTTTTTATATTTTAAAGTCCAATTTATATTTTACAGGTCTAGCATAAACAAGTTAATTACTCAAATGTCACAACTTTCTATGACTGTTATAAATTTGCCACATATATAATACAGTTTCTCTGTTTAATACATAGTACCTATTTTTTTTCCTTGTTAAAAAGTCCTCTATTGGCTTTAATTATACTCATGAGAACGGAGAAGTGAAAAAACATATTGTTCGCCTGAGGCCTCAGGTGAAGAGAAAAGGTTTCATGGCTCAGGGAATCACTCTTTCGTGACTTCAAAACTTCTTATTCCTGATCCAAGACTGAAACCCACTGCTTACCTGTTAGAAATTAAGTATGATCTCAAAGTACTCCAAATCAATTAAATGAAAACCAGGCAAAAGACAAGTACAGAGTAGTTCACTCCTTGACCTTATATGCTCAATAGATACCTTTGTACAATTATTTTTAGAGGCTCGGGGAGGAAAGATCCACCTTGTGATATAGCATATACATATCACGGTCCCTCAAGAACCCCGTGTTAATTTCTTACCTACCAAATTCAGCTTCTGTAAGCCTCTCTTTGCCAGCACCAATTGCCTCACTGGGATGAAATGGTTTATGCCTGCCTGGGTTTCACAGAATTACAGACTCAATTTAATTTGAAAACTCCTCTGAGATCAATGAGTCAAACCTATGACCAAACAGCAACATGTCAACCAGACCATGGCACTGAGTGCCACGACCAGTCTTTCCTTAAACATCTACAGGGACTGTGATTCCCTGGGCACCCCATTCTAATGTCTAATCACTCTTCCTGTGAAGAAATTCCTCCTGATGTCCAACCTAAATGTCCCCTGGTGCAGCTTAAGGCAATTTCCTCTCATCTTGTTGCTGGTTACCTGGGAGAAGAGACCGACCCCCCCCCCCGGCTACAACCTCCCTTCAGGGAGTGGTAGAGTAAGAAGATCACCCATAAGCATCCTCTTCTCCAGGCTAAACACCCCCAGCTCCCTCAGCAACTCCTTGTAAGAATTATTTTCTAGACCCTTCACCAGTTTCATTCCCCTACTCTGGACTCTCTCCAGCACCTCCGTGTCCTTCCTGAATTGGGCGGCCCAGAACTGGACAAAGCAGTCGAGGTGCAGCCTCACCAGTGCCAAGTACAGGGGAAGAATCACTTCCCTGGTCTTTCTGGCCACACTGTTCCTGATACAGGCCAGGATGCCATATGCCTTCTTGGCCACCTGGGCACACTGCCGTCCCACGTTCAGCTGCTGTTGATCACCACCCTGTGAAAAACGAGGTTCACTCTCCTGTTAGAATTTAAAAGTTTAATAGAGGACAACAGAGGACCAAGACAATAAAGCAAAAAAATACAGCGCTGGGTGCCCTTGGCTCTCGGCCAAGAGCACACTGGTTACTTCAGAAAACACCTTTTATATACCCTTACTATTGTATCAGCCTAATACATATTCATAAACAATTATACATATAGGAACTGTTTAGTATGTTTCTTCCTTGGATCCGCCTTTTTAGAGTATGCGTATTTCTTTGGTTGTGGTTTTGGTCAGTTTATGTTATCACCTCCAGCTTGAGCTCTGGTCAGTGGCTTTGCAGATGGCAGTTGCTGATAGCTGGCATGTCCGCAGCA
This sequence comes from Falcunculus frontatus, assembly GCA_013398115.1. Lineage (NCBI taxonomy): Eukaryota > Metazoa > Chordata > Aves > Passeriformes > Falcunculus > Falcunculus frontatus. Next base: position 100,924 of record VZRV01007195.1, on the reverse strand, counting down.
GGGGTCCTCACCCCTCTTCCGCTGATTGTTCTTCATCTGAGCAGACAGTTCCATCCTCACAAACATCCCTACATCAGCTATTTTACGACTATCTAAGTTTAGTTAACAGAGATAAAGGCATTAGTTATTGTTACAGAAGAAACTACAGCTTTATAGCAAATCTACTTTAACATCATACACATTCAACATCCGTGTTAATATTTGCGAAAAGCCAACATTATAATATGCATTTTTCACAACCCCAGGTCCTTTTGCTGGACCCAATTTCCAGCCACTCATCCCCCATCTTGCATAACCGAATGGAGCTGTCCGGGCCTAAGTGTAGACCCCACTACTTGGCCTTGTTGAACCTCATGCTTTTGGTCTTGGCCCATCCATCCAGTCTCTCTGAGATCCCCCTGCAGAGCCTTCTTGCCCTCCAACAGAACAACATTCCCACCCACCTAGGCGTCATCCCCCAATTTGCTAATGGTAGATTCGAGCTACCTCAGCCCGAGCCGATGGCAACGCAGGGGCACATCCTGCCCCTCCGCCCACGGCTGAGCTGTGCCTTCCCTTAACAGAGAGGCAGAAGGGTTTGACCGCCCCACCGGCGGGAGCAGCGCCGGGCATGAGGGCCCGGGGCCCCCTCACGGCCGGCGGGGCGGGGCCGCGGTTTCCGCCGTGTTTGCTCGCCCGCCCGCCCACGCAGCGCCGGGCCAATGGCCGCTCGGGGCGGCTCGGCGGCGGCCAATCGGCGACGGTGTCGCGAGCTGCCCGGGAAAATGGCGGCGCTGCCGGTGGCGGGATGGATGCGGTGCTGCCGCAGCCGCCGCCATGCCCGGTAGCCGGCGGAGGGGGCTGTGCCTCAGGCCCGCCGTCCTGAGGAGTCGCAGCGGCGGCGAGGAGCAGCTTACCCGGCGGCAGGCGGAGCTCCCCGCGGAGGAGGGGGCGGTGGAAGGCGGCGCGGGCCGAGGCCTGCCCGCCGGGGAGGCGGCGTGCTCGCCCCGCGCTGCAGGTACGGCGGAAGCGGCCCCTGGGGGCTCCGGCCCTGCCCGTCACCTCTCGAATCGCGGGGGAGGCGCGGCCGAGCCGTGAGGAGGGGCTGGTGCGGTGTAAATCTCCGCTCGCCCCGCTCGCGTGCCTTGGAAGGGGCTGTTATTGTCAAGAGTAGGTTGAAGCAGCGTGCCCCGGCAGGGCCAGGCAGGCCGATGGTACTCTGGTCTGCGTTAAGAAGAGCATTGCCAGCAGGTCGAGGCAGATGTTCCTGCCCCTCTGTTCAGCCCTGGTGAGGCCACATTTGGAATACTGTGATCAGTTCTGGGCTCCTCAGGACAACAGAGACATGGAGCTCCTGGAACGGGTCCATCAGAGAGCTACGGAGTTGGTCAGTGGTTTGGAGCATGTCTTTTACAAGGAAAAACGGAGGGAGTTGGGCCTGTTTAGCCTCAAGAAGAGAAAACAGAGAGCACATCATCAATGTGTATAAATATCTAAAGGGAGGGTGCAAAGAGGATGGACCAGGCTCTGCTCGGTGGTGCTGAGCAAGAGCACAAGAAACAGGCAGAAACTGATGCACAGGAAATTCCACCTGAACATGAGGAAGAACTTCTTTACTGTGCAGTGACCGTGCATTGGAACAGGTTGCCCAGAGAGAGCGTGGAGTTTCCCTCACTGGAGGTACTCCAGAACCATCTGGATGTAATCCTGTGGCATGTTTTCTGGGATGACCCTGCTTGAGCAGGGAGATTGGACAAGGTGACTCGCTGTGGTCCCTTCCAACCTGACCCATTCTGTGATTCCCGTAGCAAATACTGAGAACTAACTGAGGAGAGGATAAAACCTGACCATGCTAGGCACATCAGGGCAAAACATCTTCTAAGATGTTCCTCACATAGTACACACATCTTTTAAGTTATTTCTGTAGGTTTTCACATCTGCAGCATCATTTCTAAAGGGCAGGGGTGACTAGCTGAGCTTCACATAGGGTGTTAAGTTCCCTTACTGATCAAAGGCAGCTGCAAGCAGGTTTTGAATAGCTATATTCCTGATTTTAATAGTCCTAGCTGGAAAGGCCCAGGGGAGGAAGTATAGACAAATGTAGGTTATGACCCAAAGTAGTTTGGAGACCCATTAAAATAATAGTTCAGATCAAAACCTGGGTAAAGGACACAAAGCAAGCAAGAATATAAAATATTCTCTCATACAGGTATACATAATTTTTCTCTTAATGTAAGCTGAAGTCCATATTCTTTCCAGTGTAAGGATTGACATCCTTAGATGCTGAGTGTAAAGCTGTCAGGATCGTGTAGTTTTCTGTAATTTCTGTGGTGATGTAGCTGGCAAAGCCAAGAGTCCTGTTCTGTATTAAATATCAAGTTATGAGCAGTATTCCTGTTGTGAGTAAAGGAATCCTGGTGTGTGTGAACTTGATTTTTATTCTTGACGTTCCTAAAGCATTTTCTTTTGCCTTGACCTGTTCTGTGTTCTAAATGATTGTTGCCTCTTATTTGTTGGTTTTTAATAAGGATCCTCTTTCTTTTTTACACAGAGTCATGTTTACATAAGACGCCAAAGAGATCGTTGAGTAGGAAATCCCGAATACCTACTTTCAGCTCTCCTATTAATGACACTGATACACAGCAAGAAATCTTTTGGGATTCTCATTCACCAGTTGCACACAGACTAGGTAATACCAAAATCCAGATTTCAGGACACCTGTTTGAGGCATGCAGTGGGAGTGTAGTAAAAGTTATAAAAGATTTCTTGGAAAAAGATTCCTTTCTCTGATAATGGTTGTTTGATTTTACTTTTATTAAAAACCCATAAATTCTTCAATATAGTGCTGAATCAAGATCCGATGGTTATGGGTTTATTTGAATTATTTGAGATGTACTGCCCTTCATAAACTGAATAGATTTCAAAATTTTAAGAAGTTTGTTTGTTTTCATAGGCAATGGAAAAACCAAGCAGTCTACCAGTAGATGCGCAGTAGAAATTTCGGAAATTGTTAATCGTATTGCTCCTCAGGTAATTGTTGCTTTCTAAAACAAAGCTCTGCATGTGCAGTAATCAAACAGAATAGTGCTTCAGCCTTAGCCTCGGTTTTAGTTACAGTAGTTTCATGGTGAGAGTTGGTCATGTAGAAAACTAGTTTATAAAACTGGATTGAATTAAAATAGTAAGCATAACATTGACTGGTTGCTCTGTGAATCATGGATGCTGTAAAAAAAGGACACATGAAGAAACTTGCAGCAGCTCAGTTTTAGAGAGGTTTACTTTCAGAATACAAGTTACTGCCTTTGGTTTTAGGAATACTGTTGTGTTTATTTACCCTTAATTACTCATCTGTTAAAAGGTAAGAGTTTCTTCACATGCTGGATTTGCTTGGCAGTTTTTTTTAAGCATTTTGAACAGTCTTGATTGTCTGCTGATGTACAAGAACAAGACCCAGCTGAGAGATATTTTACAATAATATAAACACAGTAACCTTGCTTCAAATACTCTAAATAATTTTCCTCTTTACCCTAATATCTCTGCCCTTTCCCTTTTGCCGTGAAGCTGGTGTCCACAGCCTAGAAAGTGGAAACAAAAGTGCTGTTGCATTTTAAGTGCAAGAAGAGAACATGTAATTCCTAAAGTAGATCTGTACTATTTAGCTTGCAAAACATGCCTGCTTTTTTGACAGGGCTGTTTAAAATATATTTACTGTTTAGCATTTTTGTGAGAAACTGTACTAAAAGAATTGGAAAGTCATTGATAAGGGATGCCACTGCCTTCCTTTTAAATAGTTACAGCTCTGCCATAAATATAATCTGCTGTTTATGTTCTTTTTTTCTTAAACAAAAATAAATTTTAAAAAACCTTAAATTTACGAAGGATAAGAGAACCTATTTAAAACTACGTGCAGTAGTTTCCTGCATTCTATTGCTCTGCCCTGCTAAACAATTCATCACTGCAGTATTGTATCTCTTTCATTTCAGAATTCAAATTCAAGCCTGAACTTTGAAGCTCTGAAACAATTTCATTTAATTTCTAAATGTCACTTAATTCTGTTTAAAGGCTCTTTTTATAAATGAATTGCAGTGGAAGAAGTCAGAATTTTTTTCTGTAAGCATACAGAATGTAATTTATTTTAAGGTCTCTAATCTGTTTGTGCTGCTGCTCTCTCAGCCAGCTCCTTAGCAGTATACTGAAGTAAATGAAATCACAGCTTATAACATGAACATGTGTAAACCTGAAGTACAATATTAGATTTGCACACCAAAGTAAAATTCAGTTATTGAAGTTGCGGTTTTAAATTGATACAATTAAAGTGATACAACTATCAGTGGGCAATGTTGCAGTTGTCTCACTTAACTTGTTTTTGCTCTTACCTGTGGCTTTCAACAGGTTTCATCCAGTTTATTTAGTTTAGCAACTTTTAACTGATGTAAGATGTGTGTCTAGTCCAATCTTTATATGAAGTCAGATTTCTAAGCATTATAAATCTAATCATTCAGGATGAAAAAGCAACCTGTAATGAAGGCTCCCTTTTAGGAACATGGATTGGTGAGGATGCTATTCCCTGTACACCTGTAGTAGTAAAAGGGCGAGCTAGGACAAAGTTAAGTTGTACAAGGTAAGTTACGTTTTTTCCTTGCCCATCATAGCTGGGCTTTCCTGAGAAATGCTATATGGTCTTCTATGTATAGTGAACCATGTAATTGTATATTAGCATATAGAATGCTTTTAACTGTGGGCTTTAACTGTCTTCTTAATGGGGTTGCATGTTGACTGCGTATTGAAAGCAGTGGGATTTAATCATATCTTTGTAGTTGTTAAACTAGAGAGCGAACAGCTCATAGGGTCATGTAATTGAACTTGGCTAAACTTTCTCAGTAGCTCTGACTTTATTTTCTGTATTTTCTTTTTAATCCAGAGATCTTAAAATAAAAAATCCTGAAGAGGAACTCATGAAATTGGCTAAGGAGTTTGATAAAAATCTAGTAGAGTTAGATGCTGTTCAGGAACAGGAGAAGCTTGGTCGCAACTTCATCCAGACCACCTCAGAGCCTTCAAGTAATCCTAAAGATGAAATAAATTTGAAGAACCAGAAATTACTCCTTGGTGAAGGTTGTGAAACAGATACGGCTGTGTCCCTGAAGCCAGTTGGACAGAGCACTGGCATCCCTGTGGCAGAGCCCTGTCAATCCAGCAGTCAAAAGTCTGTAGACCTTGAGGCTGAAGTAGCCCTTCATGCTCTTTTTGACTGCTCTACCCAGAAGTGCAGTGGACAGTTGAGCCAAGGGCTGTCAGATATTTCTTTAAATAACAGCTTTCATAAAATTAAAAGTACCTTGGAGGAGGAGAACCTTCCTGAGAAAATTGAAGACACGCAGCATGGTAATTCAGAGGCATATCAAAAAGATACTCTGTTTGCACTAGGAAGTGTGGACCAGACTGTACCAAAACCTGATACTGACACTGTGACAAAAAAAAATCCTCCTTATTTGAAGACACACGTGGTGGCCTCCACTAAGCTTGCTGGAGTAGTTAATGATGACTTTGATGACTGGGATACAGATCTTTTTGCAGATGACTCTTTTGTGATGCAAATAACCCAAAATCCTGAATTGATAAGTGCTGAAGAACCACCACAAATTCCTGCAAATCCATTTGTGCATGATTTCAGTGATGCTAGCAAAACAAAGCAAAGAAGTAGTGTCAATTCAGTAACTCTTTTGGGGACTGTAAACAAATCTAACAGTTTGCAATATTCACCTTTGAAACATTCTAGTAAAAGCTCACAAAATGTTGTAAAATCCCTGTCTTTACAAAAGCCATGTAAGACAGAAAACTCAGAGACTAAGGCCTTGCATGGCAAATGTGATGTTAAGCCAGATAAAATTGATTCTGTTTGGAAAACTGCCCAAAACAGTGATTTGAACTATATTCCTGTTTCAATGCTATCTGAAGTGAAGAATGGAAATGAATGTACTAAGCTTAAAAGTGATGCTCTTCCTCTTTTTCCTTCAAGATCTAATCCTCATAGACAACCAGCAGGAAAACCTGGGAGTAACGCGCATACTATTTCCTGTCAGTCATCCAGTGTTTCTACCAATATGAAACCTAATGATCTAACCAAAGTGGTTAACCAAGCTAATACAGGTCTCTCAAATCAAGTTGAAATACCAAAGAAATGTCCTCTGTCATTTGGTGGCTGGAATGAACCAAAATTCTCTGATGAGATATTGGGTATGTTTTGTGGATCCGATAGTCTTTGGGATGCAAACTGTGAGGATGATGAATTGTTATATCAGGTGTGTGATGATATAGAAAAGCAGACTCAGGGCCAGGATGTTAAACAAGGAAATGAAAAAACTAAAACTATACAAGGAGCCAGTATTCATTCCAGATCAAATGCTGATCACAGCTTCCCAGCATCTAAACAAGGACTACCTGATCTCCTCTTGGCACAAAAAACAAATGCAAAACAGGAGGCTCTCTCACTAAATGATTCTGGTAGGAATTCATCGAAGGTGGTTCATGGGCTGGCCACAACAGGTCATGTAGCAAACTGTAAGAACATCTCAAGTCCTCAGACTGTGATCTCAGGTCCTTCTGTGGAGTGTAAATACACACTGCCTAAAAACTGTCATCAAGATTTTGAAGATACTGCAAAGACTGTTTCAGGGAAATGGTACAGGTCAAATTCTGTGCCAGCAGGAGAGACAGGTTCTGAAGTAAGTCCTGTTAATGCAGTAAATATTTTTAGTAGCAAAGCACTCGACAGCTCACGTTTCTCGTATAATGCGGGAAAGATTCCAAGTAGCTGCTCTGGTAACAAAACTTCACTTGTGCCTTCAAAGTTTAAGTTCCGAAAGATTAACAGTTCTCAGGGTGGTCTTCTTATAGGGTCTGAAAATCCGGGGAATCATTCTGGCTTTGGAATTACTCTGCAGGGTTTGGAAGGAAGCGAGAAACAGGTGAACGTGACTTTGCACAGCAAGCTTGATAGTAAGAAATCACCTTTCAAGAGGCACCTTTCAGAGTCTTTTGCACAGACTACATCAGGTATTTGTCTTTATTGTATAACTGTTAGATTGTTACTGTTTGTTTCCTTACTGTAGTCAGAATGTCAGAGAAATTTGTACTGTATTGCCACTTAATATAGGCTTCAATATTCATCCGTTCAGTTAAGGTGTTAGAAAATGTTCTAAGGAGGATCTGGAGGTTATTTTCTCAAAACCGAAATTGTCCTGATGCATATCTTGAACTCTTGTAGTTAAGGATACCTGTTTCCATTCCACTCCTCTAAATACTTCACACCCTTTCTCCATAGACACTCAGATTCCCTCGGATCAAGTATGGGCTGATGCAGCACTCAGCATACTGTTTCCTTCAACTTTTACTTAAAAATACTGTTGTTTAAGAAGACACCAGGTGATATGGAATACCAGTTTCTTTGTAATACTGTACACCTGGAATTTGGACCCTCAGATCAAATTTGACACACTTCAGAGCTCAGCCTGTATTATTGTTTGCTCTGTAGTTGAAATTGCCGGTGAAATATTCTTGTGTTATCAGTCTAAACACTAAGATGCCCTTTCATCCAGAGGAGAGGTCAGTCCCTTCTTTATTGCCAAGCGACCATCAGTAATATTCCATGCTCAGTGTTACTTACTGGGAAAATGTAGAACTAGTCAAGTGCCAGTCAGTCTTATTTTTACTTGATGTCACAGCTTGGCAAAGTTTTAATCAATATTCATTCTGATAAAACATGCCTTTAAGAGTGTCCTATATCAACCTCCATTTTCAAGAAGCACTGTTGCAAAAGCAACAAAATTATTAATTATTGAAGAATGAGTATTTTATCTATGTTTCTTCCCCGGAAGAGAAGCATATAAATGGAAAGTAGCAATTTTGGATTATAAGGGGGAAGGAAGGGGAGAGACAACTAGTTATTCAGTGAAATGTTCTAGAGAGTAAAGAAATTGAAAAATAGCACAGATTTGCTTTACAGATAAACAACAACTTCATCTTAAATTTTGAGGGAAAGGACATTAACCAAAAAATGGATGTTAAGTGATTATTTCAAAAATTGCTGTTTAATTTTTCATGGACACTTTTTTGTGAGAAGCAAATATATCCTTTGTTTTATTTATTCAGTTTGAATACTTACTAAAAATACATTAATTGCAAATTGGTGTATAAAAATGGTAAAATTATTGATATATGCAGGGAGTGATCCTGTTGGTTCCAGTGAAGTCAGGATTTTATAGTCTGGGAATTTATAGTTCTGTAACACAGCATATAAAATACTACGCTTAGCTATCATGTTCTTGTCTCCTTTGCCAATTTTTATTGCTACTTTTGACCTTTTTTCAACCTATCTTGTTTTATTTGTGTGACACTTGTACTGTATCTGACCCCTGTGTCTATACCATCTCCATGTCCATATCTCTGCCTAACTCACTAAATTGTAGAGCCCTTTTCACTCTGATAGCCTTAATTTTCTTAACCCATCACCATCTCCTATGTTGACTCCTGATGTCATAAGGTTCACTTGAAGGGCAGCCAAGTAAAATTTCGTTCAAGCAAATGTGTGCATCCCAGTGTTGTCATTGGGAGGTAGTAATCAGTAGCACTACAAAGGTCATGCATCTTACCCTCTTCCTGCCTTGGGGACAGGATAGATGAGCCATTTTTAACTTGGGTGCTCGGTATGTCAGAATAGTGTGCTCCTGCCATAGATCTTCAAACACTGAAAACGGTTAAGTTAAAATACATATTGAACAAACCTGAAGCTCCTAATACATGTTTTTTATTTACAGTGTCTGTGGTAGAACAAAAAAATAGAAAATGTTCTCAAGAAGAGATTGAAAGAAAAAAACAAGAAGCTCTTGCACGAAGAAAATCCAGAACACAGGCATTCTTTAAAGATGCTTGAACTTGGAGTTTATTTTGTCTGTGGAGTAAGCTTTTGGTAGGGAAATACTGTAATGCTAGAAAACATTTTTTTAACTCTGTTCACAGCTATTGATGGCAAGCTTTTTCTGTTTTCCAATTTAAAAAGATGAGGACCTGAACCATAACTAAGACTCTGGAGGTCCTTAGTTTTAATTAAAAACCATCAGTTACAAATGTGTAGCCCCAAACTACCTTCAGCTAGGTGAAGATTCTGTTGAGTTCACATGTTGAAATGATACAGCCTGAAAATCATGGAAGTATTGGTATACACACATAATGAAGGTGTCAAAAACAGACTGGATGTGTTTTGGCTGTATTCTAATCTGAAAGACTCTTAAGTACACACAGACTAAGAAATACTAATGTTTGCTCTCAGGTAGAAGAAAGCATTAAAATTATGGGTTAAATAAAATACAATCTAGGAAACATCGTATGTCGGAAAACTAATGGAAACGAAGAGGCTTTGGAAAGTGTGCTCAGTTTGTCTCTGTTACCTGAGGTAAGAATTGTTCATAGAGAAGGAAGAATTTAATATAAAAGTTTCATTAGGCAAAAAAGTGTCCCGCAAAGGACATGTTATATTTTTTTTTTAATTCCTTTAAGGAAGAATTGGAAATACCCTAAGGAAATTGGACCACCTTTTACTAAACGCACATCAGCAAGCTAATTAAAAAAGGTAGCCTATGCTATTTTACCAAACCATGAGCAATATATAATACACCAGGTGAAATCTCAGTAACTGTGCATCTGCTTAGCCATATGGGTTGTACATATTTTCAAACTGAAGGCTGTTAAAATATAAAAATGCAATGTCATGTCAGCTTAACAGGGGCTGATAGAATTTTTGATCTGATAGATGGGTGTAGAGCTCAGACTGCAAAAACTGCCTCTGGGTAAGCTGCAAGATATTTTTCAACTGAGAAGTGCTTATATATAAACATGTGACACTATGAAAAGTGACTGTAATTTTTCTTTGTAAATAAATAACTTGGAAATGTTCCTCCAAAGGGTGGAGGAAGCTTTTGGTTTCTGTAGTATGCCATTTTTCTAACTCTTAAAAATGTAAGTATTGTATATTTGTAAGTCATTATTAAATTTCTTTTTTCACATTTTTCTAGTCTGTTTTTGAAAATACTGTACTACAGGAACTGGTAAAAGGGAGTGAAATGGGAGTTTCACTTCAGGGAAACGGGACTTTACCTGAAGTCCTCACTTGGTAATTTCCCTAATTACTCAGTGCCTCAATTTTCTACCCATAGTGGTAACAAAGTGCTTCCTTTGATCCATTTAAACTAACAGTCCTTGATGGACAAACAGTTCAACACACAACCATCTGCAGTGCAGTCTTGAAATATATAACTGTACTGGGGTCTTTTTGCTTGTATTAACCACCGTGGTTAGTGTCAGCTGACTGAGGACTCAGAGCCCCAACACCACCAGAGACCATGCAGGTACCCAGGAAGCTTTACAGTCTGTGGCTGCAGCTCCCTGCCCTGCTACTGTTGTGCAATATATGATGAGTTGGATTAGTTTACTGATCTGACTGAAAATTAACCCAGAAAAATATTTTCAGCTTTTCAAAGAAGTTCATCATAATAATATCCTCAACAGATAACATACCATGAAATAGCAAGATTTTGTTGTATTGTCAATCTGCTGGCAGTTTTCAGTTTAAAAGACAGAGGATTTGCATGCCCATATGACAAGTAAGTGTAAACCCCAAATAGTGGCTATTGGAAAATTTAATTTATCCAGAGAAGATAATTTACTCTGTGTATCTGAGGTATGCTTGTCTTAGTTTAGATTCTCCTAGAACACCGTGATCAGGTAACTTGCCAGATGCACTATTAGCCAAGAAAAAGGCAATGAGAAAAGGCTACTACTATCAGTATTAAATATGAGAGTTATAAAACTGGCTTTTAAGGTACTGATGCACAGGAATGTTATATTATTGAGAAAGATAAAAGTGAGGCTTTTGCTAGAACAGTGTTCAGCTTAGCAATCCTTCCCTCCCCAGTATGTTTCCCTAGATACAATTCTGTAAAGAAACCAGGGTAATTTTTGTTTCCAGGGATAATTTTGTTAATTATCATTTGAGAAGACGAAGGAACTACTGTAGATGTTGAGTATTCTTTAGGAAGGTTTCCTTCTCTGATATGAAAGGACTTCTAATCAGTTTTGAAACTGGGATAAATAGTAGATAAATAATACAGGCTAACCACGTTATAACTCCCCAAGCTCAGCATGGAAATGATACACCCTGGATGCTGTCACTATGTGTCCTTGAGCACACTCAAAAAGTTGAAAACCAGCCTACTGCTGATTTTCTTGCCAGCCACAATAGAAAGGCCCTGGAGCTGCCCACCTAAAATGCTGTCACTGCTCTGTTCTTGATATACTGTCCAGAATATACTGGCTCACCCTTTATCATGAGCATCATTGCTGTAAAATAAGAGTTCATTGTATGACAAGGGGGATGCTCATGAGGGGTGTGGAAAGAACACTTTGCGAACTTTCCAGTGGGATGAAGACACAAACTCCATTTTAACCAATTACTGTCCCTTCTTACTCACTCAAGTGCTTCCTATGTGCTGCTTAATCATATTTAGAGAATTTGCTGATCAGTGTAACACATACCAATTTTGACAATGAGGCAAATGCCCTTTGCTATTAAACTAATCATGACAGAGAGACTTTGTTAATTATTTTACTTTTCATAAGTACCTATTTTTAGCATTTATTAGACTTCAAAAGCCTGTAATTTGGTTTTTATTAAACATTACTTTCCAAACAGAGTTCGCAACATCTTAGGAGCATGGTTCTTTTACTTGATGGTGAGACAAACTGCCAAGGTTTTTTGGTCACAGCCTGACTATCCTTAAATGCCCTACCATACCATTTCTCAGTTAACAAACTGAATAGAATTACTTATTTTTGTCACTTGACTTGCTCCCTCTCCTCACCAAGAAAGAAAGTTGAGCAGAAACCTCATCGTCCCACAGATTTTACAGGTTGTGCTCAGCATCCTTTGTGCTTCCTGGTGGGTTCTTGGTGGCCCACTGGTATGCCTCAATCATGGAGTCTTTTGACTGCTTGTGGTAGACAACAGATCTTCATTAGGAAAGTATCTACATAATTTTAATTAATTAATGCATATGTACGCTTAAGAAGTTTAGTATTTCAATAGCTGACATGTCACTATGAAGCCACATCTTCTTCGAGGTAAAAAAAGACCTATACAAATGATAACAACAATCTTAAATACATTCTAAATTAAATTATGACTGTCAGGTTTCATTATAAATTAATTTATGACTGTTTGCTCAAGCACTCACCTTCTTTTCATTCAGAGCATACCAATTTTTTATGTCAGTAGAGCAATCAGTAAGCTTAAGTTGAAATGTAAATGGAATTCCTGTGTGTCCTCATACCTAAGTATAATTTTTATTCCACAGATATTGACAGATTTCACAATGAGTGATTTTGCTTGCTAAAATCCAAGTATTATCTTTCTCAAACAAAACCTGTAGTGGATTTATTTGTTTCTTTTAGGAAAGGCAGATACAATCAGGTAGAGGATCCGTTCATCATTATTCTCCATATCTGTATCTAAAATTCTATACAGACATACATTCACACCCTTCTTCATGCTGGTGAGGGATCACATTTAAAGCATTTGAAAAATTTTGTAATACTGTGGTTTTATTGTGTTAGTTGTATCAGATTTTCAGAGAGGCCAGCACCCAGCAGCTCTTCAAATTTTGGCCTATAAGGCACAATTAATCTTGGGGCTGCAGTTCAGGAATAGCAATGTAATCTTATACTATGTGTACCACTTATTACATCTAGACCTTTATACCCAGAGGAATAACATAGATGAATTCATTGATTTTATCTTCTTAAGCCTAAAAAGAGCTACAATTTTTCAGGAAAGAATAGCTGGAAGCAACAGATAGTGACCTAAATAGTAGAATTCCTAAGATAAAAATAGAAGAAAATGAGCACAAATGCTTCATTGTTTGAGAGCTATATTGTCTGCAACACACTCCAGTGAATCCAGTGTTTGTGGAAGAGGCCAAGGCAGATATAATCTGTGGAGCTAAAAATGACAGCCTGAGTAAGGAGCCATCGGAGATGAAGCTGGGAAGACTCTGGCAATTGTGCTGTAAATCATAACTGCAGTATTTGTTCACAGCTCTGGTTTCTACATGTACTGGTGATTTTGTCAGAATACTCAGAAAAGTCCTGCCTCATAAAACACTTAAGGATATCTAATGTACTGTTCTTATGGAACGAAATATAAATTTCAGTGACAGTTGTCTGGGTAAAACGTCCATATGGAGCTGGCAAACCATTAAGGGCCTGATCCTCCTCTTGCAGTGATTTCCGTAGAGCAGTGGAGGTAATGGGGTGACTCAGTTGAATAAAGAATCAAGCCCATCTGTTTCATTATTGCAAGTAGTTCTTGTCTTTAGGACATAAATCTAGTGAAACAGCCTAGCATTTATCAAAAATATTACTGATTATGCGCATTTTCAAAGTTTGTTGGGGAAAAGGTTGCATTTGCACATACCTTCTAAAGACCATAGTTAACAGCTTTCACCTCAAACAATGTGGTTAACAGAGGTGAGGACTAAAGGATTTATAGATTTCCTTTTTAATGAAGGTTGTCTGCTCTTTGCAGCTTGTACTCACTACAAGAAAAACTTCAGATAAGTTTTAACCCTGGGAAATTAGGATCTGGATAGACATGGGAATGAAGCGCACTTTGAGTGCGCTGCCACACTCTGCATGAACAGAAAAGATCCAAATAAAATATTATGTTCTAACTGATCATGGCAAGTTAGGTTTGGGGTATTATTCCTTTTCTTGGCTGAGCAGGGAGGGATTTCTTACACGCCTAAAGCTGAGTGTACATCGGGCACGTTTTGCAGAATCCTGGCTCTAGGGCCAAGTGTCAATATTTAAGCACCTTAGGAAGTTACTCATGGGAAGTCACATTGGTGATTCAGAGTAGTATGATAAAGAGCTCAATGAACAGTTGGTTTTTAATATCCTATTAGATACTTAGGTGCACCTTTGGGTGTTAGAGGCCTGCAGAAAGCTGAACTGTGACAGCAAAAAAAAAAAATGGACATAATGAGGGATAGAAAACTGTGTTCTCCAAGGCTTGTGTAAGAGTTCAGAAATAGTAAATGAAGTCTTAACACTTCTGTTGTGGTTTCACCCGAGCCAGCAGCCAGGCCCCAGGCAGCCGCTCACTCACTGCCCCACCAGCAGGGTTGGGGAGAGAACTGGAAAGGTAAAAGCTGGAAAACTCATGTGTTGAGATAAAGACAGTTTAATAGGGAAAGCAAAGCAAAACAAGGAATTAATTCACAACTTCCCATGGGCAGGCAGATGTTCAGCCATCTCCAAGACAGCAGGCCCCCATCACACTTAACAGTTACTTGTGAAGACAAATGTCATCACTCCAAATGCCCCACCGCTTCCTTCTTCTTCCCCCCACTTTATATACTGAGCATGATGTCATATTGTCTAGAATATCCCTTTGGTCAGTTTGGGTCACCTATCCTGTCTGTGTCTCCTCACAACCTCTCATGTACCCCCAACTTCCTCACCAGCATGGCGAGGTACAGAAAGAAGCAGCTTCGGTACAGGAAGCAGAAAAGGCCTTGGCTCTGTGTAAGCCCTGCTCAGCATAAACAAAAACATCTCTATATTATCAGCCCTGTGTTCAGCACAAATCCAAAACACAGCCTCCCACCAGCAACTGTGAAGAAGGTTAACTACCCCAGCCAAAACCAGCACAACTTCCTTCACCAATAATGACTTGCAAAGGATCATTTTTAGAAAAAGTTCTCTCTCATGTTCTACAGCAAAATCCTGAAATATGCTTAGAAATTCACAAATTTGAGTTCCTAACTTCTTGGTTGCTTCTTATAGGCTATACTGTACCTGGATAGGGACAGATGTTTTTGTAAACTCTAATGCTGTAAATGAAGACAACATTAACTGCAATAGCTATTTCTTTATTGAACTTGAATAGGTGTTAGCAATGAATAAATGACCCTGAATTTTACTCTGATTTTCATCTTGCTGAAATTGCAGCATGCTGACTTGTACATGTGACTTCAATGTACACCACTTACCAGAAGTGACAGTCAAACCAACAAAGAACTCAATTTCCAACATACAATGTTAAAAGATTTCAAGATTTTCTCCTTTTTGGCAGTGCCAGATTGCCAGCCAGTAGTAAGAAAAGAGAAGAAAACTGTTTGTTTATGGGCTGGGAGTGAAGTCTCACAGGCATATTTTCTGTACAATTTTTTCTCTAGGCCACCAGAGGCTCTCCACAGAAGTCTGCTATCCATATCTCATAGGGACTTTTTGAAATTCCTCAGGGCTCTTTTCTTCTTCCCTTTTGTAACCGTAATGCCAAAGTGTCTGATGTGATGTGCTGTGTAGTTCTAAGTAGGAATCTTGTCCTATTAAGTCTTCCACAACAACTAGGCTCCTGCTCCTTTGTGGGAGACTGGAGCAATGTACTATTTCAAATTTACATTTATTTTTAGTTAGATCTGTACCTCAGATGTTTTCTAATTCATAAGTCATCCACTCCTGACATTTCAGGATCCCAAATTTGATGTGCTAAAACTGTACAGTCTGTACTCTCTGGATGAGGAGGGGAGGAATGTTTGGACTGCTTCTAAAGCATACGTGTGGAGTCGGAACAAGTTTATATATGCTATACAAAAATCTGCAGACCTGAATTTTTTTTTAGTCTCCACATCATGGATGAAAAATTTGTAGGGATCAAAACAAACTTTGAATACACTCCACCAGAATGTCAAATCTTGACAATGTAACACGTTAAAAAAGGGTCTGACCAAATGGCAGTTCTGTAGTAGATAACCAGAGAGATATGAAGAAAACTTGGAGGACAGCCTGTGGAAAGACTTATGGAGGTGAATGGAAAGAAATTTGATGATGGTTTAAGATAATGTTGATTGGTGTAGTCCAGGTAAACACAGACCCTTTTTTCATTTTCTTGAAAAGTCTGAGGCACCAACAAATCTACATAAAACATCTGTTAGGTATAAAACTGTCAAACAAGTATACATTTGGGAAATGAAAATATTCAGACATTCATGAAAGGGAGAGAGAGATTCTTGGAATACATATATTTGTCGTCTCAGCAATTTGCCTATGTTCCAGAAAAAACACAAGTAGTTTTGTGAGCACTGAAAGCAATCAAATCTGATTTCCTACAGACTAATTAATGGAGTTTATAAAAGACGTAAGTTCAAATTGAACCTTTCTTGGTTGGGTCCCATATCATGAGAATCCACCATGGATTCTCTAGTAAGAATGATTGCCTACCTGAGTTCTTCAGAGGATACAAGGACTTTTTGAGACTTTCTCCTCCATCATCTCACTCAGTTTCATCAAACTTCTGAAAAATACTATTATTTTTTAGACTCTCTAAAGAGCTGACTTTTTTTCTCACCCAGTCTACTCTGTGACATTTCTCAATCCTTTTCATTTCATGGTAGTGTTGTGCCCATGATGGCCTGACCACATACGGAAAATGGTTGCTTCTACCCTTCGAACCTGATTTTTGTTATTCACAGGAAGTATTTCAATTAATTAATAATTAATTTGGTGCTAGAAAGGAGAGAAGATGTGAGAGGGCCTGGGACTTTCATTCCTTTCGTTCTCACCCTGATAGAAGCCAGGATGCTTGGTAGTAACAGCTGAAAGCACCAGCCCTGCCCTGTTTTAGATATGTATACATATTTTAATTAATTTTCTGTTCAAGATTATTTATCAGCTGAAATCAAGATGTGAATCTATTTTAAAATGAAGGTAGCTTCAATATTTACTGCAACTTAATGACAGCTTTGGACAAGAATTTAATTACACCAAGCCAGTGCACCATATACATTGTAGGGAGGTACCATGGGGCTTATTTTAAAGTGTAATTTAAAGTATATGTTTTAGACTGCTCCTCAACATGAACTTAAATCAAAGTATTACCACTGATGGAGCACATTCTTCAAAACTGATTACAAAAGTAGCCACAGTACTAATGGAGACTTACTATAATTTTACTTTTTATGGTATAAATTACTTGCGAGAACAATCTTGGGAAGTTTTTCTGTCATTTAGTATCTTTAAAGCTAAAAAATTCTACAGAAATATTTTTTCGAGGGACCTACTTTCCCCTCTTAGTGTTACCTAGAAGTACATCTTTCATAGGCCAGTTTTGTATCCCTTGCAATTCACACATGACATCCAGAAAACACGAGGTGACACGTTGTGCTTTGCAGAACCAGCTTCCCCCAAGAAGTGGACAACTGATAAAGATTTACAAGACTGAGTTTTTCCTTCCTCCTACTCACTGCTGGCTTTGTGCATGCTGATCTTAGGGAGGTTTACAAAGGCCAGTAATGGTTTCCTTGTTCACTGTTACCTTGGTTTTTCACTGGTACCACTCCCGGTGCTACGGGGAGAGGAACATGTTCTGAAATGTCTGTATTTCAGAGCCTTGCTGTGAAAATGCCACCCAACCTTTGCAGCATAGCCACATCCCACCATAGGGACATGTGAATTACCTGTGTGAATACACAGAAAGCAGCTAGCCAGACTGCTAAGTCTCATTTACACTGACCTCATTTTACTGCAAAGAGTAAGAACTGCTGTTCCATGTCAGTACCTTAGGCCTTGCCTACCTTAGGCTGCTGTTTGACTGTTCAGCAAACTTAATTCAATAAAATGTTTGATGCCATTCCCTGACTGAACAATTTCTAGAAGAAAAAGTAGGTAAGTTAGCAAAACACCCTGAGGTGGATGAGGAGCTGGGTGTGTTCTGTGATGTAACTGCTTAAAAACACAGACACGAATGAAATGGGCTATTGCAAAACACAGAGGGATTTTTTTACCACCTAATTATCCTGTGTGGCAACGTTTTAGTGCACATTATTTGTAATAGGTAAAATTAGCTATTTTTCATATTGCTGGGACACCATTCTATTGTAAGGTTATGCCAGGCATATGCTCAAGGATGCTTCTACTTTATAGACCAGCTGGTTGTCTCCTAACTGCTCCAAAGTCATCTAAAGCAACATTTACACCCACACAGTGCTGTTAACAGCTCCACAGGAACTCTAACTAGCCATGAGTAAATAAGGTCCATAACCAAAAATGCTGAGCAGCACCTCAGCTGGTGTAAATTGTCACAGCTCCTCTGTGGAGCTGGGGACACTTTATACAGCTGGAAAGATTTGTGCACAGAAACTCTGCCTCTGATACATAAAATGTCCTTGTACAACAGGAACATGTAAACTTTCTTTTGAGCTCAGTGGTAAACTTGTGGTTTCTTACTCCAGCCCCACAGGTGTGCTTCACCTTTTAATGGCCAAGATGGGTGTTTGCAATGGTCCACTTGGTAAAAGAGATGCTTTTTTCAGTTCCTTTCTAAGGTGTATTCTGAATACAGGAAATTCTGGGAAATTCTGGGAAAATTTACTTGCAGCTGGATAACTCACACAGCACTGGTAACCCACACAGATTTTCAGTATTCCTAAGTAAACGCAGTACTGCATGGCCATCCAGGGCTGTGCTGTGCCAAAGGGGTCGTGAGGCTTGATTAGCCCTGACTGGATCAGGGGGCAGGAATTTTCAGTAATTGCCTTCACAGAATCACTGAATATTCTGAGTTTGAAGGGACCCACAAGGATCATCAAGTCCCACTCTTAAATGAGTAGCCCATACAGGGATCAAACCCACAACTTTGGCATTATTAACACCATGCTCTGACCAACTGAGCTAATCCTGGGCACTTGAACTGAATCATGTAAATCATGTAAATGTATTCAAGTCAATTTTGTGATGGAGGGGGCAGGACTAGGCCTGGCTGCCAAGGGACAGCCATCTGATCCTGCTGTTAGCGCACAGACAGGTGTGGGAGAGGAGAAGACAAGATTTTGTGACACAGGGCCACAGTGAAGGGATGGTGGTCACGTTCAGGTTTTCTAGACTGCAGAGAAGCATTGAACTCTTGAGTCAGAGGTCAAAGCTGGCTCAGAACTGAAGTGTTCCCAAAGGAAAACCTTTCCTATCACGCTCTATAAAGAAAAATGGTTCAGCGTAATATATAGATTGCACTACAAGGAAGGCGGAATACAGAGGTGATGCAGTGGCTTGAAGCATTTAATTTAATCTGATTTCCTTTACTGGAGGAGTTTTAATTATAATAAAGGTTGTGGCATGTGGATCTGAAGATTGAATTCTGGATTCTTCCATTCATTTTTCTGTAACTCACCACTTAAAGCCTTCAGCTCTAGATCTTGTCCAAACTGTATCATGGTCCTGACACAAAAAGGGAGTCATTTGCAGAACACAAAATATGTTGGTCTGAAGTTCATAATATCAAGGGCAGCCCTGTATAAACTGGAAAATTACTCACTTGTCTGCAGCACATCTGGGCTCTTGAGTCAAGGCCTACAGACCCTCTAGATCATGACCGTAAAGAATGAAATATTTTGCATCATACTATGTGGCATCATACTCTTCCTGTATCAGAGAGAATATTTCTGATATCTCACTTAGTGGTCCTCACACTGCAGTATTTTGTTATTTCTATCATAGGGAGTTCAGTTGTCACACTCCTCCAGCACTCCTTTTAGGATTGTGGGGGAAACTTTGCAGAATAAAATAAAAACCTATGCAAAAAAATCACGCTGCTCTGTAAAACTGAGATAACCTCATTCTAACTCCCATATACTCTTAGTCATAAAAATTCACCCAGTAAAAATTCTGGGTAGCAATGCTTTCCAAGTCACAACTAGTAATTGGGTTTACCAAGAACTCCTGTCCCAACTTTTGATGGAAAACTTTCAAAACAGTAGCCAGTGTGTTTCAATGCAAGATAAGAGCAGTTGTAGAACTTGCAGCTTTCAGCTTTGCTCTAGGCTTCAAGGTATTCACCATTTGCTTTTTTTTTTCCTTCTGGCTGCATGAGAAATGCAATTATTTCATTTCTCAGTATAGTGACTATTCTACATTCTTAGCAGTGATGTATTGTAGCACACTGAGGGCCATTCATGCATTTCAAACATGAGTACCAATCTGTGCTCTCTACCATCTCCAGGTAGTGTAGGGAGCATTGACTGACTTCACTGGGGCTGTGCATGGGCATGAGAAGAGATTGCAGTAATGAGCCTCTGACCAGTATCACAGTTTTTGTATTCCAGTTCATTAAAGCCTCTGGTTGACTGATAGGCACAGTTCAAAGTTGAGAGATGCGTTTCAATGAAAGATTTCAGGAAGCAAAAGAAAAAATTGCTCAGGGATGACAACAAAAAAATGCTTCCTTGTCTATGGAGCAAGACAGCAGAAAGCACAGACAGTAAAAAGGGGACCGAGGAAACCTGTAGAAGAGAAGAGTGGGAGAAGTAGTCAGCTAAATTGAGTGGAAGATAAATGGCAGCAGAACCTCAAGCAATAGATTTCACAGAGTTTTTTAATGGCTTGTATTTCTTATAGCAGGCAGTAGAAAATCAAGGAAGGTGCTGGTTGGTGGAGACAGGGCAGTATTGGCAAGCAGTATTTTAGATGGAAGGAAAGGAAGCGGGGAGATCTTGCTGACATCATCCATCAAGAACAGAGATGATCATAACATTTTTAGCTTGTGTTGATTAAAATAATCGTGATCGCCACCATGATAGAGAAGACAATCAATGATAGCAAAGGCAGCAAGATAAGAGAAAAGATGGTCTAGGAGACAACTGAGGAAACAGCAAGTGTAACAGGACTGATAGAGGAGATGAGGATCTGAAAATCAGGAAGAAGTGGTAAATAACTAATCTTAGGAAGTCAAGCCATTATGTAAGTGGCAGCAGGATGTACAGAAGCAAATCACTGTGGAAGTGCAGATGCATAGAGGAGGATAACTGTCATAGAAGGCAAATGCATTGAGGATTCTGACATGGATACCTCTGTGAGGCAATGGGGAGAGCAAGTGGCAAAGGGAGACACAAAAAAATAAAGGAGCTGTCAGTGAAGGTGCATATCCAAAGCAAATTGGAAATGAGAGCAAATTATGGAAGCCAAGTGTTGGGAGGGAAGGATCGGTAAAGAAAAGGACAAAGATTGCCTTCAGATGAAGCCAAGTACAGAAGCTGTAGAAGTGTAGCTTCTCTTATCAGAGACTGAGAAGCTTCTTAGTAATGGCAAGAAACAACAGCTTCTGAGAAAGTGGAGGCAGACACGAGGAAATCAGTGGGTTGGTGGAAAGATAGACTAAATTAAAGGAATTTCATTTTTTCAAGGGCAAGAGCATCCTTGAAGGTAGAGTCCCTAGGAAAACAGAGTGGTCTAAATTACACAAAAATTGAATCAAGAGAGAACAGAAGACAGAGAACTTACACTGGGCTTGGAGAGATATTGTATCAAGTATAAAGAAAAAGAAAAGAGCTGGGATTTGTTGAAGACAATGCAACAGGAAGCTGGAGGTCTTATCTTGTTCACTCTATCCTTAAAAAAAAGGACTAGATCCTGGCAGAGGGAAGACAAAGGTTATCAGAAAACCACATTTTATTAGTCATGAGCAAACACAGAGGATTTGAAGCTCCCAGCCCTGTCTGAACATCTGTATGAGAGGCAGTTCAGTCTCTGGAAGAAGTCCTGACCCTATTTAAAGTCAATGACAAAACTACTGTTGTCTTTAACAAAGCCAAATTTTCTCCCTGTGTCTCTGGCCATTCCATTGAGAATTCCAACATGAATGCCAATTAGTGTCAGTTTCAGAGGTGACATTTGTGACATGGATATGTGCTCCACTGGAAGATGAGCTAAGATTATCAAATTGAGTTTGCATAGACCAGTAAAGGTGTGATATTTGCTAACAATTTACTGAGGCAAATAGATACACACACATAGAAAAAGCTGAGATTTTGAATACTTTCAAAGCACACTAAAAATAGCACCATGATTGATCTAAAGACAAATAAATAAAAGAAATTAGTAACTCAGCCTGTGTGTGGCAGGTCTAAATGAATAAATTAGTAAGTTAAAAGACATGCATAAAATAATGTTTAATTCAAAAAGGAGGAGGAGGAACCACTTTAAAGAGTAAATTGTCTTGTATTTTTTATTGAATTAATATGAAAAAGAAATGACCTGAGGATAGGGCATTACTGCTGAGAGGCTTTCAGATGCTAGACTTAACGTGACAGCCACTATTAGCACACTCAGATTAATAGTTTAACACTAATTGGAATATTAAACAGAATATGTCATTTTGATTTCGCAAAATGTGCATCTGAGTATTATATTTAATACTGTGCTGATCTGAAATGTGTGTGGGGTGGATACCACAGTGCTCAAAATAGTTACTTTTCTTAATGTGTGTGTTGATGTTCTACATGCCTTTATCAAACCCCATGCAGTCATTGCACGATTTAATACACAATATCAGTTCAGTCTCCTGATAACAGTGGACACTTCCTGCTTTATAAGTCTTTGCAATACAACAGTTTTACAAGTGACTCTGTTGAATCAGACCTGTGGCTTCTAACACTACAATCCCATTTATGAGTGTAAATCTGGGCTAATCCAGTACAGATAGACCATTCTTCTGGCTTGCCCAAGTTTTATGTAGATCAGAATCTCTCCTAATATGTCTGATTGTGATTCTCCACTCTGCTCTATTATTCCCATATAAATATTTAATCCACTCTGTTTAGACCAGTATAATAATTGCTTAAAGTAGCAAGAGAAAACCACAATAATACACAAACCAGAGTAATATATGCTGGGTAGCAGGTACGCCACATTTCAGCCACTAAGAGATTCCTGCTTCAAGGCAGATCTGTACCTGCTTCTAAGCCAGTTTCTGAATAAATATATGATCCTATTAGGAAGTCACCACATTGCTAATCAAATGTGCATGTCCAGACACTGACATTGCCTCTGAGAAGCTGATGGTACACTCAGAGGAGACTGAGGCAGACGTGGCAGAAGGGTTTCAAATCCAGCCTGACCGTGCACTGGCAAGTCTGCATGTGGAAGCTTGCACATTACCTGCTTACACTGCACCTAGCCCTAGGAAATGCACTAAATCTTGTCATGTTATGCACACCAAATTCAACAGCAGCTTTGAAAGAGAGAAAGAAAGATCAGTTTTTTAATTGTTCCCATTATGTACGATAAAATGAAAATTAGAATAAATAGTACGGCGTAAACTCACTGCTCTTCTGCCACGGTGTGGAATAAGACCTGCCCAGCACTTCAGTACCTTTAACGTAGGAGACTGTCAGATGAACAATCCCAACTGAAACAAGATGAGCAGTCAGGCTTTTTCAACCTGTGTCACACTGCCAGATTGGCTCTGCTTTTGCTCAGCATGCAGCTCTCCCCTGATTTCAACTGCAGTCTTGTGCAAAGATCACAGGTAGAATACAACGGCCTGGTTTGATGTCATACTGGTGTCAAAGAGAAAGGGCATAACCCCAACATGCTGAACGTGACCTACCCTGGTGCCTGAAGTCAGGCTCTGAATTACCATCCCAACAGTGGAGGTAGAAAGCTGAGAAAATTAAGAGGTTTTCATCCTAAAGCTGTGGACTAGACAGCTTTTTCCTTACAGAGACCCTGACTTGTCCATTTCAGAAGAGAGGTAGGGGTGGGGGTGTTGTGCTATGTGTGTATGTGTCGAGTGAGGAGAAGACAGGTTTAATTAATCTTAAATGCCTTTGCAATTCAAGGACTGTAGCCCTGGATCAGTTCCTCTACTAACATGATTAGCAAATATTGACTTTTGAGTACAATAATAATGTGTCATCTGAAACCCTTGATAAGTAACTTAAGTACTTCCTTAGCTTGCATCTTATTAAATTAGATGAGGTACGGTTGAGACACATAACACAAACCCATTGAAATGAGAAATCAGACCTAAAGATTTTAGCATTGATTAAGAAAAGTCAAAAGTTAGAATAAAGATGAAACTCTGTAGCCCATATTTTGATCTCAATCCATTTCTGTGAGTACGGATTGCCTCACTTTAGGATTTATGCTGATGCTAGTGATCTAGTCAAAATTTGGTTCAGTATTTACTAACATGGATATGTTTTCTTTGGAGTCCTTTAGCGTGGAATGAAGTAATTTTTTTCCCATTTTTGCAATACTGTAATTGTCATAGTTATAACAAGGGTAAACATTTGCTCTTTGTGACTTCTTGGCATGCAATCCATCACTTGATTATGTATGATGACCATATAATGTCAGTTTTACAGAAGGTTGACTGGCAGAAGTCTTAAGCTTTTGAAGTTAATATGAGAGAGAAAAAGAAAGGCGTCACACTTGTGTGCCTGTGAATATAGTACGTATGACATACTCAAATCTGTTCATAAGGTTTAGTTTAAAAATGTGTACAGCAGCTCAGCCAAGAAGGGAGTTAAAAGATGTGATATTCCTCAGATGCAACCTGACAAATCTTACTTTATTGATTAGTTTTCAAAAGCAGTGCAGTGAGAGCACTACACTTACAACAGACTTTGGAATGAGTAGTGGGGGGGAGAAAAAAGCTCCAAATGTCATCAAAGCAAATGGTCTGTGAATGTTGCTTCAAAGCTAGTCATTAGTTGCCAGGGTGTTTTGCCACAAAGCTTGTAAAGAGGTTTTCCTGGAGGGGAAGGTATGACAAAATGCATTTCTTGGCAAGATGACTTCTGCTTAAATAGCAGGACACATTAATTCTTGCTTGATACATAAAATTAATTAGAGGATTAACATCTTTTATGAAATTTTGCCAGAGATTTTTTCCTTTTTACTGGGAATAGACCCCAGGCCTTTTCTGTACTCTAATGAAATTGCAAATTGACTTGTGTTCAAATGATGCTTGACTAAAATGAATAATTAAAAATGTATTGCTAACAATGAGATGGGTCAGCTGATCTTTTCAAGGATTAATTAGTTTCAAGAACCATCTTTCATGTGTAACACAGCAAAATCCAATGCCAGCCCACCTTTTATTCATGCAGTAGAGCCTCTTGAAGTCAATGGACCCATTCTACTCCCAATTATCCTAGGTTTTATTCCAGACTCAATCTGTTTAGAGTGGGTTTTCCTCTACAACAATTCAGAGAGGAGTTACGCCTGAAGGAGTTGGGCTGTTATTCCATCTACAATTCAACGAGCCCAACTCTCTCTATTAGGATCTATTCCAAAACCAAGCTGAACTGACAGGAGTCTCCCGTTTGTCTTCATTAAGCTTTGCCTAAAGATGAACAGTGAAACATCAGTGTAAGAACTCTGCGACTGTAAAAGGAATAGTGTTTAAATTTTCCAGAGGTGAACAAGTGGATAAATGAAGAAAAGCTAAGACTAAAGGGAATAAGGAAGCTTATGTGTGATTGTGTCCATGCTTTTCGGTGAAATATGAATAAGAAGGTTCAGGAACTAGGAAAAATGACTCAACATAAATTTTTCAGAAGCAGGTCAGGAATTTAATTCTCTGATTTTTCCAGGAGTTTAAAGGGTTTAATTTTCAAAAGCATCTAAGTGCAGTTAGTTTCCTTTTTAACACGTGCCTTGAAAAATCCCATTGAATGCCTATCTGCTTCTCCCCACCTCTGTGAAAGTAAGTTCCCATTAAAAACAGCAACTTGCATACTGTGGCATCTAACTCTGGTGGATGCCACACAAAGAAATATATGGAGGTTAAGAGCAGAAATCTGGAAAAACTACTCTGCTACAGTGATTTTGTCCCTTTTGGTACTTGAGTTAGTGCATTTAGGGTTGATGTGGATATTTGTGCACAATGCTGCCCTATGCCATGTAGAAATTTTCCCAGGTACTCTGAAAACTTAACCTTTAGCTTCATGTAAAGTGAGATTTACAGAGGCATAAAGGTGCAAAGGGAGCTCATGATTAGATTTGAGGACCCAACTGGTAACTTGCTGCTGAAAATCTCTTTCGTTGATCTTTCACTTTTAAAATATGAAATGTCTGCGTTACTTCCCCAGTGTGTGCAAATAAGCATGTTTCGCTTTTTAAATTCCTTAATCACCTTGGGTGTTTGTAAAAGGTTCCTTTCTGCAGTGAGAATTTTTAAAAAGGAAACCTAACATTCAATTTCAGTGTTTTCTCAAAACATCTAAATCTCAAAACGCTTATTTCTACTTGCGTTTTTCTGAGTTCCTGTCTCCGATGGATTTTTCAGATGTGTTTTATGTTGTGTTATGATGTTTCTAATTTGGGTGATGAAAGGTTAAAAGATACGCCTGTATGGAATTACTCAGTGGCTCTTGTGAACTAACATCAGAGCTTATTGAGTATGATCACTCTGTCATTTGCTTTGGCTACGGCAAAGCTTTCAGATACAGTAGGACTAGCTGGGATCCCCAGAGCCTACTGTAGAGTTTGAAGTGGGGCAAAAAGACATAGTTTCCTTGCCTGAGACCTGCTAGCCATGTGTAAAGAGACGATGCTCTGGAAAATGTTGTTTTTCTTTGGCTGCCCTTTAGTCAGATCTTCTTACTGCTGGCATTGTGCAGAGTCAGCTTAAAAGGTGTATTTAGCATTGAGGGACTTGGTAAATACTGCTTTATTGTGCTTCATACTCCCTACAGGGCATTCTGAAGAGATGAATAATAAGTGTGAACAGGAAGAGCAAGTTTCCAGTCCTGTCAAATTATTTAGAGCAGTGTAGAATGAAGTGAGGTTTGCCGTTAGGTAGGTTCAAAACAGGCAAAGGGAATCACTCAGGCATACACAAAAATGTTACCCACTTCTGTAATTATTGTTTTCTTTTGAATCAGATATAAAATGTAGCTATGTTTTGTTAACCATAGCAAAACCTCTTTCAAATATTGGGTGTAAAAAAAAAGTAAGCTGGATAGCAAAGCCCTGCTGTGGCAAAAGCAAAAGTTGCCAAGTGATGACGCTGCCCTTAGATCTGCTGTTCGAGAAATGTTTGCTTACAGTTTTAAGGGAATTGCCGACACCAAGCTTAATGTCATTTAATTCCGAAAAGACATTTTAGAGATTGAGTCAGCTCGCAGCTGTAAAACAGTCCCTCTGATTTGCCAGCTGCCTGCTTCATACTACTCCAAGACTTGCCTTTTTCCTTATAGCAGCCCAAAAAAGCCCTTCTTGGAGTCATACTTGGGCTCCAGTTCATGTCTTTTCCTAAGTCTTTTCAGACAGACATCAATACGGTAGGTAAAAAAGGGTCTGATCCAAATCCCGCTTCAGTCAGTGGAAAAGATTCCTGCTGAATGAAGTGAGGGCTGGATGAGATCAGTAGACCCTCTTTTTTCACTCCCTTCTCAGACAGGAATAATCTCTATTGTGCATTTCCAAGCTCTGGTATGAAATTACTCAAATTCAGAGGCTACTGCTTGTCCTGAAAACTGGTCCCCAGACTAAACTTCATCTGATAAGAAAATTATTTCCCCCTTAATCACAACCCACCTTCTATTTTCTTTCCCTAGAAAGTCTTAATTTTTATTGTTCCTCAGTTTGATTTCACGTTTGAAGTGATAATTAAGCATATAACATATTTGTCCTGAACTTCGCATTTGTGTACATTTAGGTGCTGTCATACTTTTTTCTAACCAAGCCCTTTGTATTTTTGGAGCATTTTATTCTTCTTCTGTGACTTCCCTCCAATGAATAAACCTTTCTCTTGCTTGCATATGGTATCTGGAGATGTGAACTCTTTACCACCATATACTACAGCAACTATCCCCATGGACAAGAATATTTGGGTGAATTTGAGTTAGTCACCCTACACTACTTTGTGGTGATAAGGGAAAAAAGACAGTTCCAGGCTCTAATTTACATAATCCTAAAGCAGAGGTTTAAAACAGGTGAGACTGTGTCCTAAAGGGCCTGTTTCTCTACTGGGAGGATTACAAGGGAGTCTAGAAGGCCCAGTGTGGCTGTAGAATACATTCACCATAGTCGTATTCCATCCCATTAAGTGAGTCATGCCTTTGGAAATGTGCAACTGGAAATGTTATTCAGAATGGCTTTGAAAGGAAACAAACGTTATGTCAAACAAAATAAATCTGTTGTGAAAAACTTATTCCGTTAACTTCTTATCCAGGGAGGCTAAAATATATTAGGCATTTTTATAACCTTGGAAGCTCCTGCTTTGATGTTTATAGAATGGAAGGTTGTGGTTGTTGCTGCTGTTTGTGTTGAAAAGTGTTACAATGAAGATGCACCAGATTTCTAACATGAATTAACAAACAATTATGCTGAAACATGAATTAAATGTTTCAGCATTCCCTGCATGCCATTGTCAGCTTAGCCTTAGGTTTCTTTTTTCTAATTTTGGTTCATAGATAATTTCAAACTTGTTGTGCTCAACCTGATTCAGAACAAAATTACACATTAAATTTGGGATTTCCACCCACGTTGACACACTGGAGTCAGCTCCCTCTCCATTTTGTTCCCTCAATCTTTACTTTTGTTCCTATCTTTTAATAGAATACAGGAATATTCACTTCCAATTTTCCTCTACTTTTCCTCTTTTCTGAAGTTCCAGTTTACATGTCACCGTTGGCCTCTGATAAGTACAGCTTGTTCTCCAGCTGTCCATGTACTGTACTTGACTGTGAGGGTGTGGAAAGGAACACAGAAGGTCAGGGAGAAAATCTCATCCTTATACATTTTGGCCCAAACTTTATCTGATGTGAATCAACACTGCTCAGCTGACTATTGCTATGTGCCTCTAAAGAGCTCATATCTCACCATGGTACATTTCCGTGGCATTTAAACCCAAGGAAAAGGCACATCACTGAATGTTCTCTCTTTTTTAGGGTGGCACAGTGGCATGGGAGTCAAAAATGTTGGCTCACTGAAAGAAAACATGATGAGGAATGCTTCAAAAATTGTGACATTCCTGCAAGCAGGCTCTTGCCACTGATTTTCTTTCAGCTCCCTATCTTCAGTTTTTGGCAGCCAAGCAACTCCTGCTCTAGGACCTACAGAGGGAAGATTGTCCACAAAGGAAATAGCTTTGGTGCTGGGGACAATAAGAGGTTTGGGGCCTGAGACTTAGAGGCAGACACTCCCTTCTCTTTTTGAGAGGATTTCAAAATCCTTTGGTTTTAGTTCCAAATTGGAAAAAAAAAAGACATTTTACAATTGCAAAACCCTCCATAAAACTGAGCAATCTTTCTCCCCACAGCTCCATCTGAAACAGATGGAAATTTCTTTAGTGAAGTGACCACTTAATTAAAATATGTGATACAAAATTAATACTGTTTCAGCAGGTACTGGGAAGACAAATGAAGACTGTCTAACCTTCTCCAGGTGTCTAAGACAACTATCTATTGTTTTTTAAGGTGTCTGGCAGCTGGTAAGTAATTTAAATGATGCTTGTCAGCTCCCAAATAGAAGAAATAAATGAACACAAAAGAGCAAGATTTCAATTAAAGTTCATCATGTAAAACAGGCCTCATGCCTTCCCTGACCACAGAGATTAGCTTTTGTGTCTGGAATTGCATTTAATAAACCTCCTCCCTTGACATGGAACATCTGCTCCCTTTAGGACTATTGTTTTACACCCATAAATAAAACATAAAATTATATTTTTGTCACTCTTCAGGCCAGATCTTCAGCTGGCATAAATCAATGGCAAGCAGTCAACCTCAGCAGAGCTCTGCTGACTTAAACCAAATGAGGATCTGGCCCTTGACGCTTTGGTGCTGAAGAAAATAATGGGTCTGGGCAGAGTGTGTGGGACATTGTTTATCAGAGAATGTGTGTGAAACTACGTGGAGCAAGTAACCACAAAGCATGATTGATCTCTCCAGCATATTTTAACACTTTTTTTCTTCAGTGTTTACTGAAACCTTTTAGGTAGTGTAGTCTTCTCAGATATCATTTTATGTTTGAAAAGCTTTCTAATTCAAAATGAAAAGTTACACGTCGCTCCAGTAAACCTCTAGCTTCAATTACTTGCTGTGCAAATGGTTGGCCTGCATTTTGACCAATGTTTATGGTGCTTGGCAATTTTTCAGTAGCTACTTTACCCTGATATGATTAATTTCTTGCATAATATGAGGTTTTGCATGTGTAGAGCTAAAATAATCCTACAAGGCAGAAAAGAAATAAAAGAGCTTGTGTGTTTCAGCTTTCAAAACGCTTGAAACATAACATCACAATTTTAAGCGTGCCAATGATAACACAAGTTAGCCATGGATGAAGACTACCACAAGAGACATGAAGTTCCTGATGGGATTGGACAGCATGAAAGCCATTACTTGGCTAGTAAGGTCAGCACACTAGATCATAGCTGGACAGCCTCAGGAGCAGAGAAGCAAGAGACAAACCTGGAGCTCCTCATGCATAAGTGCAGCAATAGAAGGAAGAATGGCTACTGGTACTCGTTTGCTTACATAAATGCAAAATCCTTCTCTACATGCCAGTGTCCCTTTGTACCAGGAGCATTCACATGTATTAACTTCCCTGAAGTTAAAGGCGATATAACTTGAATAAGCAAATTTTAATTTAAAGCTATTTTTCGATTTAGGCACCTGAGAAATCTCACTGGTGTCAGGCTGCAAATCTGGGCTTGTGCTTTGCTTTCTTTATCAGGATCAGACTTTACAGTAGGAGACCAGATAGTGCCACAGCCCTAAAAAGACAAATATTTTTGACAGGATATGAGGAGAATGAGGTGTCCAACCACTAATGCACTGTAAAGCAGAAAGACATTTCCATGGGCCCTGGCACCCAGGTTTCTTTGGGCTCTGTAGAAGGAGAAATATGGAGCATTATCACCCAAGCTGTCTGCCTGCTGGTGCCACACCAAGAGATACAACTGCTCTGATTCAGTTCATCATTTAGAGTAAGACACTAAATGAAAGCACATCCTCTTCAGTGATTTAAGCTAAAATATTGTGCTGTAAACACATGAGGCTCTTAGGTGGGCTTGTGATCCCATGTGCTGATTCATGGGGAATATCATCTTCGGCAGAAGTTGCAAAACACATCGCTGGAGGTGGCAACTTCTTAAACCACCTTCAAAGGAAGGTACCCTTAGGTACCTTCAAAATCCCAACCCCCATATTTTTATTTAAAACAATCACACACTTGTCACCTTAATAGAAAGTATGTCTACATTGCAAATTCCAGTACTCAGACTAGCTGTAAATGAGCTGACCATAAATGAGCCTGCTTTCTGGAAGGATAAATTAGTCCATATGGAGCTACCACTGCCAAAAAGCAGGGTAAATTAGTCCTCTTGGTGTTCTCTGCTGTCTCATCTTGACTGTGTCCAGTATCCACAATGGTTCATTTACAGCCAACTTGGGCATTTCTGCATCGTCAGGTGGACATACTCAGAGCAATATTATTATTGCCCTAACATCTACAAGAGCACAGGAACTGAGCCCAACATGCGTTAGTTACCTTTTGCCTTTGCCTTTTAGCTCAGACCAGGGGGGCCAGAGGGGACAACACAGCAGCATGACCTCAGTGATTTCTGCTTACGTGGAAGTACCCAAAGTAGATGGTCATCTTGGGTGATAATGAATACTGAGTCACCTGGAATGCAGGAAATTACCTTACAGCCACAAAGATGCTATAGAGAAGCACTTGATGCTGAGACTTGGGAGATTTTTTGATTTTTGATTTTTTTAAGTCAGCCAGTTTTAAGTTAGTGCTTTCTTTTTTCTTTATTTTAAAATAAAACAGCAATATATATGGGATTAATTGATCTACCCTGGGTAACTCAGCCAGTTTGGTCCTTCAAGTTCTAAAGAGACCTAATCAAAACATTACTCGGGTTTTAACATTCTTATTTAATATCTAAAGACAATGTTTTCATGCATCTCAAACATTTTGAGTGGTTTTAAATGAAAAAGAAAATTTTAGAAATTAAGAAACTTGTTAGAAAATAAGCTGTATTAGCTGAATTCATAACTAGTCTGGAAGCAACATCTCTCCCTGAAATATGAAGCAATGTGGAACTTCACAAGGCACCTACATGGACAAAAGAAACACAACATTGAGCAAAGTTCAATCATACTTAAAATTTCAGATAGGTAGGAAATTACTCAGTATAGATACACTTATACACTTCCACTGGCATGAAGTGCTTAAGGCAGGACAGCTTGTTTCAGTCAGGTGAAGTAAAGTAAGTTATGCTGATAAAACTGCACTGGCACGTCTGGATCTGACAATGAGCACACTGGCACAGCTGTTGGGCAAACAATTACGCACAATTTAAAACCCACATGCCAGCAAGATCTCTAACATCAATTCTAAATATACCATGTTAACAGAATTCCACAGGTTTCAGAAATTAATTTCATCCAATAGTGCAACATTTTGCAACCAGATAGTACGAAACATGAGAATCCACTTCAAATTTCTGGATGACTTATGTGATCTTCCTCAGTATCACAAAGAGTGAAGAAGACAAGTTTAAAATGCCCCAGTGCTATCCAGTTTCTCACTCAGTGTTCTGCCTTGTCTAGCCTTTGCAGCAAAAAGGGGCAGAGCAATCAGCATGTAAGGAAATCTCCTCCAAAATGTGAATGCAGTCCTTTCTTCTTCTGTATTTACTTACAGATCAGGGTACCCCTGAAGAACTATAAACAGCTGAGAGCAAAAATTAAAAGGTCCTCTGAAAAGTTTTATGTCCTCCAAACTATAAATGTCAGGTAGGAATACTAGGCAGTTTATTTTTCTGTAGAAATATATAAATTTTTTTCCATGAAAATACTTTCTCTGGAAAAAAAGAAAATCACCCTAGTTCATCACTGGCAATTTTATGAAATATATATAAATTTGTAGCAATACTGATGTCTTTGATAAACAAAGATGACAACTTATTTCTTTCTCCTGCCCAAATGAATATAATGAGCATATTAAAATGTACTCACATTTTTAGGTTTTGGGGGTTTGGATTTTTTGGTTGGTTTTTTTTTTTTTTTTTTCAGATAGTGGAGGGGTAATGAGAAGGACCAGACAGAAGAAGTATATCCAGAGATCTGTATAAAAAAACAGATAAGGCAAAATTTTGGTATAGCAGCAGCAAACCACAATGGGCTCGATAACTTCAGGAACAGCATTTGCCAAACCAAACATTACATTTTTACCAAGGTAAGGGCCAGCATGTGATGAGAAATGCTGGAGCTGAGCATGTGCACATGGCTGGGGGGCAAGGGGCACACACACCATTTTCTGAAGGTGGAATTCCTCACTACTGTGCTTTCCCTCCCCAATTAAGGGTTGAAATGAGCTACTGGAATCTACTGTATATCCTGGGGAAATGAATGCTCTGGCTGCTTTCCAACTCGTATTTCTCTCTTTCTGCAGCAAACAAACAATAGGCCAAAAGTAGGATGTTGTATGTCGCTCTGGGGAAAAAAAAAAAAGTGAAGTATTGATAAACTGAGATTAATTTTTACAAAAATGTTTATATCAAGTGCATATGCTTTGCCTCTTGGCCTTTATGGAAATGTCAGGGGTTTAATTGGCAGCTGTGAATAGCAGCACCTGCAAACAGCTCAGGGCTTGTTCCTGTGGTCTGGCAACATTCTTACTTTATGCTTTAAATAAAGGCTTACTCACTGAGACAGAAATAACTGACAGTGGATGATTGATGATTGCCCATCACGCAATGGGCTGACATCTACCATTCACTGAATCCATTTACAATTCCACTTCCAGATTTCATTAACAGGGCCAAGACATCTAGGAACAGGATTGATACAGATGGCAGCTCAGTTACAGAGTTCAGCTGATGCTGATCGTATGTTAAGCATGGAAAACAGATTATTATGAGCTCCAATCTATCTCATGTGGTACATTTTGGAAACCCTATCTGTTTACTCCAGGTAACCTTTTACAGTTCTATTTATCCTGCCTCGTTTCAAACCAGATAGCAATTTTCCATAGTGGAGAATTTATAGTGCCATTTACAACACGCGTTTATAAAAGACTTACCTCCGTGAAATATTAAGACAAGATTTTGGCATTTCTAAATGTTCCCTTTTTGCTTAAGAAGGATCAAAGAATGTGAGCACGTAAAATCCGTGATCTCCCTCATCACAGATATCCTCTTCTGAGCAAAAGAAATGGCTCACTCACCACTGCACACCTGTATAGGTCTCAAACCCCCGTGGCTGCGGAGCTCAGAGGCAAATGAAGAAGTTTCCAGCTAGAGGGGCCAGTCCCACATTACTCAAAACTCCTGCTGAACTCTGTCTGAGATGGGACATAGCATCCTGCTAGGCCTTGTTTTTATCTCAAGTTCATCAGGTTTGGCATGGGCTGTTTTTCAGGAAGGCTGAAGAAATGCAGTTTTCCATTTTCATTAAGGAGCTAGGCCAAATATCGAATCTCAAGCTCAGTTTTCAAATCCCAGAAAGTCTGGAGTTGGTCAGACACGGGAATTCAAGTCAGCTCGCTGTTAGTGTGAGGGACACTTCCAAAATTCAGAGCCCTCTTCAGATCGAGTGCTTAGGCTTGGACACCTCTCCTTTGGTATTTGGGTGGAGCAGTAGAAAGTGGTGCTTTTACTTTGGCAAAAGTAAACAGTCAAAGCCTAGAAAACATTTGTAACAGCCTATTCCATGCAAGTAAACAGCCTTAAATAACCCAAAGCGAGGAGAGTAAGCCGAGCAAAACCCAGGTATAACATCTCATCCAAGAAACTAAGGGTGTCACTTACTGTGTTGATGCAACTGCTCTATGACAACCGGGGCTCTCAGGGCAGCTGCCAGAAGCTTCAAGGAGACAGTCTTAATTTTCACATCGGTCCACAAGCTTAATTTTAACATCAGCCCAGCTTTCAAAACCCTCTAAACATACAGTAGACACTTTGTCAGCTGCTCTATCCTTTTTTCCTTCTCAAAGTCATTGTAGCTTCACCCTCTTCCACTGTGCCATTAGTAAGGTCTTCTGAAATCCAAATTTGTGCTGTTCTTATTCATACAGCCAAAAGATGGTGCAGTGGAAACTGGTGTTAATGTGGATCTTCAGCAGGTGCAGAGATTGCCAGTTTCCAGGCTGGCACTTGTAATGGCTTTCCTGAAATAGCTCTGTTTCATCTCAGACTTTCTGAGTCAAATCCATTCCTTCCATATTTCAATGAACTGTGTACATTTAGGCCACTGCTTCAACCTCCCTACATAATTGCACGCGGTCTGTCTTGTAAAAAATCAGTGGTTCTTTTCTTCATTACGATTATTTAAAACAATTAAAGATGATCACACACAAACTTGAGAATTAACGTTGTGCAAATATTTATACAGAAGTTAAAGCTAAGGCTTTTCCCTCCCTTTCTAGATGAAACATGGAATTTTTGCTCCAGAAAAAACATTGTCCTGTTTAGCTAAAGACAGCAGGGACAGCCTTCCTTGCCACCTCATTATATAAAAAACTCCACACTTCTTGTCTGTGGGCCTTCTCTTATGAGGGCCACCAGTGGTAGTAATAGATGGCAGAACAGAGGCTTTCCAAGAAATTCCCCTAAAGCTGAAAGAAGTACATTTATGTAATATTTTTAAAATCAACAACGCAAAAAGGGTTTTTAAACCCTTTTTTGTCATAGATACACAAAAAATACAGAGCTGTAACAGAAACAGCGACACCTTGCTTTGGAGATGAGGATCTGTATGCACGAGTTTAAGAAGGATTTTGAAAACTAACTTTTTTATTCCAGCTTCTGTAATTCTCGCTTAGTTGATAAATCTTCACTGAATTTTTTGCTGTCTAGCACAAAGGTGGAGGTAGTGGATTTTTTTTTTTTTGCTATTCTTTGTAAACATCCCATTAAAAGAACACTAAGAAGCTACTTCAGCCTGGCACTCAGGGGGGTGGTCAAAGCCACCTCTCCACAGCAAAGACTGGAAGCAGCACTTTAAAGTAAAACGTGCCCTGGTACTATGCTGAGCAAGAGCCTGAAAATATGACAGATACACAGATACAGTCAAGAAGAAGAAAAGTCAACAACTGGGTTAGACACAGGCATCTACTTCACTGCCATCTAAAATGACATGAGACACATCCCATCCGTAACAACCAAAAATCTCTAGAGAAACTTACTCATGTCCCAGGAGTGGAGACATAACAAGTCTACAGATCCTTCTTCTTTTGTTTTTAACTCATGTAAATCCTGCTTTATCAATTTTCACACAGCAAAGAGATTAAATAGTTAATACATTAAATAGTGTTTGAAGGATCTCTGCCTCTGCCTCATATTTACATCTAGCCTGAGGATGCTGCAGTGTGGCTTGTAAAGTCAGAGGAAGGTATGTCCAGCAGGAAAGAGCTCGATTTGTGGATGGAGTGATGTATTGTGACGGAGTCTTGCCATTAAACACGACATGGAGCACTTCCCCTATGGACTGGAGCACCTGCCTCTGTGAAAACAGGCTGAGAAAGCTGGGGCTGTTCAGCCTGGAGAGGGAAATGTGTGGATGCCTCACAGCACCTTCCAGTACCTGAAGGAGACCTACGGGAAAGCCAGAGAAGGACTCTTCATCAGGAGCTGTAGCAACAAGACAAGGGGGAATGGATACA
Organism: Falcunculus frontatus; assembly: GCA_013398115.1. Classification (NCBI taxonomy): domain Eukaryota; kingdom Metazoa; phylum Chordata; class Aves; order Passeriformes; genus Falcunculus; species Falcunculus frontatus. The sequence goes on along the minus strand of VZRV01007195.1, from coordinate 64,435 downwards.
AACTAAAAGAGAGGAAATTTAGGCTGGATATTAGGAAGAAGTTCTTTACTGTGAGAATGATGAGACACTGGAACAGGTTGCTCAGGAAGGTTGTGGATACCAACCCTGGCAGTGTTCAAAGCCAGGTTGGATAAAGCCTTGAGCAACCCGGCCCACGGCAGGGCAGTTGAGATGATCACGATCTTTAAGGTCCCTTCCAACACCTTAACATTTTATGGTACCGTGATTATTTGACACAGGCTGCCTTCGATGGGGTTCAAAGCTCCAAGGTAGAGCAGCAGTGAGGGCAGCTGGAGCTCACCTGCACCTGGGGCACCGAGTACAATAATCTCCAGGACATGAGTGGTGAAGAACAAATTGGGACAGTCGTATTTGCTACTAACCTAGCTAATTCCCTGAGAAAATGTCTTAGCAGACTTTTAGGTGGTTTGGTTCTTTGTGACGGTGTTGTATTCTTGTCCTCAAAGGTCCCTTACAACCCTAGGATAATAGGGGAGACACAGATGCCTCCCCCAGCACAAGCCAAGGACTCTGCATACACCCTTAATTACTGCTTACTTTGACTTTTTCTCCAGAGGCATCAGTTTTTGTACCAAATAAACGCTAGCCAGAGGAAATTTTTGTGCTTTAAATTGTCTAAATCCATGCATGTGAATTTGGGACAAACATACTGCCAGGGCTACTTCTGAAGGTAAAACCTTCAATGATTTTGATACTCTCAGATCCTGCCAAAAATGGGCATGACAGGTAAGTCTGAAAAGGAACGCCAGGGAAGGTTCGGGAAGGTTCGGGAAGGTTCGGGAAGGTTCGGGAAGGGAAGGGAAGGGAAGGGAAGGGAAGGGAAGGGAAGGGAAGG